>CM039530.1:8401709-8462570 GCA_022433055.1 Begonia peltatifolia
TATATATATATATATATATATATATATATATATATATATATATATATTTGATTATCACAAATTTGATAAAAAAAAATACACACCACACGGTTAGATTATCGCATGAAAGATAACGTTACTTTTATTTGATAATCTTATGTTGTCTTTCCTTATGTATCTACCATGATAAACTTTGATTAACCAGACAAATAATTCATTAACCAACTAATCCTTTGTTTACCACACGGAATAGCTTCTTTATAAAGTTAATATCACCAACATATCACAACATAATTATCAATAAATAAGTTTAAAACCAAAATAAAATTAGCTCCGGCAGCGGGTAATGGCGCTGCAGCCGCGCGAGTAGGGATTCGCCTGAGCCCCAGGCCGGCAATTGTAGTAGGACGCACCTCGCCGGGAACACGGTACGCTGTTGCTCCTCAACGCCTCGTAGCTGATATACCTCGACGTTGCTAGAATGCGCCGGTTGATCTCTGAATCCATCTCGAACTCCATTTCTAGCCCCGACAGGTCGCTGCCCACCATCATGCACTCGGCGATGGAACCTCGGCACTCCTCTGATTTTGCAGGAATGTACAGCGGCTCTCCCTCCCCGCTGAAATCAATGGCTGCTGAAGACAGTAGTATAGCACCGACGGCCAAGATTGCACACGAGAGAAGAAGGCTATGGAGATTCAAGCTCCCCATTTCTGCTTTGCTTTGAGAGAGTGAAAAAAAAAAGCATTGCAAGTGTCTTGGAATATAACTCAAATCTGCTTGAAAACGGCCACTAGTTTTGGTAGAAATTACTGCTATTGCCACCCAAATTCAAATATTTAATTTTAAATAATTAAAATTAACTACATTCTTAAATGAAATTAAAATAATAAATACGAATATCAACATCAGTTAGCTCAATAGCGTAACCAGACAATTACTTTAATTAATGAAGCAGAAAATAGGAGAATCATAAATAATAATACATGATAAAGTGCTAAGCCAGTAGGGGGACAGGCAACGTGACACTGACATAATTTCCCCTTTACATCACTATGCCTGCTTATTAATATCTCTGCCTCATTTAGATAATAATAGTGTCACGTGACACGTGTCTGTGGAGTAAAATTGTTAAAATCTGATAGTGTAGAGGTTAGAAACGTAATTTCACTATAATGTATATTAGGTTGGGTTAGATGTTAGTGGGCCTTCTTGAGAAGCCCAATCGATTTGCCTACATGTAGAAAACTAGGGTTTCTCCTCCGTCTTTCATCACTCTCTTGCCTTTTGCTGTTAGCCTCCGCTGAGCTGACGGTACGCTCCTTCTATCCTTTCTCTCTTTTCCTATCTGTTTATAGGCACGGTCACTAAGTTCAATTATTATGTAATTGTTTTGCAAAAGATTACTTCTTAGATTTCTGAATCCGTCGTTGAAACATAAGATAAGATGCAAAACGAAGAGGGTCAAATCACTGAGCTTTACATTCCCAGAAAATGGTATGATGTTTGACTGTTTATCTATTTCGCGTTTGATTCTGTTTGTTTTTTTGTAATTTGTTGAATGGCGATTTATTTTTAATATAATGAAACCTTTGCAGCTCTGCAACGAACCGGCTGATTACTTCTAAGGATCACGCTTCTGTTCAGGTCAATGTAGGCCATTTGGATGAGAATGGTGTTTACACGGGCCAGTTTACTACCTTCGCCCTTTGCGGGTTTGTCCGTGCGCAGGTTTTTTCCTCCCCTTTGATTTCTTAGTCTGTTCCTCTCTGTTGTTTTCCATATGAAAGTTTTGTTTATTCCCTGTTATTATTGTCTTTTGTCTCAGAATTCACCTTAGATCATTGTTGTATATTGGTTACGGTTTTCTTTTTTCATGTTTTTAGTAGTTTTATTTTTGATATAAAAAATTGTATCCTCGATCTTTCTATAGAGTTCCAGCACTTGACATCTGAGTGGTCTTTGTTTTGTTTAAGTCGTAAATTCTCTCACAATGAATGCAAAGATAGTTAGTGTTAGCAAGTTCTGATATTGTTTTTGTTGGGTTTAACCTGAATTCCAGCCTATGTATTCGAATTTTGATGCATCGTCTGCTTCAATTTACTTTCATTAACTCAATGATCCAGTCTAATATTTACAATTTGATCTGTGGAGGTTCTCTTTGTCCTCAAAATGTTTGGTTTAATTTTTGTTTTTCTAGGGAGATGCTGACAGTGCATTGGATCGTCTGTGGCAGAAGAAGAAAGTAGAAGTTCGTCAACAATAAGGCAATATTATTTTCTCAATATGAAAGTTGCTTCGAGGGTAGAGAGTCTAATTTGATATCTGTATTACCTTATAAGTTTTTCTTAAAAACTTCCAACTCTCGTCAATTTGAAACATGCTGTTTGCTTATTACAGACGATCCACTCTTAGTTTATCTTGAAATGTGCCCTTCAATCTGTTTGATTAATTTTTCTAATCTCTACTATCCTTTGAGTATGACTATAAACAACCTATTTTTATTTTGTAGTGAAATATAAAAATAGTACAAAAAATGTGGAAATGGGATGAAATGATAACTACTTAATGAAAAGTTTGTGTACTAATTATCACTATTAGATGTTGTATAATTAATAATAGAACCAGCTTGTTTTCTGTTCATTAATGGAGATGAATAATCTGCTTTTTATAAATGCAATGAAAAGACTTAAACCCTAACACATGTAGTTTTGACTGTCCCAAAATATTGCTACGCAATCGGTTGTGGTTACACTAGATGGGCCCAAACAAAAACTTGGGACATATTGTAATGTCATCAAGGAACCCTGACAAAATATTTATAATTCAATTTTAGATTTTGACGTGACACGGGATCAGAGTATGAGATTAGAGTAAACACACTTCATATGATTCATATTCAGCCCCTATTTTAAAGGCTGTGTTTTTGGCTTCCAAATATAAATGTAAGAAAATTATTGCGTTTAATGGCGTGTAAGCAATCCATGTATGGCCTGCAAAGGCAATGATGTCTTTCGTCTGAACACAAAGTTCAGAAAAGTAGGAATGGAGAATTCTAACACGTTTAAGTTAACATTCGAAGAAGAATAAACCTTGGTTTGGAAAAGTAGGAACAGAGAATTCTAACACGTTTGAAGTTAACAATCAAAGAAGAACAAACCTTGGTTTGGAAAAGTAGGAACAGAGAATTCAAACATGTTTAGGTTAACAATCAGAGAAGAATAAAACTTGGATGGTCACGCTGAATTTAGTGGAGGTCTAAGAATTGGTCAAATCTAGTATGATCACAATACCAATTTAGACTTTAACATTGGACGATTATATTAAAATAACACTTGTAAATCATGCAAACTAGATTTATAATTTTGATGCAAAGCCTGTTTCAAAAAAAAAATGAAACATGTTAGATTATCAGATTATATTTTGAGATGATATGAAGTGAGATTGAAAATAATTGGGTCTAAAATATGAAGACGCGATTAAGTTGATTAATAATTGAAATTGTCGCAGAGTATAGTTTATGATTCGCCCACGTTGACACTTGGCAGATGTTGTAAAAAACACAGAGAGAGAGAAAATGGATGGGATGATAAGCAAGTGTGGAAATGAGAAATGTGAAAACTTGATTAGAAACCCCCAAAAACGGCGGTACAAGGTGTTCGTTCCCTTTCAATGAATCGTCAAAGGCTGTAATTCCAGCCAAAGAAATTGCTTCGTTTTTCTATGACCCCTTTCTGGCCATCCATTCCCCCTCTTAAAGCTACAACCTTTTCGTCCCACCCAGATAGCCAGACACACTCTGCAGATTCCCCACTCTCTCTCTCTCTGAGATCTGCTCTTTATCTCTCTTGCTTATGCTTCCGCGTTTCGATTGCCAAAGGACACGCCCATTACCCTCCTTTTATTCTGTTTATGCATAAGAGCACCAGTCGCCTTCTGGGTTATTGTCGTTTGTGTTTAATACCCTAACAAAACCAGGGTGTTCTTTTGGAGACCTAAAAGGGGAGGTGGGTTTCGATTTTCAGGGGTTTTTTTTGTACGGTTTTCGGTTAATGCTTTGTATTTGATCATTACGATCTCGTTCTCTTTCTCTGTCTCTGTCTCTTTGTTATTTGATATTACAGTTTGCGACTTTTTCTGTTCCTTGTAATGCTTTGATAGAATTTTTCTTATTTTGATTTGATTTAGGGTTGCTTGTTTGTTTTTCCCTTCTATGTTTGACGTTATGAACGAAAATATGCTTATATATCTTTTGGGCGTTGATAGTTGATACCGCTTTAGTTTCTGCTCCATGTTAGGTGTTCGTCCTTCTCTGTCGTTAATGTTCTGAACTTTTGCCTGTTGGGTTGTGATTCGAGCACATAAGTAATCAGATGAATGACGATTGAGTAAAAAATTATAAAACAGAAGTGAGAATTTGTTTTAGGCTTTATATTTACGAGATTCTGACTCGTGCAAATGAATTTCAAAGCAGGATTGGTCGTAAGTAAGTCATGTGTAAAAGGAAGCCCTTTTCTCTTTTTCTTTCTTCCTTCCTCTCTCCTGCAATTGCGTTCTTCTAAATAAACACAAGCTTTATACGTTATGAGTTCGAGAAATGAGGATTATGAAATAAATATGTGAAGCACTAAACATGGAACGGGACTCTTGCAAGTTTAAAGTATTGTATTTTTTTCTTTTTAAGAAACGAAATATATTGAAAGAAAAAAGATCCATGGAAGAAACAGGAAGAACCCTTTTCAAGAAGGAAACATTTTATTTAAGCAATTTTTCTCTAATTAGAGAGAACTAAGCTAAAAAGATTAAAAGTATTGTACCCTTTAATTTCCTTTCTTTTACTTATTATGCTATTTAAATCACATGTTATAGTCTCTAGGTATTGTGTGTCACCTTTATTAACTTTATATTGCTTATACCAACCAATTATATTATCATTATAGTTTGAAGAATATGAAGTGACTGGATGGTGTAGCTTGGAGTTAGTTTAGAGAATTAACAGCTCCGATTTTGTTCTCTTTCAGCCATCTGTGATGCAAGGAGAAACTGTAATCAACTATGAAGGAGAACTTAGAGTAAGCTTTGGTTATCAATGCGCTACCAAAGGCAGCAACAATGAAGTTCTTAATGGGTTTGAGTTTCAGCCTCAAATCCGGAAGACAAGCAGTTTCTCTTGCTTGTCTGGTGCTGCCTTAAGTGCCAATGCTACTCTTGCAAATACAAATATATGCAATGGTTTGATAGGTGCTGAAATACTTCCTAGTTTGGACTCCCCTAATTCATTCCGTCGAATTCCCTCTTCTCCTAACATTTCAAGGTTGGATATACTATCGTCTTCTCTACAGAGCAGTTTATCCAACTTAAGTTGCAGTCCATCCTCTCCACCTGATTATGATTCATGTTCTTTGAAATGTATGAACATTCCTACAAAAAATGAGAGTTTTCTCAATGCAACGGAAGTACAAGTCGCCGGTGGAGCTGCTGGTGAAGACAGGGTCCAGGCCGTTTGTTCTGAAGAAAACGGATGGCTGTTTTGTGCTATTTATGATGGATTCAATGGTAGAGATGCTGCTGATTTTCTGGCTGGTACATTGTATGAAACCATTATGTATTACTTTAATCACATGGATTGGGAAAGTGGGCAGGACTTTGTTAGATCTTCTGATGAACTAGAAATTGATGGGCCTCTTCAATATGTTCTAGATGAGGGCATTAATGATAATGGCGAAAAGTATCCTTCAAGGGTCTGTTTTAAAACGGATAAAACTGTTAATGACCGATTTAGGAAGGAGTCATTCGGTAAACAGGACGTGTCAAAAGATTCATTTAGGCTTGCAGTTCTTGACAGTCTTCAACGTGCTTTAAGCCAAGCCGAGAATGATTTTCTGTATATGGTTGAACAAGAAATGGAGGATCGTCCCGATTTGGTTTCGATTGGTTCTTGTGTTTTGATTGTGCTTCTTCATGGCAATGATTTGTACACTCTGAATTTAGGTGATAGCCGAGTAGTCTTAGCTACTCATGGCGAATGTGCTTATCCACCTGAAAATGGGAGGCTCAAAGCCATTCAGCTTACTGAAAGTCACACTGTCGATAACAAAGCTGAGAGAACTCAACTACAAAGCGAGCACCCTGACGATCCCATGGTCGTCGTCGGTGGAAAAGTTAAAGGTAAACTTAAGGTCACTCGCGCATTTGGAGTCGGGTATTTAAAAAAGGTAAAAACTCGATGAATGTCTCATTTGTTGGATTTGGTGTCTTTTGCTTTTAAAAAAACTAATCTTGATAAGATATGAATATTTTTCTCTCACATTTTTTCTGCAGAAAAAGCTGAATGATGCACTAATGGGTATCCTACAAGTTCGAAATCTTATAAGTCCTCCCTACGTATCGACCCAGCCTGCAACAAATGTGCATAGGATTTCAAAATCTGATCGATTTGTCATTGTAGCAAGTGACGGTTTGTTCGATTTTTTCACGAATGAAGAAGCTGTAAAGTTTGTGCATTCCTACATCATGAGTAACCCTTCGGGTGATCCTGCGAAATTTCTTCTCGAGCAGCTGATACTTAGAGCAGCAGATTGTGCAGGTGAGTGTCGTTTATCTCATTGATAACAACCTTAAAAGAATTTATTTCACCATTGCAAGTTAATTTCAATTTTTTACTGGTTATAGGTTTTACGATGGAAGAATTAATGAATATTCCGGCTGGTAGAAGAAGAAAGTATCACGACGATGTGACTGTCATGGTTATTATCCTCGGAACAAACAAACGGACGACAAAGGCATCGACCTCGATGTAAAATGAAGCCCGAAATTACAGCTTTCAACTCAATTTTTTTTGAAATTGTATATATGTTTTGATACACTTTCTTGGAATAATGTTTGATATTTCATTTGATTGGATCAAATCTGTACAAGAACAATTTGTTTTGCCAGTGGAATATAGTAAAATGGTGCATGATTTTCCTTCTTATCAATTAAACTCACTCACGCCAACCAACATTTTTTCATTCTAGAGCTTGCTTCATATTACTAAAGTTAGAAACAGTAAAACAAAGCAACTTCTCTTTGGTCAAGTTTCTATACCAACAATTGAGGCAATACCAATTTCAGCCAATCAGTCCAAGCCTAGTTTAATCTGGCGCCATCTTAGATCAATCTGTTATGTCTAATCCGTTCTCTTTAGACATTATTCAAAGCTGAAATGACATTGCAACAAACTCAAATGTTCTAGGCTTGCGATATTCTAAAAACTCAGTAAAGACAAACATGTTTAGTTTTGGTTGATAAGTCTACCTCATGGACAGACCGGACCGGACATTCTCTCTTAATTACAAATGCGGAAAAATAACTGTCTTTAAATATTACCTACTCCGCAAAGAAATACAACAAAAGATGATAATCTACTTCTCGATTTCTTTTGCCTTATCATCTGCCAAAGCATGTTTTTCGTCGTCACCTTCGTTTGAAACGCATAATTCCTCGTCTGTATTTTTGGGTTTAGAATGTTCGGCAATCTTCTCATCCACAGTCACATCTTGGAGCTGCAAAAGTCCATAATGACAGAATTACTTCAAAACACGAAAACATTTCTCCTAACATATCTAGACATTAAAATCAAGAAAACTCGTAGGAACAGAAAAAAATCAAGAAAACTTACACCTAAATTTCTGAGGCTGGCAGTAACATCTTCTTGCTGCTGCTGAAGAGATGTCCTCAGTCCTTGGAATTCCTATATTCATTATGAAGTTAGAGAGGGAACTTCAGACATCCAATAAGAATAATGTCATTGAAGACCACTTACGGTTCGAAGTTGCTCTACTTCGGCATTCAGTGATTTCTTGAGGTCTGAAAGCTCCTGCGTATAGAGAAGTAGAAAATGCAATGTAAAGAGCAGAGGTACCCGCAGCAAATGAAAATAATAATAGTAATAATCATCTAACCAACAACGTATATCTAGATCATAATAATCGAACAACTTTGGTAATGACCAAAAACATCCAAACTCAAGAAAAATTCACCACAAACAAGTAAAAAGCACAAAAAATGTAATAAAATAACAACATTTCCCTCTTCACGTGACACGGAATTAGATAATTTAGAATTTAATACACTTCCACCTGAGATTTGTCCTTAATCATGGTTTCCTTGAAAGAAATATATCACTAAATACTCCTTGGTATGTGTAACCTCCATACTTTAAACCATTAGTTTGAAAAAGGCACAAAAGAAAGGTAAGTCTACATTACTCATTCAGCATGCTACATGCAACAATTCAGCTACAGAAAAATTTGACAACTTATCAAATAATATGGAATAGACTCAAAACTAATGTCATTTATGTCACCACTGCCAACATCGT
Source organism: Begonia peltatifolia (assembly GCA_022433055.1). Taxonomy (NCBI): domain Eukaryota; kingdom Viridiplantae; phylum Streptophyta; class Magnoliopsida; order Cucurbitales; family Begoniaceae; genus Begonia; species Begonia peltatifolia. The sequence goes on from CM039530.1 coordinate 8,410,051, forward strand.
TTCAAAATCATCACAACTTCTTTATTCTTGTAATTGCTGTCATATATGAGGAAAAACAACAATCGGGATTAGAATTACAGTAACATTTGCTAAAAAAATTTCATCTGCTAGGATAGACAAGAAACAGAACGTACTGCAATCATGGAGTGATTGGATCATGTTTTGCTGTTCGAACAGGAGAGCAAAATGCAGAAAAGAAAAAAAACATGTCTTTACAAACAGATACTTTGAATTGCTAATTATTCTAAGCTTACTAACCTCGCTGTAAACTTTCACTTGGGTCTCGAGCTTTGACCTCCAACTTTGCAAATCCTAGATCGCCAACCAGAATCACGGAGAAAAAAGCAAGATAATGAAAGAACAAAAATAAAGAGATCAGAAAATTTACAGAAGATAAAGATAAACAATTTGTTAAGCAGGAAACCTGCTTCAGTCCTTGAATTCTACCCAGTAACTCCGATCTTGAGTGGTTCAATTCCTACAAATAAACCTCATAGATATAAGTGATTATTTTCTGAATTCCTATTTGTTCGACAAATCTTTTGCTCAAACAGCCTGAGGTCAGTAGAAATGTTTGATCAAACAATACGTTTAAGAGACTTGAAAGAGAAACCTAAAAATGCACAGTACCGCAATTTTCGAGCCGATGGGAGTCAGATTTTCCTTCTCCTGGAAACAAAACGAAAGGCAACAAAAAAAACTTGAAAAAAAATATCTTCAAAGTTGCAAATCGAGGGAGTAAAACAATAATGAAAAGCGAAACGCACAGAAGAATGTGGAGCGATGATTGGAAGAGAGGGAGGGGTTGAATCCGAGTTTGCCATCGAAGCTCTGATCGAAGAAATCTAGGGTTTTATTCAACAGTAAGATTAGTCGCAGGGGACAACGTCAATAGAAGTGAAAAGAACAGATCGGCAACAACAAAACAACAATTCACAAAGGAATGTCGAAGTAACTGAGATTGAAATCAAACAAATTTTGAATTTTGAGTTTGGAAGATTCGTTTGGGCGGGATCTCATCAACAACTAACAAGAAAGCCCCTTTGGGGAAGTGTTTTGTAGATTTGACGTTGGAGTTCGGAGTGTTGGACCAAGGCTTTGACTGGGCTATGCTCTTGGGCCGAACGCGTCTATATTCATGGCGGCCGACGAGAAAATCGTTAGCGTTAGAAGACAAACAGATTAAGCCTAAACAACTTCGTCTTCCTCCTCCATCTTTTCCATATCCATTGATTAATAATTGAAGCGCCGAACTCCATACCCAAATCTTCAGTCTTCCAACCTGTAAATTCATGGCGATCAAACGAGATAGATAGACCACTCAATGAAAACTGTGATCGAGCCCATTCCACATCTGATCACAAGGAGAGATCTCCCTCATCTCTTGTCTCTGTTCCTTGACCTTTCTCTCATTATGGTTTTCTTCTACACTCTTCGTCACAGAAGCTGTAATAAGTCAGCCTACTCTTCGTCTTATCCAGTCAATCTATAGTGCACGTGTGTTGTGTCAGTTTTTTGTCAACTCTTTCAGACCCATTTCTAAGAATGTGATCTGAATTTGGTTCAAACCCACCATAAGCAAATCATAAATGCTCCATCAAGTTGGCCTTAACTCTCATCATCTTCTGAAATCATTGCTTCTTCAATGTTTGATTGCAGACAATTCTCAAATCTTTTGACTTAACTTTACACTTCACGACGACCCATTTGTTCTTGATTTAACTCTTCTTTTTCAATCTTATAATCCATTAGTAGCGTTCAAGCAATTCGTGGGTAGATCTTTTTGCATTCCCACAATATCTCGTACCTTAAAAGAGACAAGTATAACTGTGCTTAGTGGCTGAAACTATTGCCCAAATCAGATTGTTCCCTCGAGACATTGAGGACAGATATTTTATTTCATCTCATTCTTATATTCTTTTGATTACTACTTTGTTTCTTGAAAACATATAGCAGATTGGTTTAGATATGTTGTCTTAATTGATTTGTTTTCTTGTTCATAAATCAAAGCTTATAAAGTCACACATGACGACAAAATCACGAAAAATTGATCTCGCCTGACGTATAAAGTGAAAATTTAGTTCGTTCCTTTAATATTTCAAGTACCAAGTACTAAAAGCAAAGTGAAATTAGATAGTAAAATATATAAGGTAAGATACGACACGCCCCGCCCTCAACTACGATCGGGTTTACAAATAATTATGAGTTGATTTGAGGTATTAAAGATAGGAAGTTCTTCATATCTATTTAAACTAACTTCATTTTACTCCTATAAAGTTCTTTGGAGATGCTTTGGAGTCGAGAGCCAAGAATAAGTCCATCTCACAATCGACTCGTCTCATAAAAATTTGAACTATTAACTTCTCTCTTTCGAGTAATTTGCTTATGCATTACTTATTTATTAACACTATATTTTGAATAAAACATTTGATTGCAAATGTAAAATCAAAGAATTATTGTCACATCATTTAAGGTGTTACCTAGAGGATCACCCTCAAATTGATCGTTTTCAATTAAGTGTTGTCCTTCTTGTTCATATAGGTAGCCATAGAAGGTGGCAAACAAAGAAAAAAGGTTGTAGATTTTACTGAGTAACCCAGCTAATCTCCATCACAGCCATGTTACTTTACACAACCATGACTCTACACTATCTTTAAACTCACAAACTTACTTATTTCGGACAATATAAGAATTTCAACTCATTTACATGCTAAAATAGCAAAAAACCAGTAGAAAAAAAAAAAAAAACCTCAAATGAACTAATACAGTGGAAACTAAAGTTAATCCAGAACTAAAAGAACACAGCCATGCAGGTTATGCATGGGTATAGTCAATCTCCCAAGAACTACATACATCTCTAAACTTTCTTGTTTTCATAGTCTTGGGGATCAGAACGAACTTACCAACATTTCGACTAATTTTACAGACAGTTTTTCAACCCAAAATCAGTTTAAATCGATGGTATTTTGATGCATATCGATAACTTGAAAGATATTACGATTTTTAACAACAATATCGAACATATGCATGGATTTAAACTTGTTGAAATCCTTAGGAAGAGAAATGAGATCGACAGAGCAGTGCTTGTGAAACTGGAGGAGATTAGGGTCGTCGTAATATCTTTCCCATCCAAGCGAAGTAAGCTTGCGTTCGAGCGATGCGTAGGACGTAATGACTTCGTCAGTGGGCGTGTGGACGAGCACTTTGCGCCGAGCGCTCCCGTTCGTCGACTCGGCGGCGGGGTTCTCCACCAGACGGATCACGCCGTTGCTGAAGACCCAGACGCCTGACATTTTCAAAAAGATAAGAAGTTTTGCAGAAGATTATCAAAAAAAGACAATGTTTAGATTGAAGATGAACAATCTGGGGAAGATACGAAAGGGTTTATATATTGTTAGGAGTAAGAATTTTTCTTGGGTAGTAAATATTTATTTTGGACGTGGGGTCTGATCCAATGAGTAGGGTCGACTCTCAATGATGGGTCAGGGCCTGTTTGGGTACACGGCTAAGACTATCCTCTGGGTGGACGTAATTGGATTAAGTGGAATCCTCTTCTTTTTCTTTTAGTTTTATCCTCCAACTCTACCAATCTTTGGTGAAGAAACTTTGAGGCAGAGACTTATTCCAAATTATATTGGACTATAATGTACCTAAATTATATGATTTTTCTCAAAATTAATTGGAAGTGGGTGTAGCTTTCATCATTCTTCTGAGGAAGAATCCAAAAATTAGAAAAATCGAATATTTCTCACTTGGAATTCATACCATAAAAGCACAATTAAAATAGTAGTAATTGAATAACACGCACTTGTGTTGCATACATCACAATACATGTGTAACGATCAAGAATTAACTCTACATAATACTTCAATCCTGTGGTAAATTACTCTGAAAAGATAAAGACGTTCATGTACCAGCAGAGTTGAACAATCTTATATTGGTTTGTAGAGGTGAAAGCTAATGGTTCGTTAATAGAATTTTTCTTTCAACCTAGTACAATACATTTTGAGACAGATCTTGAAAATAAAACTGTACAAGCATCAACCACATATAGACAAGACAACGTTGTATTAGAGTGACCAAAACTCCATAGATCCACATCCTGCCAGCGAATCCTAGACGAGAATTATAATACAAACATAAGATTTACATATATACATAATCGAGATTTGGATAAGCAAGAAAGAGGGGAAGAAAAGAGAGTAGTATCCAAATAGAACATACTAGAAGTCTTGGAAAATGGATACATAAACATGATGTAGCTGAAAACACAGATACATGGAAATATATATAAAAGTGAAAGCAGGAAATGTCCAAGGAGGAGGAAGCAGAAGAATTAAAGACCATAAAATGAAAATACAAAACCAACTAGATTAAGTGCATGTGGGTTGCAGGGTGTTTTGCAAGTGATATTATGTGTAGGGCAGTAGCACAAACAAGGGCTCTTTTTACAGGCAAGTTGGTCTCTCCCTTGCTTATTTTTGCTGCTGATTGACCTACAATGGCCCTCTGATTAGGACCCTACCCTCGACATCTTTGCCCTCCTCATTATAAAAGATCTCCCCCCTCTATCTATTTCCTTTCTTGGGTTTGTCCATTTGTCATCTTCACTAAATTCTACTAAATCTCTTTGGCCCCACCTTCCATTCACCCTTGTTTTCTTCTTTGTTTCACTTCATTTTTAGGCATACCCAATGACCCTTTTGCTTAATCTAATTGGGATGGTTTGTGTTTCGATTGTTGTTAATTTTGATACCTGAAAATCTCTAAGATCTAGTATATGCGTGTTGAATTAAACCCTAATTTTGTTTGTCAGTTAAAATAGCAATGGATAAATAAAAGAATGATAATGCAAAGCGTGACACGTGAGCTTATGATACGTAAATTTTCGTCTATTTATTGTTTATCCATGTTACGAGTGTAATTTAATTAGATTTTCCCATGCTTCAAGCCAACAACCATCTTTTATTACATGTTATCGTGGGTAGCAATCCAATATCTCCACAATGCTTTCTTGAATCCTATGTTTACCTCAACTCTTTCTCTCACCTCTCTTTCTCCCCTCTCTCACTCTCTCCCACAAAAATCACTTTTGACAAGCTAAGCCACAACAACATGGCCATGTGAATGTGCGATAGAGAAGCCTAAATTTCCGAGAGCTATAGCCTATAGAAACCCAAGCAAGAGATGCAATTGAAACATCATTTTCTAGGTGATTTGCCTTTTCATATTAACCTCTCCTTTTGTTTTTCACAAAAGCAAACGACCCATCATTTTCAACTTAAAAAAAGATAATTGTTTTGCCTCCATAATTTGTTAACTTCAATCTTCCTTATTACCAAAATACATATCATATATTTTCTCACGGAATATTACATTTATATTGTTATAAGAAAGATACGTAGGTACGTGGTCACTTTACAATAATCTCCGCCAATTATAATAATTTTAGATTCTCATGTACTAATTGGCACCTAATACTCAGTGACATATAGTAATATTCTCATTTTTTTCTTTAATAGTTAAGAAAAGACATGACACATGTAGTATCCTATTATGTGAATGCAAGGACGACCCAAGTCTTTTTTTAATGCATTTAAATAGAAAAGATAACATAAATGTTGTGTGCAGAATTTATTTTTTTTTTTTTTTTTCATTTACATTTTTTTTCCATCTTCCATGAAGGAGGCAAATGAAATCAAGGTTACACGTTTGGATTTGAATTAGAGACGTTCAATCAAGTAATCGTAAGACTCAACTCATAATAGAAGAATTACACAGTACTACGTTGGTTTAGGAATGTGGGGGTGAATGTAAAATTTTCGTCTCAACCTAATACAAAGACATTTTGTAGTCAAACCAGAAAATAAAACTGTGCGAGTTTTGCACAAAATAGACAACATTATATTAACTAGACCGAGACTCCAAAACATGTATTCCCTAAGATTTACTTGTTTAATGTTTTTTATGCCATGATTTAAGAGAATCGATGATAAAGAGTAAGAGGCATCTACCTGATAATTTTTATAAAATGACGTCATTGCAATGCAACTCATTCAAAAGATCAATTAAAACAATGAGAGAAACATTCTTGCAAATGGAAAGGAGTTGAGATTCCAAATTAGAACTATTTAAGATATATAAGTTAGATTATTTTAAAATATTACTTGCATTAATCTAATGTTTAGTTGGGTTAAAGGAGAATATTGTGTGAGTTTTAGCTTTTAGGAGAATATAATTAAAAGCAAAGGGAATTTCTTTATTATCTATTGTTATTAGGTTATGTACCTAACTTTGATCGCTAAAATAATTAAGTGAGTTCATGCGTTTGCTTCAAAACAAGAACGCGTCGACAGCTTAAAGTTGACAACCTAAAAGTAGTTTCTCGTTTGAAAAAAAAAAAAAAAAAAACAGTGGAAGACACGGCACAAAAATGTGATCTTGTTTCTTATTACGAACCGTTCTAAATATATTTTTTGAAAATTAAAAAAAAAAGTTATCTTTTTTTTCATATTTACTCTGTTTTCAAAAAGAGTTTTTGAAATATGAATGACAATTATACTGTGGTTAACCTAACATCCCTACAGGCTTTATTGGTCCTCTTGGATATGTTTGTAAAGCCCACTTATAAACCCATAAGAATTGGGTAGGCTTCTAAAAATATTTATATAAACCTACTAATTTTGATAAAAATTATTTATTGAAAATAATTCAGATTTTTCGTTTAAAAAAACAAAAAAAATAGATAAATTTAATTTTGAACTAATTTGTGTTCAAAAATAGATAAATTTGATTAATCAATAGTTGATTTTGTTTTTGAGTGGTTCCAACATATAGGCTATATTGTATATACAAAGTCTCACATTGTCACGTGTCTCACTATAGCCCCTGTATAATGTAGTTCTTATTATCAATTTTTTGAGTCATCTATCTTTTACACTTCAAAAATATCATGTTCATCCATAAAATGTGTTCGTTTAACTATAATTCAATTTTAATGATTTCTACATAAATCTGAATGCAAATTAACGTTCACGTGAAAAATTATAACATAAGAATTAATTATGATGATAAGATAAGAATTAAATATTTAAATTTAAATTTGGGGAACAGAATTAAATACATATTCAAATTGTAGTGATTAATTATTGAACACGGCATTTGTGATTATTTTCAAAAGTGCTGAACGACGTCAGGTACCACGCACATGCGTGGATTAATTATTGAACTCTTGTACTTGGAATAGTTAGATATATAAAATTTAAAAACTAACGATAACATATATATATATATGATTTAGAAATATAGTAAGATAGCGAAGAATATTAACTAATAAGCATAATAAGGTTGGGCTAACGACAGATGATAATAAATTAGACATGTTTTGCGAACATTCAATTGTTGATAGGTTAAGGAGCAGCAAAAAGATTGTCCTGGATGTGTCTAATTTGCAATATTAGTTGCTTGATTAAGGTGGCCAAACGAACATATGCGCTTGATGAAGGCGGCCAATCAAACAAAGTCGCCTCAAATACTCACCTCAAAAATGACCTGAAATAGGATTATGATTATTTTGTTCATTATATAATCATTACTTAACAAAAATAAAAGTCATTGCTCTTAAAAATAAAAATTTATCTAAAAAAAAAAAAAAAAAACTTATCTTGAGTCAAAATTACGAAAAGAAAACCTAGTCTCCTAACGTAATAAATTACATTTTAGGTTTACGTAAATAACAGAACAATCATAATAACCATTGTGGAAATGTCATGGGAAATAACAGAGAATAATTTTATAGATTAGAGAGTAATATGCTGTGATGGTCTTTTCAATGATTGGATTCCCTCTACTCAAATTGTAGGTTACATTAAATGTCAATATCATCGTTCATCAATTCAATAGCTATTATTTTTCATCATAAAGACTTGTATTTCTTTTTCAGAAAAAAGAGACTTGGAGAGATGAACTACTAGTTTGATTGCGACGTTTTAGTATCGCACATGGTAAATAATGTTTTGTTAATATCGTAACTTGTTTAAAAATCCAAGGAAAATTTCAAATTAAAAACTAAAATTCTGATCATTTTTTGAAAAAAATGATTGAATTGAATGATTAGAAGTCTATGAAAATGACGAGATTACTTGATGGCAAGAGGGTTATTAATAAAGATCATAACAAGGAAGACTCACCAAAATGGGTTAGAGCTTATCATCATGGAAGCGAACCTTTCTTCTCTACTTCAGAGATGGCCAATTTTGATTTCTACACTTCTTCACTTAGTCATCACTACGGATTGTTGTTGCTGCAAACACAAATTGACAATTCAGGAAACATTCAAGTCAGGCTTATTATCGTTAATTCTCAAATTTATGGTAAGTAGGGCGGTAATCATAAGCTCCTAACACTTGGATAACTTGTAAATTAGCAGGTGAAGATATCCTGGTTGTTTTCGTTGTTGAAGACATCATTTTCATCAAAATAAATTCACTTCTCAATATTTAGTATCATTGAGGTAACGCTGTCCGCATAAATTCATCCACACATATGGCTGCACCAGAGACTCAAAATTGAAGTCAAAACCTAATATTCTCGGCAGGAATGCCGCTACTGAATCGTCTTTGACTGTTGACTGACTGAAATAAACCGAATAATTTTTCAATTTAGAAACAGAACTATTACCACAAGCGTATATTTCTTCGACTCGGCGGACATGGAAAGCGAAGCTACTCTGAAACTGAGTCTCTTCCCTCTCTCGTCCTTCTCTCAGGGATCCTCATCCAGCCTGAAATCTGCAATCGTCAGTTTGATCTTCCCTGCCGCAGGAGAAAAACTTAGAAGATTCTCCTGTTGGCGTGAATTGAAGCGAGACCTCTGAGAATCAGCTCGTTTATGAGCCGGAGGTTCCATGGGAAGGGATAGAGAGCGGCGCTGAAACTCGGCGTCGTTGTCTTGGCCTCTCACGTGCGATACCGTTACGTCAATTTAATATTATAAAATAATTTATTAAATATTTAATTTTATAAACTATCTTTAAGTGAGAAAAAGAGGTTATTGAAATGGAATATTTTATAACAATAATGCATTTCTTTGTACATAAAAGAGTCGCACGTTTTTTCTGTATAAACAACTAACGGTACGCAAAGAATTTTGAGAGGGAGAGAACCAAAGGGAGGAAGGAAAGAGAGAAGAGGAGAAAAGTAGAGGTTGAAAGTTTGTTGTCAATGGCGGCAGAAGGAGAACAGACGCCCTGGGAAGAAGAACTCGTCGGAGTTGAAGGTGGTGAAGAAAAGCAGCCACTCATCACTGGTGAGAAAAAACTACTCAACACTGACTCCTTCGACTTGGAGACTGGAGAATTCAAGGAGAGTACGGATCATGTCTCTAACCAGGTTTCTTTTCTTTCTCGTTTAATTATTAGTAAATGAAGCGTCGTTTTGATTATTTTCTCCATTATCTGTGTGCATTTTTGATTTGGCTCTGTAATATCAACTGTTTCGGTTTACTGAAAACTCAGAAAATAGGTTGGCTAATGGTTATGAAGCTAGCGTTTCAGAGTATCGGAGTTGTGTACGGCGATTTAGGTACATCTCCATTATACGTTCTTCCAGCCGTTTTTCCAGATGGAATTGAAAGTGAGAAGGAGATTCTTGGAGCACTGTCGTTAATTTTCTACTCAATTACTTTCATCTCCTTGATCAAATACGTTTTTATTGTCCTAGCAGCTAACGATAACGGCGACGGTAATCTTTCATTCCTCCCCCACAGAACTGCTCCAGTTTCCTACGTCATATAGTCTTAGAAAAGATGTATTTGTAGAAATTAAATTGGAAGCTAACTTCGAGCATTTGGACTTCACTTGCACACAGGAGGGACTTTTGCTATGTATTCTCTCATATGCCGCAATGTAAAAGTGAATTTGATACCCAACTTACAGCCAGAAGACAAGAAGGTATCAAGTTATCGCTTAAATGTGCCGAATCGCTTCCATAGAAGAGCTTTCACCATCAAGTCCATGCTCGAAAATAGCAAGACAGCAAAATACATCATTCTTTTTGTGACAATGCTAGCCACATCCATGATTATAGGAGATGGAGTGCTCACACCCTGCATATCAGGTTACCAGCGTTAACTTTATTCATCATGCACTATTATATATAGGCATTTATTTTAACTTATGGACATTGAGTTGCAACTAAACTAATCGTACGAATGGTGTCCATGGAGGTGGAGCAGAACTATGCGAGTGAATAAGAAATGAAAAGTAAGATATATGGATTAATACTAAGGTCCCAATCGAAAAATTTTCAGTTATAGGTTTTCTTCTTTGATATTCTTCTCTTACTGTATCTAACTAGGAAGATGAAGAACCATGAATGCTACTAATTTTCATTTCTTAAACTTGGTAATTGCTTTTCAAAACAATCATTGTTTTCACTGTCACCAAAAGTTTTACAACGTCAGAATCCAGATAAAATTGCACACCAAGCATTCTTGACAATCAATCTGTCATTTCTCATTCCACAGCTGCTCTAATATGCCATTGATTTACTCTTAAAACACACCTTCCTTTTTTTGTTTCTTTCTCCCCACAACAGCGGTTTTTATCTTTTCCAAATCATTAATAATTCCTTAATTATCTAGTTGACATGAAAATCATATGGAAGATCGGGACCTGATGGATTTTTTGTTTTCTACAGTTTTGTCTGCAATTGAAGGCATTAAGGAAGCCACCAGTTCCCTAAACAATGAGATGATTATGTGGATTTCTGCCGTGATCTTGGTTGTTTTGTTTCAATTTCAGAGTTTTGGAACTGATAGAGTGTCTTTTGTTTTTTCGCCTGTTCTTACAATATGGTTTCTTTTGATTGGGTTCACCGGTTTGTACAACTTTGTGAAGTACGATCCTACTGTTGTCAAGGCAATGAACCCAATCTACATTATTGAATACTTCAAAAGAAGCAAGAAGAGAGCATGGGAATCCCTTGGAGGAGTCTTTTTATGTTTAACAGGCAAGTGCTACTATTAAATCTTGGCTTATAAATATCAATGTAGTGTTTTTTCTCACTTAAATGATTCTTTCCGTTATCTTTTTTCTGCAACGTAAGCTATGCAAAGCATATGTTCTTTGCCAGTGGTTTGATCATATATGACTTTCATCTGTCTAAAGCAGGGTCTGAAGCATTATTTGCTGACTTGGGCCATTTCAATGTTAGTTCAATTCGGATAAGCGCATGCACATTGCTGTTCCCGTCTATATTTCTTGCCTATTTCGGTCAAGCTTCGTATCTCCAAATGCACAAGAATGACGTAGCTAATGCATTCTACAAATCAGTTCCTAGTAAGATTAGTAAAAATCTCTGGTGTTATTGCTTTTTAAAAGGTGATGTTATGTTGATATGTTGATATGAATTTTTTTCTGCATATTTTCAGAGCCAATCTATTGGCCAACTTTTCTACTAGCAGTGTTGGCGTCTATAATTGCTAGCCAATCTTTGATCTCTGCTTCATTCTCCATCGTTCAGCAGGCCATGGCACTTGGGTGTTTCCCACGTGTTAAATTAGTTCACACATCGGCGGAATTTAGGGGACAAGTTTATGTGCCTGAGGTTAACACCTTCCTTATGTTAGCTTGCGTTGGGATCACTCTTGGATTCAAAGACACATCAAAAATTGCCAATGCTTATGGTGAAATTCTAAACTCTCTGTCCGCTTCTCTACCTTCGGTTTTCAAAAAATTTACATTTTTTTGCCATTTTACATTATTAATCTCTTTTAATGTTTCTTTCTCAGGAATTCCTGTGGCATGTGTGTTTACTATAACATCTGTGTTTTTGATTCTCATAATGGTTATGATATGGAAGACAAACATCTTCTTAATTATCATCTATGCTCTAACGATTGGACTGATTGAATTTGTATTTTTAAGCGCTGTCCTCTACAAGTTTGTTGATGGAGGCTATCTACCCTTAATCATTGCTTTAGTCCTCGTTCTCATCATGTACATATGGAACTACGGATATCGCAAAAAGTACATCTTCGAGCTTGAGAATAAAGTTTCTTTGTCGAGGCTTCTAGAGATAGCTAACAATCCAGACATTTGTCGAATTCCAGGACTTGCCATATTTTACTCGGAGCTTGTGCATGGAATTTCACCTATATTTACACAATATGTCACAAATATACCAGCCCTTCACTCCATTCTAGTATTTGTTTCCATAAAGTTTTTACCTACCAGCAAAGTCCCCATGGAAGAAAGATTCTTGTTTCAGAGGGTAGCACCACACAATCTTGCCATTTTTCGCTGTGTTGTGAGGTATGGATACACAGATATGAGAACTGAGCAGAACACATTTGAAATGTTGTTGGTGGATAACTTGAGGAATTTTATTAGAGAGAATCTGCAGAAATACAGGTTGCCAGAAAGAACAAATAATGATGATGAAGAAATTATGGATGATGAAGAAGCTTGGGAGCTTGCTTTACTAGATGATGCACTAAACAAAAAGGATGTCGTTTATCTAATGGGAGCCAATGAGGTGATGGCCTCAAAAGGGTCTAGATTTTTTAAGAGATTTCTCATCGATTATGCATTTAACTGGTTAAATCGATGCACGAGGCAAGCCGACGAAGTTTTCATGGTTCCTCGCAAGCAGTTACTCAAAGTAGGAATGACTTACGAAGTTTAGTTAAATCAGGTACGCTCATTTAACAGGTTGTCTTAGTCTACATAAATAAGGTAATAATTAAAGTCTATTCGGCTATGTTTATGTGTGGCATTTATTGAAACTTTTAGAAAGAAAGTTCTGTGAAGTTATTTGAAAATAAAAATAATGTGAAGTTATTTGAAAATAAAAATAAAAATAAATTATTGATAAAGGTGCAAAAATTGTTCGTTTTATTAATTCTCTGGACTTACAAAGTTATGTGTTTTATTGTATTTTACCCTTTTTTTTTCAAACGAGCTCATCATTTATTTATAGTTTCCAACTTCTTCTCTTCAATATTATTGATTTTAAAGTCAATTATCATCTGCCTTCAATATCAATAATTGACATTTATAATCAGTTATTGATCTTTTTAAATCAAATGATAGATGTACTAGGTTTGGCTGACAGTTAGAGAAAAAGATAACAATAATCATTGAAGTTGATCATCATTGACTCCTATATTCAGTATGGTATTACTGAAGTTGAAATCCCCATCTTTTCCTGCAATTCTATTTTAATATGATTTTCTTAAAGGCTTCATTTGAATGCCCCCACATACTTTATTGGACAATACATGAAATATTGTAAATTTATTGTCATGCAATATGGTATAAACTATGTTTTTACAAACCACTAGAAGTAATTTTTTTCTAACATATATATTAACCAATAAGTTAATATATAATAATACGTTTTTAAATAAATTTTGTATTAGCTAAATGAATATGTATTAGATTTAACTCGTTTAGCTAGTGAATTGCAAAAAGTCTCGGTTCACTTTTCTTTAAAATTTTAATTCATTAGCCTCGGCTCTTTAAGTTTGTTTTGCTCGACTCTTTAGGTTGATTAGAATTATCTCGTCTAACTCATATACTTATCATCAAGAACTTAATTTTAAAATAAAAAAAATGAACGTTAGTAAAAGAAAAAAAGCCAAAGAAATGGAGCCAGAAGAATCATACTTTTTATTCAAAGCAAGTGCTGCCGATTATAGGTTTTTAGACAAAAAAAATAAATTGATACGAGTAAATATGTACAAACGAACTGTTTAATTTGGGGAACATGCTCCCATCTTTTGAAACTATCAAGATTCAATATCTAAATATTACAAGAAATTTGGCCTAAGTCAAAACACGTAAAAAAAAGGGTAACTATTGATTTTAATTCTGTACTATATACTTTATTTCAGTTAATCTCCTGTACTAAAAACACCGGCAAACCTAATCCTGTACTTTGATTCTGTAATCAGTTTTGACCTTCCATCAATAATTTTTTTGAACCCTTATTTAAAAAATTATCAAACGATATTGAATTTACTTGAAATTTTTACCATATATTCACTACTTAATGAGAAAATAATGTGAAAATATTCTTGATTTTTTAACACGTGTACTATTTATAATTTTATTTTATTAATTTATAAAAATATTATAATAAATCATACAATTTTTAAAAAATCACAAAAATTTTTTGATTATCTACCATGATGTGGTGAACATGTGAAAAATTTTTCAAATAAATGCAATATCTTTTGGTATTTATTTAAAAATTAATTTATAAAGTAAAGAAGAAACTAAAATTAATTTTAGAAAAATACTTGGCCACATGTTTACCACATTATAGGTAGATAATAGAAAAGTTTTCGTAATTTTCTAAAACTTGTATGACTTATTATAATATTTTTATAAATTATTAAAATAAAATTACAATAAACTGTACATGTGTTAAAAAATCACGAAAATTTTTAGATTATCTTTTCATTACGTAGTAAACATGTGGTAAAAATTTTAAGTGAATTTAATATCAATTGATAATTTTTTAAATGAGGATTTATCGAAATTATTGATGAAAGATCAAAACTAATAACAAAATCAAAGTATAAGATTTAGTTTGTCAGTACAGGAAGTTAGCTGAAATAACATGCATAATACATTGTTAAAATCGATAATTACCTTAAAAAAACATTAAAATGTTAAAAACCCAACGAAAGCTTTAGTTTAACTGTGTTATTACTTATTTGAGTAGATTCCTTTATAAAGCAAACATTTAGCAAATTTTTTCAGATTAAGAAAGGGAAGAAATCTGAGTGGTTTAGTTGATATACCAGTTAATTGTTCTTCATTGGGACAATAATTCAAATAATTTGTTCCTCCTTTCACATGTAGCAAGATTTTTGGAGAGTTTGATTGAGTTGTTGTTACAAAAAATTGTAGTTGCTCTCTTTTAGTTGATCTGCAGTTGTTCATAGATTTTCATTAGCTATATAACTTGATAAACACAAGCTATTGCAACAACAAATTCTGCTCGTGTAGTTCATAAAATAACAATTGGTTGATTCTTAGATGACTACGAAACAACTCTTGTACCAAGCATACAAACATAACTGGATGTACTTCTTCTATCATCTTGATCTCTTGCATAATCGTTATCAGCAAATTCAATCAAATATGATCGTCTACTATTTTCGTAGAATATTTAAAAATCTTTAGTGTCTTGCAAGTAACATAAGATTCCTTTAGGAACTAATAGATGTAGCTTTGTTTGTGTCATGTTCTCATTCATTGTAATACAACATTATTTGATTTGCGCTGAAACCCTCACGATTTTATTGAAATTATCTCAAAACACGTTGTATTATATAAGAAAAAGATATTTACTTATAAATTATTAACTTTCCATTCTCTTAAACAATGTGAGATTGTATATTACACTAATATGGGTTGGACTCTCTTACTTGGATCACCTTGCCTTCAAATGATGAGTCACCACAATCTCCTCTAGTTCAATATGTTGAGAATTATGTGTCCTAACAACAAATGTAATAGAACAGTTATATTATTTAAATTGATTGATATTATGCTTGCATTTGAAAATCATGCTTTATAAAATTCAGAGAAAATTCCTTGATTATTTGTGCAAACTTTATATTGACAAATATATTGTATATATGAGGGATATAATATAAAGAATAATAAACAAAATAAGTCCATAACTTATATTTGAAATATGGAATCTTCAAATAAATCATAGTCATAAACTTAGTTTATCTCATTAAAAATGTATAGTCATATGCCAACTATATATGTAGTGACATAAGATAAATAAGTTTTATATAATATGATTATATAGGACTGAACCAAATAAAATTATTTTGTTCTTATAATTTCCGTTAAACATAGAACAAATAACTTTATCATAATAATGGTCATACGTCTGTAATCTTAATTCATTGTATTTAACAAACTCCTATTTTATTTTAATTTATTCTTTAATTTACTTGGTAAAGTTTTTGTATGAGTTACAATTCATACACCTTGTATATTGGGAATGAATTAAAACGAATAACTGAGAATGTTAATATCGATACAATGAAATCCATTTGATAGGATTCCTTTCTTGTTAGTTGAAAGATCGAATAATTAGTGTACAAATTCATAAATCGTTATAATTAATTATTCAATCAAGGACTAATGGTAATTAAGGATAAAGATGTAATATGAGAGGTTAACGGATTATAAACATAGCTCTATTACGAATCTAAATGAAAGGTTAGTACATATGTAATGACTATATCAATGGACATTACATTGAGTAAATATAATCTATAATTTTAAGAGTGCAACTCTAAGTATTTAGTGGAATTGCTTTAGAGTTAATAATTACATTAATTGATATAAAGAGTTTATATTAATTAACGAAATTATTGGAGCTTAAAATTATAGGTCCATCGGTCCCTTTGTCACATTCTATTATTAGAATAATAAAATGAATAAAAAAGATTAAATAATTAATCATGAGTTAATTATTTAATACACTTGATAATAAGTTTATTATATTTCATTAGATGAAATTGTTGAATAAATCAATTAATAAACTTATAAGACAAATGACAAAAGTTGTAATAATTAATATGTTTGTTATGTTTCATTAAATAAAATAATTGAATTGTTCAATTAATTAACAAACATAAAGTTGTTTTTGAAAATTTGTTTTAAAAATGAATTTTGTCAAATCATGGTGTCAAGTGTAACGCCATGGTGAGAAGTTGTTTTGATTTCCATAATATCTCTTGTTATAAATGTTACTAAGAAATCAATTCTAACTTAATGGTAAATTAAATTTTATAACGTTTGATTCTTTTAAATGTTATAATGATCGTTACAAAATTCTTGCAATATAAATAGAGGTTAAGACCTCATTTGCAAAAAAAAAAAAAAAAAAAAAAGTGAGAATCTATTTTGAGAAGCATTTTTTAAGAGCATTTCCGTAGTGGTTTGGAGGATCGTTCTCTATATCCATATAGATTATCTCATGTGTTGAAAATACAATCTATCACATATTGAGTGCGATCTTTTATTATTCATCACACCCACACGTGCTTATTCAAGGTGAGAAGGATTGACAAAGAAGATAGAATGCTCTTCGATATTAAGGAAGTTTTCTTCAAAGGTAATTTTTTTTATCATTAACTTATTTGTTCTATTGCATATAATTATTTATATATAATAAATTATGATCCTATCATTATTGTGAAGAAATTATTTTTTCATAATATTTAAGTTATGCAAGTACAGGTGTTATGAACACCAGTAATTTCGCCGTGCGAGGGAATCTAAATTCCAACACAATATCCAATGCCCCATTTTGACACACTTTTGGTTGAACTTTGATTATAATACTATTTATAACGTCCTCAGTCTTTGTAGAATATTATTATCTGCTTTGGGTAGAATTCTTCACGATTTGTTCTTAAAATTAGCTCACAATACATTGTATTAGTTGAGAAGAAAAACTATACTTATAAAACCTTTATTTTTTACTATATCAAACGATATAGGGTTGTGTACTCCACATGATATGAGTTGTGTCATTTTTGTCTTCACGTCTAGTTGTCACGATTAGATTCTCCATATCTATGTTGATAAGACTCATAGAGTGCATAATGGGTGGTCTTAGTGTTGCTTGAATATAGTCTTGTCCACCTTTGGCTCCTGTATCAACTTTGTGCGACTTCAAACCAAAGTCTCTTGGAGTATTTACGGAATTGCAACCCCTCTTTTGAAACTTGTCTAAATTTATAGCATGTACTTCTTTTGAGAAATAAAACTCTATTAACAGATTGTACTACTTCTATGCCAGTAAAATAATACATCATATCAAAATTAGACATTTCAAATTTATCCATCATAGATTTTTTAAATTTCTCAAACATGGAACAATCATTCTTCGTGTAAATAAGATCATTAACATATATACACACAATGAGCATATTTACTCCATCTTCAAGTTTAACAAATAATGTGCGCTTGTATAAACATTTTTAAAAAGAAATTTAATAAAATAAATTAGGGTTTTTTTCATTTTAAGCTCCAAAGTAAAAGATTTTTTTAAAAAACTATCAAAATTTATTATTCATCGAACAAAACCTCAAAATATCGAAAATCAATAATTTAAACCGGTCTGGAGAGTGGTCGCCGCAGGAAGGCCGACGGGTCTAGTTGGACCGACCAACCTCTTTTTTTCCGCCCAAAAAACAAATTTAAATAGGTTGAAAGCCGATTGGTCCAACTAAACTTGCCAGTCTTCACCCATAAAACCAGTCAAACCCGTGACCAAAGTCACGGGTCTTGGATTTTAGCAGGGAGGCCAGCCAGTTTAATTGAACCGACTAGCCTCTGCGCTAAAAAACAAAACCGGTGACTTTGGTCACGGGTCTTGGAATTATGTGTGGACCGGCCGACCTCCACACCCCTATTTAAGCCTTCCACTCCTCTTCAACTCACCAAAATTTCTATTTCTAAATTTCATACAATTAGTTCATTGCTCCGACAATATTTCTTCATGTTCACCGTCGCAAATATGAAGTTTTTTTTAATTATTTACTTTAAGAATTAAAAAAAAATGACACTTTATTTTAATATTTTTCTCTATATAAGTGACCACTATTTACTCTATCCAACGATATTTTTTCGTATTTATCGACTAGGTATAAAGTTATTTTTTTTAATTTAATATTTATCTGTTATACTGTGTTTCTGTTAGCGTTTTTAGGATTTTGTTTATCTATTATATAATCTTTAACTTAGTATTTTTTATTATATTGACGTAAGAATATCATAATAAAATTCTATATATTTGTTATTTGTTACATTTTTTGTAACTTATGATTTTTGTTATTATTACATTTTACCTAAATATGTTTATCTCTTAATTTTATAAATCTCTCAATGCTCTCTACTAGTCTTGCTCCGGTGATATTTCTCTTCGTTCACTACTAAGTATGCATTTTCTTTGTATAATTTAAGTTGATTTTATCTAGATTTTAATTTCAATGTGTTATCTTATTTATTTTGCATTATGTAAATAATAAATTTTAGGATTAAATATGTTATTATTTTTCATAAGTTAGAATTTATATTAATTTAATTCTTATACATTTTCATATAATTTCAATTTTATTGGAACACATATTACTTTATTTTTCATTTTTATTATCTCATTATAATAATACATGTTTCAGATTAATATATTTGATAAGGACTTACGCAAATGCTCAACTAGCGACGAAGATGGATACTGATTTCAGTAGATCGGTTAGTTGAACTTGCGCAAACGCTATGGAATTTCGGAATCAAAAGTGTAAAGAGAAGTTTGAGCGAGATTTGCTCAATTGCTTAGTTAGTCATTGTATGTCTATCAACTTTACAAGTTGAGAATCGTTAGAGATAAAAGATATGTTTGACCACATCGGTCTATGTGTGGTGTGTACATTGAGGGGTCATGTCTATGAGTGAATAATTCGCTTGTTTTACGCGAACTTGCAACAACTAGAAGATCGAGAGTTTTGACTGGTATGAGGACATATATTCTTGGTACGGAGCTTATGATACATCCAGAGACGGTAAATGAAGTGCTGGAGTTTGCCATCAAAGGTGCGGAGCAATATTATAATGCTTCGAAAGACTCCCCTATTTTCTTATTGCTCCAAGGAGTAGAGTTTCTTAGGGAAATTCATATTAATTCCAACATTAAAGTGTTCGTCAAGCCACGAACCAGAGATGAATGTTAGAGGTCGGGTTCTTCGCAACATGCTATCCCACACACTTCTGCTGCAAGAGCGACATCGAAATCTCATGAGCTGTATGGATCTGTATGTCATGGAGAAGCTGTGCAACATGAAGCCTTTTGACCCTAACTTTTTTACTTTAAGTCACATGCGTGAGGTCGGACGGGTATCCAGGGCGAGCCTCCCATACGGGGCATTCATTATGAAGTTCATTGATCGAGCTGAGATTTAGCTACCGGTGGGCGAGCAGAGAACAGTTCAAAGGTCCACCGACGTATTTAACACCTCGAATTTGATGCAGATGGGTTTCATGGAAGTCGATGGCGCTTGGGTGTTGAAGAGTGATCAGATGACATCCACGTCTCGGGCAGTGCTGATGAAGAAAACCACATCGCCGCCATTGGCGCCTCCCAGAAGGAGGCTAGTGGATGGAGCATAAGGCAGTATCTGCAGCAGAAGTATCAGATGCCAAACACACCAGCACCAGTTGTATCAGATGCAACAGATGCAGTTCGAGCAAATGTATCAAATGGAGTAGACGCAATACGATTTATTGTAATTTTATTTAATTGTTTTATAAAATAATTATAATAAATTGTACAAATGTTAAAAAATCACGAAAATTTTCATAATATGGTAAAAATTTCAAATAAATTGAATATCGTTTAGTATTTGTTTTTAAAAATAATTTATAAGGTGAAAAAGTAACTAAGATTAATTTAAAAAAAAAATACCAAACGATATTCAATTTACTTGAAATTTTTACCATATATTTACCACATCACGAGAAGATAGTATAAAAATTTTCGTATTTTTTAACATTTGTATAATTTATTATAATTGTGTTATAAAATAAATAAAAAAATTACAATAAATTGTATAAAGTGTTAGAATACATTTTGTATATGTGAAAAAAATTTCAATTAAATTGAATACATTTAGTATTTATTTTTTTAAAATTAATTTTGGAAGGTGGAAATCACCGCACACACGTACTTGTTAAGTGCGCGTGGGGTGCTTTGGACGGTGGAAACCCCCTGCTCTCCCAGTGAATTTCACGTAGAGAACACTCCGATAGAATGAGGGACTGTTTTTGGAGAACGGTCCCCTATTCTATGTATAAAATTTAAAACGGTAGGTATCGATAATCTGCAGAAGATTTTTTTTTTTATAGATTTTGGATAGTTTAAGGTTTTTTCATCGTTAACTTAAGTATTTTTTCGAACTTTGACTAAAGGTTGATGGTTAAAATTTAACCCTAATATATTTGATCAGATTCAATAATTTTTAAATAAAAAAGATTGAAATTAACGCGTCCATCCAAGTATATAACAGAGGAATGTGGAGATTGGAGAGGCTGCAGTTTCAGTAGACTTTGAGAGAGAGAGAGAGAGAGAGAGAGAGAGAGAGAGAGAGAGAGAGTGGGAGAGAAGCGAAGGAGGCAAGATAGAGAGTTTGGCATCCATGGCGGAAGAAGGTGAAGAAAGAATAGGGGAAGAAGAAATCGAAGACGTTGAAGATGGCGAAGAAAACCAGCAGCAACAGCAACCGATCTCTGATGACAGAAAGCTACTGAAGCTTGACTCCTTCGACTTGGAGGCTGGTGGGTTCACTGGATATCACGACAATGCGTCGACCCAGGTTTCTTTCTTTCTCGTTAAATTATCGGCGATTCGATTATGCTTTTTCCGATCATCTTGGCTCTGTAATTTTAGGTACATCCCCGTTATACGTTCTACCGGGGATTTTCCCGAATGGAGTCCGTGATAACGACGATATACTCGGAGTGTTGTCGTTGATTTTCTACTCCATCACTCTCATCTCCTTGATCAAATACGTCTTTATTGTTCTATCAGCAAACGATAATGGCGATGGTAAGATATCTTTCGTCCCCACAGAACAGCTTTTGTAGACGACTCTGATTTTTGGAGTTGAATTGATCGCAGGAGGGACTTTCGCTCTGTATTCTCTGATATGCCGCAATGCGAAAGTGAACTTGATACCCAACTTACAGCCAGAAGATAAGGAGGTATCGAGTTATCGCCTGAGCTTGCCGAATCAGTCCCAGAAAAGAGCTTCCACGCTCAGGTCCACGCTCGAAAATAGCAAGACAGCAAAATACATCATTCTTTTCGTCACCATGCTCGCCACATCCATGGTCATCGGAGACGGCGTTCTCACTCCATGCATATCAGGTACAAAAGGTTTCTTTTCGCTGATTAAAGCCATTATCGGACTCTGTAGTCTCCAGTTCCAACCGGAACAATTAGGTTTCAGAACTGAACCGACACGAATGGGTTTTAATGGTTGAGTTCTGGTTCGTTTTCAAAATTAAAATAAAAAATATTTATAAGTGGTTGATTTTAGAGCTTTTTATGGATTTTTGGTCTAGAGTTGGGTTACAAGTTATTTTCAGATTCGTCCAAATTTGGGTAAGATTTACTCGATTCAATTTTCATAGCTTTTGTCACTCCACTCGAGAATTGCTAAAAATAACATTTTTAAAACTTTAGTGATTTGTTAAGTAATAATTAGTATACATAAACCGTAAAATTAATAATAAATTTATTATATTAATTATATCAATAATTATTATACACGTTAATAAATTTTTTAAAAAGTATATCTAACAATATTTTATTTAAAATTGTCGACTGAACTGTAATCTGCTGCTATGTAAAAAACTAATCCGACCTAATTGCAATTGTGTATCTCTTTTATTAATCCGAACAATATATACGAAACTAGGACACATTGATTTAACGCGGAATAACTCTTGTGTGTAAAAGTTTATGAGTAGAGAGGAGAATATCATAAATGAAAATTACAATGGAGAATTTTAAGACTAGATCGGAAAGTTTAGCGTTAATAATTCCTTTCGACACAAAAAATCATATTGGAAATCATGAACTAGTGTATTGGTTGTGTGTACAGTTTTGTCTGCAGTTGGGGGCATTAGGGAAGCTGCAAGTTCTCTGCATGAATTCCCATTTTCTTCTTACAAAAAACCTGCTTCACACTTCAAATTCCTCACATACCTTACCCTTACCCTACTACAAATCCAACTACTCCAACTCCTCCTCTTTCTTTTATACCTTTATCTTCACCAACTCATACAGATCATGTTGTACCCAGTCCCTCCTCCCCTCCCCTCCCCTCCTTGTACAATCACCACCGATACTTCCTATACACTCCCTGACCCTATCACGACCCAATTGCCCAACCCACCTATTCAAAACATTCATCCTATGACGACCAGGGTCAAAGCAGACGTGTTTAAGTTAAAGGCTCTTCTCATTGAGCCTACATTTGAACTAAAAACATTCAGTTAAGCTGTCAAATATCCTCATTGGCTCACTGCCATGAAAGAGGAAATATCTGCACTCACAGAAACCAACACTTGGTCATTAGTTCCTCTTCCGAGAAATGCCAAATTAATAGGCTGTAAGTGGATTTTCAAGACTAAGTTAAACTCTGATGGCATGGTTTCTTAGTATAAGGCTCGTCTCGTAACCAAAGATTATGAACAGACAGAAGATATTGATTACGATTAGACCTTCAGCCCAGTGGTCAAACTAACTTCAGTTCGAACTGTACTCTCCTTAACTGTCTCCTCTCACTAGATTATCCGACAGCTTGATATCACCAATGTCTTCTTACATGGAGATTTGACTGAGACCGTTTACATGCAACAACCTCCCGATTTTGTTGACTTAGTTTCTCCGTCGGTTGTATGTTTCTTACATAAAGCCCTTTATGGTCTCAAACAATCTCCAAGAGTTTGGTACACCAAATTATACACCGCATTGACTAAGTGGGGATTCTCAACATCGAAGTCCGACTCATTACTCTTTATCCGTTGTACATCGTCCTCCACTATTATTATGTTGGTGTACGTCGATGACATTATTTTAACAGGTGACTCTGCTACCTTATTAGCCCAGTTGTTGACATATCTACATTCTCAGTTTAAAGTTCGTGACCTTGGACCATTATCATATTTTCTTGGCATTTCAGTCACTCAGACACCTACAGGTACGACTCTTTCCTAGGCACGATATATATCTAAGCTATTTCATAGGGCCAATACGAGGTCTTGCAAACCCGTTCCAACTCCGATGGTGGCTGGTCCCGTATTATCTATACACTCAGGGACCCCTTTACGTGACAGTTTTTTATATCGAAGCATAGCTGTAGACCTCCAGTATTACTACCTTACGAGACCTGATATTGCCTTCGCCGTCAATAAAGTCTCCCAACACATGCATGCACCATCCGACACTCACTGGCAAGCAGTCAAAAGAACTCTGCGATATCTCAACAGTACTGCCTCTCTCGGCATCTCCTTCACACCCTCTGTCTCTCTTGACTTGACATGCTATATGGATGCTGACTTGGCCTCTTGCCCTGGTGATCACAAAAGTACCAATGGTTTTTGTTTTCTCGACAAGAACATAATTAATCTCTTGGTCTTCCACCAAATAGAAAGTTGTCTCCCGCTCTAGCACGGAATTAGAGTATCGTAGCGTTGCAAATGGTGCGATTGAAGTCTTATGGCTACAATCCCTACTCAAGGAACTAGGTATCCTCTCACCCGCATTACCTCTCATACTCAGAGATAACCTGACTGCAACCTATCTCGCCTCCAATCCAGTATTGCACTCTAAATCCAAATATGTGAAGATTGACTTCCATTTCGTTCGGAAAAAAGTACTTCAAAAATAACTATTAGTCAAATTTACTCCATCGGATACCCAACTAGCTGATGCTCTCACTAAGCCCCTACCACTGACACCGTTCAACCTCTTCCTATCCAAGATCTTCGGTTTACGTCCGTGATCTTGAGGGGGGATATTAACATATATGAGCACTGTTTATTTCTAGTTAGATTCTTTAAATTACAAACATAGTTTAAGTCACAGTCTTTTCATCCATTTATTGTTGTTTCCTAATATATACATGAACTCTCTGCACTTGGGAAAACACAACACAGAACACTCTTTTCCCTACCGCCATTGCTTCTTCGTCTTCCTCTCTTCTTCTTCTCATCCTTCTAGTTCTACAGCTTCCACTATTAGATTCAAAATTCCAGTGCTAATGCATTCTATAGCTCAGTTCCAGGTAAGAGCAGTAAAAATCTCTGGTGTTCTTGATTTCTAAAGGGCAGTGTTGTGTTAATTTGTCTTTTTTTTTTACAGGTCCATTGTATTGGCCAACGTTTGTAATGGCAGTGCTAGCGTCAGTAATTGCGAGCCAGTCTTTGATCTCGACTTCATTCTCCATTGTTCAGCAGGCCGTCACTCTCGGGTGTTTCCCACGCGTTAAAGTCGTCCACACTTCGTCTGAGTTTAGGGGACAAGTTTATGTGCCTGAGGTTAACACCTTCCTTATGGTAGCTTGTGTTGGCATCATTCTTGGATTCAAAGACAATGCCAAAGTTTCCAATGCTTACGGTGAAATTATAATCTCTCTTTCCTTTGCATGCTTATATATCTTCAGATCTTATCAATATCTATTGTTAGAAACCTATCAATATATCAAAAAGGAAAATATGTGCATGGGAAAATTCTTTTGGAAAAAAACACGAGCAAAGGATAAATTCTGCAATGTGAGGATCGAAAATACAATCAAGAGTTTTGTGAATTTAGCTTACACGAATTTAAAGGAAAAACAAGATAATAATGTAAGAATTCAAGTTACCCAATTCTAATATCTTTTAATATTTGTCTTTCAGGAATCCCTGTGGCATCTGTATCTACGATAACATCTGTGTTTTTGATTTTCGTAATGATTATGATACGGAAGACAGACATCGTCTTAGTTACCATCTATGCTCTAACAATTGGACTATTGGAATTTGCATTTTTAAGCTCTGTTCTCTACAAGTTTGTTGATGGAGGCTATCTCCCCTTGATGATTTCTTTAGTCCTTGTTCTCATCATGTACATATAGAACTACGGATACCGCAAAAAGTATATATACGAGCTCGAGAACAAAGTCTCCATGTTGAAGCTCCAAGAGATGGCCAACAATTCCAGGCCTGGCCACATTTTACACAGAACTAGTGCATGGAATTTCCCCTCTATTTACACAATATGTTACAAATGTTCCAGCTCTACCCTCTATCCAAGTATTTGTTTCCATCAAAGCTTTACCGACCAGCAAAGTCCCGGCCGAAGAACGATTCTTGTTTCAAACGGTAGAGCCGTATAATCTTGCCATTTTTCAGTGTATCGTGAGGTATGAATACACTGATATGAGGACTGAGCGGAACACATTCGAAACAAAGTTGATCTATAATTTGAGGAAGTTTATTGGAGAAAATATGAAGAGATCTATGTCGCAAGATGGAACAAGTAGCAATGGAGAAGAATTTGGTCAGCTTGATTTGCTAGATGATATACCAGGAAAGATGGATGTTGTTTATCTGATGGGAGCAAATGAGGTGATGGCCTCAAAAGGGTCTGGAGTTTTGAAAAGATTCCTAGTAGATTACGCGTTTAATTGGTTGAATCGATGCGTGAGGCAAGCGGACGAAGTTTTCATGGTTCCTCGCAAGCAGTTGCTCAAAGGCGGAATGACTTACGAAGTCTAGTAAATGGAGATTATACACAATTTATGCTCATTTTTGTAGGTAGATTAGGTTTCTTTTTTTAATTAATGATTATTTATCATGTATTTTTGATTATTTCTTTTTTTAATAACATCATTAGTGTTCTTTCATGTCAGGACACGATTCTACCGAGCGGACTCTGATGGGCTAGATGATTGTCCAAATGCGAAGGAGTCGAACGTCAAAGAGATACTCTCATTGGTAATCACCTCGCACATACATAGATTATTAAGAGTTAATGAAATATATTTCTTCAATTTGATATTCTAAATTAGGATATTCCGTTTAAAATTATTATTATTATTATTTTTTATAAAATCATTTAAAACATAAGACATTCATTGCACAAATAAAATAACATACATTTTATACTTTGAAAATTTACATGAAAATCAGAGTACTAATACAAAAATTACTAAAAAAGTAGGTAATTACATGTGAACTTTTAAAAAGATTTTTATACAAATGGAAATCTAAACATCCTACCCAAACAAAAAGACCATCTACTTTGATGGTTCACTTATGTCTTTTCAGAAACTTTATATTGTCTTATGTTTTCTCTCTCGGTGAACGTTTTCGATATCTGAAAAATATGAATTATTCACATAATAATCTTTTAGCTCAGTAAATAAATTTAACACAGAATAAATAATTCAAATTCTATTAACACCATATAGGATCAATGACTATCTTCCACTACAATGATTCTTTGAAAATCATATAAATCATATTTTTTTAAAGCCATATAAATGCTATAAAATTATGCTTGCTCGCAAATCAATCTTTTGAAATCACTAAATCATTATTTGAAATTATTTTCATCAAATAAATTCCAATGCAAATAGAATTAACTTTGCATGATTAAAACTATCTTTTCAAGAAAACTTCAATGCATCTTTTAACCATCAAATGTTTATGTTAAAAATGCAATACACTCTAATCTCAACATGTATAACCATCACACACTCCTACATGTTTATGAAATTTCTCCGACAGGCCTGTAGGACCCTATGCATTACTTCTTTTCTAGGTTTAGGGATTTTCAACTCAATGATGACATTACGTTGACTCATTTTCATTTTCATAGTCATACATATCGTACACGAAAAGAGAAGTCCAACCATTAGGTTCATGTGTTACCAAGATTGTCAATTTCTTCTTTTTCTCAAATGCATGCTTAAACACATTTTATAAAGCTAATATCATAAACATTTAAAACCATGCAACTCATCTATGCAAATCATTTTGAAAACCAGCATATGACATTGATTTAACATAATGTTTTTAAAACATTCTTTTTTAACATCACAATACAATTTGAAAACATTAATCTTTTTATAAAACATCATTTATTTCACATCAAAATAACATTCATTTAATTACTTCAATCCACAATCAAAATTCTAAGTTTAACCAGAACTAATGATATAATTTAAATCTATCTCTACCTAAATAATGTAATAAAATTTCAATTAACTATTTCAAATATAGGATTTACTTACCAATTAAAGGTTCTCCCTTTCCAACGAAATTTTCACATAATGAACTGATTTTTATTCCCATAGAATCGCATCCCTAAACTGAGTAATTTTTCTTTAAGGAATAAGTCTAAAATTTCACTTTTTCTTCCTCTTCTTTCTCTTTTCTCATTTTTCTCTATTATTTTTCCTTTTCTCTTTAACTGAATACTTTGAACAAAATCGAATAATTCTTCAGCATTCTCTATTCTTTTCTAGACAGATATTGGGATATATTTACCATTCTATCATTTTTGTTCATGTACAAATACTATTTTATCCTTTTTTATATGATAAATTGCAAAAATACAATGTTTATTTATGTTTAAGTTTACTTAGCTGAAACTAATTAATTTTGATTAATTTTAAGTTATTCAACATAATTATCATAATTAATAATGATTAATTAATCTTAATCATACTTAATTAATCACTTAAACAAACAACGTACTTAATATATCTTGATTGCTACATATTCTAATTCTATTGATTGTCCAATGTTATTGCATGGATACATATTATAAAGTGTTAGAATATTTTTTCTTTTTTAACTTTTTGCAAATTTTCACTCTAAGATGTTGTTTAAAGTTATTTTCCAAAACAATGCAATTTAAGACGTAAATTGTATTCATCAAATTAAAAAGTAAATAACTTTGCTACACACATACAAATTCTTTCATTCAAAAGACATTTTTTTCCTTTACATGTCTAATTTAAGACTCTGAAATTTCATAGTAATTCTATTATAATAGCAAAGTTATTACACTTACAATCAAGTGTATTTTTACAAAAAATAGTTTCATTCGTAACATTCTTAAGGATTTGGTATTATTTCTTCAATACAATTTTCATAACTTATATTCATATATAATCTATAATAAATATTTACAATACATTATTGATAATAAAATATTAAAAATTTAAATCATTACATTTCCCGTGATGATTATGGCTTCATGCTTGCTTATCTTAAACCTGAACTTTCAATCATAGCGGCTGTACAGTCTAAAACCTATAACATGGTTGAATGAAGAACAACCCTTGTAATGTGGATCCTTTCATGGGCTATTTTCATTGAGTTCCTTTACTCCTTTAGTTCGAATATGATTACAATCGGTGATGTCTTCAATCTTCTAATAAAATTGTCTCTGAAACTATCTAAAACAAAAGTAATGACACGAATAATGAGTTGCACAAAGAAAGAACGAACAAATTTATCGAAATCAATAGTTTCAAGTCAGACTACTCTCGTCTTCGAGATTTTCACCTTCTCGCTGCAGTCATAGAAGTTCAAAAGGTGAAAAAAATTTCTTTCTTAAAATGGTCATCAGTTCTGCTATTCGAAAACAATTTTAGTTCGCGATCTCTCTAATTGACCATAGTTTTTAGAATGATCTATCATTCTACTACTCAAGAGCAACTTTAGCTCTCCGTCACTCTTCTTTCTAGAATTTGTTAGATTTGTATTTTTTAAGAAAATTATGAATAATTCTAAATTTGTTATTCAATTTTACATTTGAATAATTATTAATTGATGTAATTAATATTTTATTTTAACTATTTATAATTTTATTTTAATAATTATATCAATTGAAGATCAACTAAGCATTTTCCCCCCAAAAAAAGAAAGGAATCAAACCAACCAACCGAGTGTGACCATGATGAAAAACATTTAAAAAATATTTAATTTAAATTATTTGAAATATAATTAGTAATGTCAGTCCATTCAGATGGACGAACAAATTAGACGAACATTCCAAACAAGATCCTCGGATTTCTTGAAAAAGAACTGATCGATCCAATGGAGAATTGGAGATTTGTGCAAAGAGGAATTTGAGGGGAGAACAATTCCCTATTGCTCGCGAAATTGGATGAAATGGGATTCGTGGAGGCGATATACAACTTCTATCTCTGCATCCCCGAGTAATTTCTTTAATTGACGCGACTGCTTTGACCTAAATACTCAATTTAACTCTCTTCTTCGTTAGTGATTAACTGTTCTAGCTCTGCTTACGTCAGAATTCAGCTGCACCAGTCAGCTAACATTTTTTGTTTTTTTTTTCGTAGTTGTGCGTGTGCTCACGTTTCTACGGTTCAGCTTTGTTTAAATGGTCTTTAGTGCTATGAACTGTGAAGGAAACTTGTAACCATCGGCTGATTGATATTGGATTTTCAGAGTTGAGGTAATCTCTCCAAGTCCTTTTCGTCTTTCTTTTCCTCATTTGGCTGTGTTAGGTTGCTTTGCTTTATCTGCTGATTTTCCACTAATTTATATACGAGTATTGGTGACCCTTTATGGGATCATATATGAGAAATTAGACGACCATGCTTAATGATGATCAGGGAGAAAGGTGTTAAATAGAGATATTGGATGCCCTATAACTACAAAAACGCCCATTAGAAATTTATAAAAGATTCAACGGTCTTAATGATTTGGTGGGTCAAGAGAGGAGATGTTGTTCTACTTCTAGCGACAGACTACTTCGAAGTGGCAAATTATTGGATTATTGTTGGAAGAAGAATTGAGCAAAATAATTTATGACTTTAAAGCATTCCATTTATATAAATGTGCATTCTCGTTTTTGGTCACTGCAATTGCAATTCTTTCCATTTCTTCTCTGTTTATCCCTATTTTATGTTGTGATTAATCAAGTTATGCTGTTGATTTAGCACTTAGAGATCCTGCTTTTTGGGTGCTTCCATTGCATCCATACAATGAATAAGACAACCTGCATATATAATAAGTGGGCCATTGGGCGTTATTTTAATTCTCTCTCCCACCCCGGGGAAATACAAAAGATTTGTCTCCTCCTTGAAACAATGATCGCCCGTGATTTTGTTCCTTTTTCTCTTCTTTAATTAGAAATTTTTATGTTGGGAGTGTTGTTGAGTCCGAACCATGTTTTTTTTTTGCTGCTTCCCATATAATTGGAATCTAACGGAGAAATCAAAGCTTTTAAAAGGGAAATTTTTCTCCACTATGATTTTACTTATCTTCTTCTGCACACACCTTTTTTAATCAAACTCCTCAAAGAAAACAGAATCTGATGAGAAAAAGTTTTGGAACGTCATACTTCCATTATTTTGAATCTTACATACACAAAACTAGATAAAAACTGTCACGACGCGGGGACGAACGATGCATGCCACGAATGATTTAGACAAAGTTGACACACATAAATACCGACTAGCATGTTGTATTATTCTGTTCACAAGATTCAGGAATTGCAAACTTTTATCACACTGGTTTTTGAATGACCAAACAAGTTCTTGAGGATTTTTTTTCCTTAGTTTGAGTTTTTGGCTTGAATCTGGGCAAATTCCACGATTCTCTTTCCCTGCAACTTGTTTGTTACATAATGCCTGCTATACTCTCCATGAATATATCTTTCGTACTTGCATGGGTTATCTTCGTTCACCAGTTCAGGCAAGGGACCAAGCTCTACTGCATAGTTAGGGGCATAAAAAGAGACAGCGGAAAGACGAGCTTCTTTCTCGTGAGTTACTGCTCTGTGTTCCACACTCTTATACATCCCATTTGTAAGAACCTGTTGTGTTTTTATCATGAAAACATGTTTATTTTTCCTCTGCGTAAATTTGGAGGAAAAAAAAAAGAAACTTGAAGGAAGAAAATTTATTACTTCAATGGTGTCGCCGAGGTTGATGACGAGTGCGTTTGGAATGGGTTGAATACCAATCCATTCGTTGTTTTTGAGGATTTGTAACCCAACTGGGCTGTTCTTACCCTGTTGTAGGACTGTGAGAGCACTACCGTCCGAGTGAGGACTCAGACCCATCACAAGATCAGGTCTTGGGCATGGCGGGTAATAGTTCAGCCTTATGGCCTGCACAACCTCACCAAACATCTCATGGAAGATATCTTCTTTCAAGCCAAGGGTAAGAGCTATATTCTCTAGCAGACGTTGACACAGGTTTGCAATTCCTTTGGAGTAAGCATCCATTATCTCACTGCCAAACAATGGGCAATGAGAGAGAGAGTAGTGGATAGATAGTTAGACATAGAGAGAGAGAAAGAGAGAGAGAGAGAGAGAGAGAGAGAGATACTTGAAGTCGGCTATCTCCGTTGGCCATAACTTGGGGTTCCTTAGTGCCTGAGGTTGAAGGGCAAGAGCAAACATGTTGATCCAGTCCAGCTTTTGGTTCTCTGAGAACACAAAAGCTTGTCCATATCCTTGAACCGTTCCCGGAGCAATTGGGTATTTATTTTTTGTTTCCGCAGGAAGCATGAAGAAGCCTCTAGCCATTTCCTCTAAGCTTTCAAGCACCCTTTGAGCAATTCCATGATTAATCACCTAAAAGAAGAACACTTAGCATATTTTATCTGATCATAACACAAAAAAATGAAAAAGATGAAACTTTACCTGAAAAAACCCCCACTCTTCACAGGCAGTTGAAAGTTTCAATAATTCATTTTTCGTTTCATCTTTGTTTACACTCATAAGCTTTGAAAGATCAATTATGGGAATTTCATGGGATGAGGGTATAGATGTGACAAGCGTTGGTCTCTCACTCAAGTCTCTTAAAAATCTTTCAGGTATCTTGTTTGGCTTAGTCTTTGTGAGTTCTTGAACATCATCAATGCAGCCAACATTGAGTGGAGTAGCAAGAACCGATGCCATAGAAGCAAAGTTTTTAAGAACCAGCAATTGAAGAGCTGAAAAGAAAGCTTTAGTTGGCAGCTTCAGTTCAGAGGACGCTTCTATTTATAGTCAAAGATAAGTGTACATCCAACCAGCCTTTTGTGATTTTTATATGAAAAATGTATATAATTTTTTGTTTTTTAAGTGCATGTGGCCCAACTTCTACAAATTATAAGTAAAATATATAGATTTAATGTGGGGCTGAGATGTAATGCACTTTTGTAAGTTATCTGCAAATAATTGTACCCTTTTTCCCATTGGTATAGAAGAAAAATGGAATATCATAACTTGTTTTACTGGCTTTAGTAGCTTCTTTTCTGTTTGATCCTTTTACGTTGTGACGTTGTCCTAGCGTTAGTGATTCATTCATCGGCTCATGCTGTTTTTGAATTTAACTGTTTGTAATTTGTCATAATTATTATTCTGTCAGTGATTAACTATAGGTAAGTGTCACGTCTACGATATTCAAAATAAATTATGCATTAGAGTTTGCTTTTGATGACTTATTTATTGAGTGGAACAAGTAGGGGGCCATTTTATTTTCTATTCGCGTGTGGTGTCTCCATTTTTGCAGACCCAAGTTAGTGTTGTCATAGCATGCCCTTTTGCCGCCCTCTCCCTCCTGTTGAATTCAGCACACTTCTTTCAAAACCCTTTATTTTTAATGCAATCCCAATCCTCTTGTTTGCAGGTTACTCTCAGGCTGGCCTCATCTCCAAAATTTGACACGTTTTGGCATATTGCTTTGTTATTTAAAGACAAATCACTGAGGGTGAAAGTTTTTCTGATGTGAAACTTGGTTCCTCCAGGCTCCAACCATTCTTTTATGAATTAGATAAATTTAAAAGCATTCTATTTCAAGAAACATTACCTAGTTACATTAACCTCTCTCTCTCTCTCTCTCTCTCTCTCTCTCTCTCTCTCTCTCTCACACACACACACACACACACCTGCAAGTCCCAACAGCTTTTAGACAAAACTTAGAAATACCAGTGTGGCCCTGTACTGAATAGAGATTATGACAGTGATAGCATTCAATATTTACATGTTTCACTGTACAAAGCCATAGCCAGGGCCACAGAGGCTTGTGATTATTAATTTCAAGGACGAATGTAAGATTACAAATGTTACTGTTTTTTGTGAAATAGTTTCAGAAGATTTAACCATTTGTGGGTCCTTTTTTATCCCGCGTTATGATTGAGAAATAAAATCAGTAATATCGACTTGGTTTGTGCGCAAAGAAAGTATTTCGCAGATTAAAACTCCATTAAGAGAAGTAGAGAGAGAAGTCGAAATAATTAAGTGAATTAGAACAACAACAAATGATAAAACAAAGAGGATCAAAAACACGATTAAACTAAAAAAAGATTGGTCAAAGCTTTAACTGACATTTTTGTTTGTTTGTAAACAATAATATTCTCAGATAGTCAACAGCATAATTGAAGGCAACGAAAAAATGCCATCTTCTACCAAACCAATAACAATTGATGCTTGAATTTGGAAGAGTTCGATACAAAAAATAAAAATAAAAAATCCAATCTGTTTGATTTTGTCGTGTTTTCAGAACTATGAACACAATTATGGAAGACAATTGGTTGTTGTACGTGCAACTCATCGACGGTTGAGGTATCTGATTTGATCTGATCGAGCGAACCATGCGATGATTCACTCGATGGTCGAGCTGATTTACGGCATAATTCTAAGAATATTTCTTGTTCTATTGAGTTGACTTGGATGAAAATGAGTCAAAGTTAATCGCATTAGAATGATAAAATATTATTAGAAAGTGTATAGAACACTTTGCAGGTTAAAGATCAAACTGTTTTACCAGAACATGTGTAAATGCAACTTTTCTAAAAATTGTTGTGGTAATTGGATTACTCTGAAATTTTACGTTGTTAAAATAGACATATAGACAAAAGTAAAAACTTTGAGTTGAAAGGATTTTGATATATGTAGCAAAATTATGCAAAAATTGGTCGAGTTAGATTTTATTTAGAACTACATTGTTTTGGTAAATAACTTTAAATTAAATTTTAAAATGGGAATTTGAATAAAGTTATAGGAGAAAAAATGTTCCTAACATTTTGGAGTATATTTCCATGTAATAAAATTGAACGACCAATGGGATATGACATGTGCCGCTTTAAAATTAGTGACAAATTATGTGATAAAATATAATTAGATAGTAGTTAAGGTTGATTAATCATAATTAATTATGTTAATATGAGATATTAAAATTAATAATTAATGTTAAGTAATATTAGACCTAAGAAATTATGATATTTTTTGAAAAATATATAGATGAAAGGGTAGACAAATTGGGCAAAAGGTAATTCTACCCTAGGAGTAATCTAGAAATGTGTAGAATGGATTTTTGCTGATGTAGAAGAGAAAGAGAGAAAAGAGAGAAGAGAAAAAAAAAAGGAAGAAAGACGGAGACAAAGCTGGAATGGACATTTAAGCAAATTTATTACTCGTCGAGAAGATGCTTTTAAGCTAAGAATCAAAGTGTGAAAACGAAGAAATAACATAATCAAAGAGGTACAAAATCTAACCTTGATGATTTCTCTAAACTATATTGATATTACATGATTTAGATAAAAGAAGTTGTGATTTGGAATTCTATATGGTATTCATAGATTGTGTGTGTGCACGCGCGCGCTGTGTAGTTGGTTGAAATTCATTTCATTGTGTATGAAGTTGAGGTGGTTTAATAAGAAAGAATTTATAAACCCGAGTATCTCTAAACTAGGTTATGCATTATTGTTGATGGATAAATTTAGTTGTACTGGATGAATGAAGGTAAACAATAGATATATTGATGACTAAAAGATTTACTCGATATGTTTTTTAAACTAATCGAAGTATCAAATGCTTTAGATGAAAAATATGAATTGAAAAAAAAAATCCCGGGCGAAGTTTAGAAAATTTTCCCTTAGTAATAAGATTACATATATTTTTAGCTAATAATAAAAATTTGGACTTACAAATAATCACGATAATATTTTAACCCTTGATTTTCTCTCTCTTAGTAAAAAAAAAAAAAAAAAAAGAAAGAAATCCATGCATTTTCCACAGAATACGCAAAAACAATTAAAATACATAAAATTTGAAATATATAAAATGGACAGAGAAATCAAAAGAATTATTTTATTAACTATTTCGTCATTCTCATTTTATCTCTGGCAAAATAGGGTAATTACATAAATAACCATACACACAGGAGAGCTGTGGGTTCCTCTCTCTCATATCATCCAAGCCTAATATAAAAATATGTTTTTAACAACTATACATAAATTCTTTGAAAATTGGCTACAACTCAACTTAAAGGCTGGATAATATGCGATGGACCAACAGGAATGTTGGGAGAGCCAACTTTTTGCAGAAAATTAGGAGATTAGTTATTGAAATTCAGTGCTCGAATCACGATCAAGCATTGATATGCATTGGACCCATAAATCATAGGCAAGATTCATCATGCCTACTGAATTAATTTCGGTTTGATGTTATTGGTAGACTAATGATAAATAATTTAGATTTGAGGAGTTTTTTTTTTGTAAAAGTAACACATGTGAAAGAGATTTGGGTAAAAGACAAAAAATTACCTTGCAACATTTTTATTTGAAAGTTGGGGTTTTACCAATTTGAATTCCAAAGTATGAGGTTTTTTTTTTTTGTTAAACACTTTCAAAACTAAAACTCCTAACAAGTAAAATCTTAAATTATTTGAAATGTAATAAATAAAAACTTGTCAGGTGACCGATCACATCTCGTTTACTATTTACGTCGAGAATGAGGGACCGATCTAAAATGCATAGTAAACAACAACCGCTGATATTTGAAAAAACATCAAAGTCAACATAAAACAATAGAACTACCACGATGCAACAATATTTGAAATAACAATTAAAAACGTATTATACCTTCTGTTGATTCGAAATAATAATTCATCTGCATCCCAAGTCAGTATCTAGGTCTTGTTTCAATAATATCAAAAACCAGGTCCACGAATACATACACTCTGATTCCCCATTAACAACATCAATAAGATATATTCTATCGTTGCCGTTAATACTGATGTCTGTCAATAATTGGTCGGAATACGAGCCTTTAAGATAACAATCATCCAAACAAATAATAGGTCTACTATACAGTAGCAAACCTATCTTGCAAGTAGCCATACACATGTACATTCTTTCAAATACACATGACTCGTTACCGTCAAATCTCACCAAGTAAGTCTGTATGAACAATGTGCTAACCGGATTTGATCTATGAATTTCTTATTCGTACGACCACAATAGTTTGTCTTGTTCATCACCCTTCCCTTAATTGAGTTTTCGAATTTTGTTTCTTACTCTTCTAGCAAGACTTGGTATAATGTTGACATTCATATCTTTTTTCACTGTCTCGACTGGCAACTACATGGTTGGAAAAAATTTCTCATGAAAGTTGACTTTTGAACCTATGCAAATAATGATTCGTCACCTATTTTTGCAGTAACATGTCGATTCTCAATTTTTCTTACACAATTGTGAATATCGTTGAAACTCTTTATTTGAAACGTAAGTTCATTTTGTATCTTCAAACCATGTAGTCGCCAATCACATCCGTATTCACAGACTGTCGTCAATCGCTGAGATTTATTTTTAATGAATTTGATCTCATAACTATTATTCAGCTTATATTCTACCACATCTTCTTTAAGTGCCTTTAAAGCAATTTATTTTTTCCCCAAATAAAATTTCATTGAAATTTCTTCTCTTATCAATATGTTTTCCACATTATCATCCTCCGAGTTGATCAGTGTTCGAAGCTCATCGTCTATAGTTTTTGAGGTCGAATGTACCTATATTTCTTCATTACTTTCTAGGTGATCGAATATGTGAAGATCACCGTATATAGGCGTGGAGTCCGAATACAAGTCCATATTCGCATCACGAGTTGTTGTCTCGTCAAAATCAACCGATCTATTCAAATCAGAATCCATTGACGTTGCTAATACAGAGATAATTCGTCGGAGCAGAGAATGGTACAGAAGTTTTAAAAGTTTTTGCAAGCTAGGGGTGAGAATGAAGGTTGATCCTTATATAATATCGGGAGGCCAATTCGATGTCATGACCCCACGTTCTCAGTAATAATTGATGAGGACGGGGGATCAGTGCCCCAAATCGAGGGACCAATCCTCGACAATAATTGATGAAGCCGGGGGTCAATGACCCAAATCAGGGGGCCGTTGAAGGGCGGTCTAAAATCACGTGCAATGCACGGAATGAGAGGTCTTCACCCCTATCGACCCTCCAACCCAACGTGTTTAGTATCACGTGGGCACTGTAGAGAACGAGAGGCCATTCATTTTATGTTGGTCCCCCCATTAGAACGGGGGCTGATTGCAGGGTGATCAAAAATCCGACATACTTTGATTTATTATATTTTAAATAATTTAAAATTCTAGTTATTAATTATTTTAGTTCATGGCTATTTTAAAAAGATTTCTATTTTAACGTTCAAATTGATTTTTACCGTAAAATAATTATTTTGTGTTCCGTATGGGAGAACACGTGCGCATCCGATGAAATGTTCAACTGATTAATCATTCAGATCTGTGCCAAGTACTTGTTCCAATTTATTGATTTAATGCGAAGGACAATCATTAATCACCCGAATTAATTCTTCTATTTTCTAATTTCTGAATTTTGTTCTTCCAGATTTCCTTTTTATCTCTCCATTTTCATCAATTCGAGCGTGTTTTTCTTACGACTCTGAATCCAGATTTGATCGCCTTCTCCCCCTCAATTCCTATTTGTGTCATTTTCCGTCTTTTTCCCTTCATCTAAAGATTTTCCTCCTTTTTGTTCCTTTGCGTTTCGATCGAATTCCCTCAAGTTTGCTCGCATTTTCGGTGGTTCTTAGTTCGAAGGTATTTTCTTTTTCTTTTTTTCTGTGGTAATTCTCTGCAAATGCAAAGGTGTTGACGAGCTACGTAACTGCATGTCGTGTTCCGTCTAATTTTTTTTGGGTGGGGGGAGAATTCGCTGCTAATATTGCTCTAACCTGGTGTTTGATTTCGGAATTTCTTGTTTTCACATTGTTTAACGATTTAGTTTAACTTGTTCAAGAAGACATAGATAAATGATGGTGCCGTAGAGAAGCATTTGGGGATATTTTCCAATAATTTCCTCCGTTAATTGAGGTTTCTGATTCTGCACGCGACGCCGTCGGAGTTTCAGGAATGGTTCTAATCCCGACACGTTTCGTGTGGCCATACGGAGGGAGAAATGTGTTTTTCAGTTGCTCTTTTAGGAGGTAGAATTCATGGTTTTTTGTATTCCGGATTTTACCATTGGCGTTGGCTAATTGGCTTATTGAAATCCAGCAAACAAATTTCATTTTATCATTTTTTTTTTATGAAATGAAGGTGGTCTGAACTTATTCCAATGACGCCCATTGAGGGTTGTCCAACTGTGTTTCAGGCTGTTTACAGCTTAGCTCCTGGATACCACCAGGTGAGAATCTGGTATTTAGAGTAGATATCATTTTTGAAATATGATATGAGATTTTGGATTAAGAGAATTGAAACTTCATAATTATAGTTTCCTTCTTGTACTTTTTATTAATACTTGCTTGCGTTTGCCTGATAAAAAAATGAAGTTGTATTGAGTACAGTGACTCTGAGATAAATGGAAAATCCAAACATTCTAGAAATATTAGCTAGAATCATTTTAGCAAGTGATCCTCTACGATTTTCGTATTGGCTTTATTGATTGAACTTTTGGTTTATAAATTTGAGAGATTTATTTTAGTTTCTTTGGTACTTTGATCTCAGTCAAATAAAACATGTAATTGGATTGCCAACTTATGTTAATGATCGAGTACCTCAGCTGTTTCACTATTATCTGTTTTCACATATATCGATGGTCTTGCGTGCAGTACAAATTTTTTGTCGATGGAGGATGGCGACATGATGAGCACCAGCCTCATACTTCGAGTGAATATGGGATGGTGAACACAGTCCTATTGTCAGAGCCTAATTACATCCCTGCAGTTGGTAATCGCGAGATATCTCCGGGATCGAACATGGATGTGGAGGATAGTGATGCCCTGCACTCTCTTGTAAGGACTGTTACGAACAATTGCAATCATTGCTACCAAAATCTATGGCACTCTCTTCATTTTATTTACGTTTAAATTTTACAATCGTTAGGAAATCTGGATTTTATTATCATTTATTTCTCCTATACTAAAGTTCCTTGTATTCATGTCCTAACTATTCACTATCCTAATTTTGGGTAGCGACATTTTAAAAAATTTCCTCTGTGAAAGTGCCTATTTCAAGGTCCCAGTTCCTGGATGTAAGCTAGGAACATCACCTATGTCATATCAACTCAATATTCTGTTACACTAGAGCTATTTGCTTACTGAAGTAGGATAGCTAATGTCTAAGGAGCAGGATTTGGGATCTTTATTTGCTCTATATTCTCAGATGGAGGGGTTTATATATAATGCAGGTCGGAACTACAGATTCTACATTAATTCAGTCAACGCCGATGATAGCAGAGGCTGATCTTCAGCGCACACGACATCGAATATCTGTGGTTTTATCTACTCACTCAGCTTATGACTTACTTCCTGAGTCAAGCAAGGTTGGATAATATACCTTAAAAAGTTTCTATTGCCACATTAGATTCCTATTGAACTAGAACAGTCAAACCAATTTTCTGATTTATGTACATTTAATTGTCAGGTTGTTGCCTTGGATATTGATTTACCGGTTCAGCAAGCATTTCATATATTGCATGAGCAAGTATGATGTTGTTATCTCTTTGTCAAAGTCTTGAGTTTAAGTTCCTATTAGATATGTTGAAAAATTCTGTTCAAAGTTTTCAAGACTTCTTTTATATTGGCTTCTTTTGGAAAAGTTGATCCAAGTCATTCTGAGATGAGGCATATGCATTAAGTTTAATATGGCTTAGAGGTTTCCAATTTTTTCCAAAGTGATTTGAAGTAATATCTTGTTGTTAGTACCATTACAACTTTTGGTTGGCATGGTTGGACATTTTTGTTATCTGACAAGAATGAAGAGGGCAGCTTTAGTTTTCATAATGCTTTTAGTTTTTTATTCTTGTTTTTTTTTTTTTTTTGCTTAATTCCTTATTTTATGTTATTCTTTATGTAGTTGATTGTTATTAAGATGATTTGTAATGTTAAAAGGTAGTTTTCCTTACACTTTCTTGGGCAAGAAATTAAAACTCTATTGATTAAAAATATCAGGAAATAAGTAAACAAGACTACATGAGAGCGGCTGACAAAAGATTATCCTACTGCTTCTTGCGAAACACTCCTTTTTCCAACCTTGAAATCGATTCCAAACATCTCATTTGCAAGAGACTGAAATCCTCTAGAAGGAGGATTCATACACAAATGCTTACCAAACTAATTGAAAGGCCAATTTCCCACTGAAAAACCAACTAAACTAGCAAGAGCATCGATATTATTCTTATTATCATTACTGCCCATGACTTCACATTTGTAATACTGATTTTGAGACATAAGAATCCAACTTTCCTAATCAGAAACTGAAAAAGATAGTTCTGCTAACAAGAACACCTTCGACAATATTGTTCTGTGTCCTCATTATCTCTTGTTTTATATTCCTGCTTGTTTTGGCAAAGAGCTCTGGGTATACTTCTCTTCTGAGTTAAGAAACTTACAGGGAATTTCTTTGGCTCCTCTCTGGGACTTTAGCAAGGGACAGTTTGTCGGAGTTCTCAGTGCAGTGGATTTTATTTTGATATTAAGAGAGGTATGTAGGAACTGAGTAATGTATTTTTAATAACTGGGAGTCACAAAAATATAATTATCTGAATAAATACATCTAATTAGTACTTGGATAAATTTATTTCGGAATCCAATGTCAATTCTGTTAAGATGCTACTCGAAGAAAAAAGACATACCATGCCTCATTACTGTGTTTGTGTACCAAATAATTAGTCAGTCTTTTTTACTCGAGTGCTGTAATTTACGTTCTAGTTTCAGCTAGGGAAGCACGGGTCAAATCTGTCAAAGGAAGAGCTTGACACACACTCAGTATCTGCTTGGAAAGAGGGAAAAGCCTATTTGAGTGGTAGAATTGATCAACATGGGAGACTCTTATCAAGACATTTTATACATGTGAGTATAGCATTTGATGAGCCACTCATGCGTGATTTTTCAATACTAAATGACATAGCCATGGATACTTTTTCATATTTGTATTTTGATGATTTGAGTTTGTATAAAAGTTCTTTTGTGTTCTGGAATTGCAGGCTAAGCCCTATGATAATTTAAAAGATGTTGCTCTGAAGATTTTGAGTAATGAAGTGGCCATCGTTCCCATTATCCATTCATCTTCAGAAGATGGTTCTTTTCCACAGCTATTACATCTTGCTTCCCTTTCTGGAATTTTAAAATGTGAGATTTTTTGCTGTTTATTAAGTGAATTATGCAATAATGTTTTTCGATTGACTAACTCAGGTTAGTATTCAGGTATTTGTAGATACTTTAGGAATTGTTCTAGCTCATTGCCTATACTCCAGCTTCCTA
Source organism: Begonia peltatifolia (assembly GCA_022433055.1). Taxonomy (NCBI): domain Eukaryota; kingdom Viridiplantae; phylum Streptophyta; class Magnoliopsida; order Cucurbitales; family Begoniaceae; genus Begonia; species Begonia peltatifolia. The sequence continues at coordinate 8,452,200 of CM039530.1, forward strand.
TTTATGCAATTCCAATTGGTACATGGGTTCCCAAAATTGGTGAAGAAAATAGACGACCATTAGCAATGTTGAGACCTAATGCTTCTCTAAGTTCAGCTCTAAATTTGTTAATTCAAGGTTTGTTTCCTTTCTCATCATTCATCATTTCATTTAACTTTATTGTGAAGTGTTAATAAACAAAAAGGGCGATTATAGTAAGAAAAAAGGCAAATCAAAATGATGGTCCTTTGCAGTTATAGGTTCTGTAAAATCACTAAAAATAGTTTTGACTCTGCCTATATTATACTATTTTGGTGTTTTTCTTTGTAGCCCAAGTTAGTTCAATACCCATAGTGGATGACAATGATGCGTTGCTGGACATATACTGTCGAAGGTTTCGTCTTCCTGCAAATTTAATGTTCCTCATTTCATGTTTATAGGTCTAAGTGATGATGTTTATTCTATTGTTATATTTTCTTCAGTGATATAACTGCGTTAGCTAAAGACAGAGCCTATATGCATACTAATCTTGACGAAATAACTATAAACCAGGTACTTACTGTACTTCATTCCAAAATTTCAACAACTCTTTTTGTGATGACTTTAGTGTTCATCTTTGTGTGTGAACCAATCATCGGGTAATATGTATTTTCATTATCTCATGATTGTAGCTGGTTTTATAAATTAGCTTTTGTTATATGCTTTACCTTTTGTTCCAGCCGTGCTTGGGAGAACCATCATAGTACCCTAAGTGGAATGATTTGAAATGACTTGAATTGTTTAGGGCCGAAAAACTCTAACTTGCCTCCCCTCTCTCTCTCTAGGCGTTGCAATTGGGACAGGACTCATATTCCGCTTGTGAACCAAGAAGTCACAGATGCCAGATGTGTTTGCAATCCGATTCGTTGCACAAAGTTATGGAGAGACTGGCAGGCCCAGGTACGATTGTTAGCCTTTCGAGAAATCAATGTAAATTTTTCATAACTATGCATGCGAAAATAATTCAAGCTGCTCTATGCAAACAGATTTCTACACCAAATTGACGAGAATTCTGTTTCTTTATCTCTATTGGTTTCATTGTGGAGCAGGATAACAAATTTAGTTCATATCATCTAACTCAGGTGTTCGACGACTTGTCATTGTGGAGGCTGGTAGTAAACGAGTGGAAGGGATAATTTCATTGAGCGACGTTTTTAAGTTCTTGCTAGGTTAGTTCAATTGGGAGCAGAAGATTTGGTGGGATTTCCTCAACTATCTATCATCTGCATGGTTGTATGAAAAAGGTACACTGGCCCTTCACTATCTTCATTGCCTTACAATTTTTAGAATTTAGGCTGAAGAAAGAGGCCTTGTATATTGGGAATATTTATTACATTTGAAAGTTCTCACCCCTATTCCTATGGCAGCCATTGATGGAGCTCGTGACTTGTAAAAAACAAAACAGTTGTGCATAGAGCTCGTGACCTATCCAATGTTTCACTAACATTTCTTATTGGTTCAATATTATTGTCCTTTTAGCTTTTGAACTGTCTCTGTAGTTTTAAATTCCTGTCGTCCAGCAGATTCTGAGTAAGATTGGCATATATTTGGGTCATTTTTTTATGAAATTATTGGTAAAAACTTGACTATATGTACCAAAAAATTATTTACATGACCGACAAAAACATAAAAAAGAAAAATTTAAACCACAAGGCGGACAACATAGACTTAATACTTCTATATTGACATTGAAATACAATGTTTTGAGCCAAGGTAAGTAGATACAAACACTTAGTATGGATGGGAAGTAGTGTCGTAATTAAGAACAATAATGTTATTTTTTTTCTATTAAAATACTTGTTTACGCATTAAAAATTTATAAATATAATTAATATAATAAATTAATTAATTATTATTTATTATATTAATTGTATCAATATTTGTTTGATACATCAGCGTGTATTTTGAAAGAGTAAACGTAATATTATTTAACCAAGAATGATATAATAGCATTTGAATTTTTATGTATAAAACAAAATGGGATAAAAGAAATGAACCAAAGTAGGGATAAGCTTCAGTATCTGGCTCCTCATAATTCCCATGCATTTCTGTATTTCTGCGTGTATTGGAAGGCTCTCTGAGCATCGCGGCCGCAGATTATTAGCAGCAGAATCTAAATCTTGACCGACATCAGCAGGCGGAAATGGCCGCTCTGTGCACTTCTGCATTGTCAACCAAACAAAGAATGCCAACTCCTTTAGATACAGTTAAATAAATTAATTATTTGCAAGTAACATCGACCTAAAATGACATAATAGTGAAGAAAAACAAGAAGGAAACAAGCACGAGACACAAGGTAGAAGCCAGGGGTGAGTTGTAGTTGAATCTTTTGGTATTATTTTACTAGCTAAACCAGGACAAGTCATAGCTAAACACTAAAACAAACTTGGTAGTCTAGCTATCTAAAAGATATTTGGATTCATTGCTTAGTACACTCTTTTCTTACTAAATTTTGCTTCCTATTATAAAAAAAAAAAACTAAAACAAACTTGAACAAGTGCAGTGGTTAAAAATGTCGTTGTCTATCACTCAGGTGCAGGAGACATGTGTCTAGCAGCTGAAACTTTGGTGTCAAATAGAAGTTTTAAAATTGATTTGAAGAACAAGGTAGAAGCTACACCACATCTAATTTTATATATTTATAACAGTATTGGCAGTAAGATAAAATGAAAAGAGAAAAATATTTACCTGAATCACGAGTAAAGTAAAGACACAGTGAGCTATAAGTTCTGAAGGGACCCCTGCGTCACTTTGATCAGATAAACGAGTTATTTTGGGATCTCCAACATGGCTACTTGCTAATGAATTTGACAGATTCATAGGATTTTGCGTGGTCAAATTTGCCTGGCTTGAATCTGCAGTAGTCGATTTCATGGCTGGTAAGGCCGAATCATTTTCTGCAAGTCTATTGTATACAAAATCTATGGCATCTTCAATACTCTCAAAATTATTCTCTCCTTTTCTCATAGTTGGAACTGCCTGAAAAAACAATTGTCAGAAGGAGATAAAGTAAGAGCAAAGTTATGAAATCCGTTATGAAAGATTTTGGATCTCAACAAGACCTCCAAGAGATTCATTTGAAAGTCAAACTGATCAATATGCACAAATGGTAATTGATCAGAAATTCAACTTGCACATCGCAAAGCCAATGTCAAGGGATTATGTACATTTCGTTTTTGGATCACATTACAGGATTTGTAAATTAAGAACAAAATATGTCAAGAAGGGTTATAAAGATGAGTTGAGGCTACCTTGATGGCCGCATCAACCATTGCTAGAGCATTTGTTCTTGAAATTCCAACAATGTCACCTACATGAGATCCGGCAGGTTCTTGAGTTAGAAGACTAGGATCACTTAAATCAGACAGTGGGTTCAACAACATAGCTGTAGCCCCTTGATATGCATTCTGCTGTCGTAAGCAAAACAGAGCTGAAGAAATCTGCTAAAAGGTAAGATACAATAGAAACCACGGGATGAAGAAAAAAAAATTAAACCAAAATTAATTTCCCAGCGCTGAGTTCATACTTCCTCATTGACTTCATTTAACTTTAGGAGGACAGCAGCATATTGCTTCTTAAAATGTTCAGAGTCTTTGAGTAAGCTGTCTCCATTTTTCTGATTTTCCAATACCTCGTCATTCATTCGTTTCAATTCAGACACCACAGCATCCTAAATCATTAACATCTGTTACTTTATTTGATCACCGTATGTGGCAGGAATTGTAATGATTTGAACTTAGTGATCTACCCTTCTGAAGTAAAGTGAATTGTATTCTTAGAATAGGTGGTATCACCTTCTTGTCAAGTGCACGGGTTAACTCAGATAGAGCTTGAATGTCAGCTTCTTTTGTTTGAATTTGTGCAAATACAGAGTACTGAGGATTAGTGGCGTGCTGAGTAGTAGACATCTTACCGGGTCCAGATTTTGTTTGTGAACTAGAGCAAGGTATCTCCTCCTGGCCAAAAATAATATATACAAATTAAAACCAAAACATATTTTTTTTCCAGAGTACTTTTGAATAGAATCATACTTTTTAACCAATAAAAATGGTAGATCGTGCGTCTTTATGTTCTGTGATATAATCTAAATCCATGCAGCCATGGATTCAGGTACTAAAAAAATAATAATAAAGAACGTAGAACCCCTAACTTGGAATGGGGAAAAGATTTTCCTTGAAGGCAACGATTTCATTTCAAAGCGACAGGGTACATTTCATAATGCAACAGAAGCTTTGTCATACTCTTGCTATTCATTATGGAAAGGAACATTTGCCTATTTATATACCAGATCATATGGTAGGGCATAAGTTTGGGAGAATTTGTTGCAAATTATTAATTTCCGGGAACATGCGAAAAATGATAATAAATCTACGTGCTCAGGATCAATACATAAAATAATCTTATACACAAAGCCCATTATTCACCAATCAACAAAAAGACAAACCTTTTTCTGCTTTAATAATTTGCTGACGTTGAGAGGTGAAGGAGAAATGACCATTGGATCATCAGTGCTTTCCAGTTCCTCAATCGGGAAAGACTTCATATGATCATCAATCTTTTCTTCTTTCTGTTGGACAATAATCTTGTAATCACTGAGGTTCCCAATCCCAAGAACTTTATCCAGTGAAAGCTTATGCCTTGTAAGAGATGCAGGCATGTTTTCAAATGGATCTGATGGCAAGCAATTAATATCCTGAAAATTTGTAAGTGTAAAACTGGTTATTAACGTCCTAACAACAATTGAAATGCTCAAAAACAAAAATGAAATGTATAACAACTCAAAATTCAAGAAACGAAAAAGGAAAATATTGTAGTGTGATATTCAATTATTAAACTAGCAGCATGACTTCCTTCAAAACGAGAATGAGAATAAAGAGCAAGAAAATTTACCATAACAAACTCAACACCAAGTTTAGGAATGTCAAACTGAACCCTACACCTGTTGTAGTCAACTGTCAAAATGCTTCCGTCATGAATCTCCCTACATGATTCAAGTACTCTACAAACTCACATTTAGCAAACCATGGATAGTCAATTGCACTGTAGAACAACTCCAAGGTACACCATCTCCGCAACTGGTCCGAAGATAGGCAATGTGAAAGTCTTTCCTGTTATTACAACATTAAAACAAAATTCCATCGTGTAGCCATAGCAAAAAAGATTATAAAGAACTCAAGTTTATGGCAGCACGAATGATATCTTATTTTCAACCTTAACAGGAAGTGTTTTTTCAAGGAGGTTAAACGCAATATTCTCAGAAACATTTGACTTCTGAATATGTGGCTTTGGCAAGTTCGTCTTCCTTTTTCTCCCAATCTTTGCAGTTAAGTTAATCAGGTTTTCAGATGAAATTGGTGTCGCATTTTCTTCCTTTACAAGCCCAGTTTTTGAAGATGCATGTTCTGAATTCTTTACCCATTTCCCAGGCTTTGCAGGTCCAGCTGTATGAGAGGATCGTTTACCTTTACTAATAGACTTCTTTACTTCATCTTTTGCCTGCAATTAAAGGGATGAACTCTTTCTTGATTGATACAAATTTTGTTTCTTATAAAAAGGCCGAAACAAATGAAATCAATAGACTTGGAGAGAAGAAAAAACATTACACTCATCAAAGTAGGCAGCTATAGGCCATATACAATATATCAAAACCAAAGGAAAAGGTGTACATGATATGGCAACCTTTAAAAAATGGAAATGTCAAGTTTTAGTCTCATTTTCAAACATTTATAAGGTGCTGCAGCAGGAATGGAAAAAAGAAGTATTTACCTCATTCTTCCGAGACTCACGTAGAAGAGAATCAGCATGAGCATCATCATTTGACATCCATAACTACAAGAGAATATAAATTATACCATAACTAATAAAAGACATACCTCATTGAAATAAAAGGAGCAAAATTGTGTCAATATATTCCAACCTTAGATGGTGACGGCTTCAGTTTTTGTTTTTGAGTGCTAGAAGTAGACTGATCTAGTCCCTCCTTTGCTACAGGAATAGCATCAACACTGTGGTCAAAATCTTTTCCCATTTTATTCCTTTTAAAAGCAGCAGTTTCAGCTCCAGCAATGGAATGACTTCCTTTTATTTTAGACTTGTCCATGGTATTAAGATGTTCTTCCTTCACTAACTCTAGAAAAGAGAAATGAATAAAAGAACAAATTTTGAATTGAATTAACCCGGAAAAAGAGAATGTATCAAAAAATCATCACATTGATAAAGAACCACAAAGCAAAATAAACTGACATTTACTGAATCACTATGACAAAACTGAATTTAAATAATAAAAAAAAAAAGTTCAATGGGTGAATATGGAACTGTATTTCTTGTTTTTTATTTATTGTTAACTAATTATTTCTTTTTTATATGACATTAGCTATTGGTAGAAAATATGTAAGTAACATTACACAAAGTGATAAATTACTGTTGAAACTTTGTAAGATTTATTTTTTAGTAAATGCTAGCCATCGATCACCATATCTCACATACATAGTTTGTTTCAAAAGAGATATCATAATTCTCACGAACTGTTGATTTAGTATTCAGTGTAAGCACAGGTAGTACCAGTGTCAACCGTTGTTTCTGGCATCAAAGACAGATCTGTCAGTGTTTGCAGCGCATCAAAAGCTGATTCATCATTTACCAGAAAAAAAAAAAGGTAAAATAGTATGAATATCCAGGCTGTCAACATAATTAGTTAGAACATACCGTTGGATATTATTCTCTCTCAAGTGATTAACGAGTGCACTCTCTAGTGGTGCACTTATTAATAAACTACTGCACTATCTTAAACAACAATTTGTTAACTATATAATAAACTTGTTTACCCCATCCATTAAGATGAATACAAGGAGGCACTTGAGCAGATGAGTCAATTCGCTCACATAAAAACTGATGGAATAACACATTTCTATCTCATACATTTTGGTTTGTGTTAGTTAAATAATGAGAGGCAAAATGAGCCGCTCAAATGTCTAAATCTCACACCAAAGAAACCACAAAACTAGCAACATGGCATTTTCATTGGCAGCAACAAATACAAGTTCACAACATTTTTTAAACAAAAAGTCACCAACCGAAGTTCAAATTGTATGTACTAACTTTTCAATCGACAAATGATTATCCTGAAGAGGATCTGGAAAAATATGTATTAAGCCAAAGAAAGGTATTCCCAATCTTTTATATGATATGGTTTTTTCAATCAACAAAAAACACGAGTGAGAGGATGAACCAGCATCATCAGGCAATTGGAAATCATCAGACAATAAGTTGTTGACCTTCCATGATCTGAAAGAACAACTATCTAATCAGACAGGAACATCTTCGAAAGAAAAAAAATATTGTGTTGTACGAAATACAAAATTATTGAATTATCTACCATTCATTTAACACATAAAACGAAAGATTAATGCTCCATGCAATAGAAGATTATTATAACACATATAAGTGGGGTATTCAAATTTTTTTGCATCAACTAGAACTTCAAGGACATGGAGAAGATGTTTTGAACGTCCTATAAAAGCAATTTATAAGGAATTTTACACCCTGATTTTTTTTTTATTTTGCGCCAATTTGGGCATGCATGTGTGTGTCCATGACAATGAAATTGACTGTGAAATTAACAAATTGAAGACAACTTCTTGCTACAGTCAGCAACCTCTGACCTACGTTACCAGTTAAATTCATATCCCAGCTAGGGGACATTAGAGTGTGCAGGCAGCTACTGAGAGAAAGAGAGTGAAAAAATGAAACAATACACATCTTCCCAAAGAAATAAGTTATATATGGCTTCACTGATACAAGTTACAAGGTTATAAAAGGAGTAAAATCAATTTAGTTTAGACATGCAAACTAACTTACCAGCTCCAAACAGAACCTTTTTACTTCGCTTCCTTGGTACATTTGAGGAGGATCTTGATATTTCTACATCCATGTCATCTTCTTCAAAATTTCCCCTCACAGCATCCAGCTTTTGTCCTTCTGTCCCACTACATGCTTCCTTTATGTCATCCAAATGATTGTACTTATTTTCCTCATCTTTTTGCTTCTTTACATTGTACCTATTCCCCTTCTTTTGGACCTTAATTGCAACAGCACGACCTCTGCGCACTGTGTACCTATTCTTTCCCCTCTCATAATCTGCTGCTGTACTCCCAAAGCTCAATTCACAACCATCATCATCCATTTCGCTACACCCAAGTTTGGCACTGGTCATTTCTGATTTCACTTCTCTACACAGGAGAAATATGAATGATTATATATAAAAATAGTGTGAAAACAGAAATCCAGAAAGGTGTAAAGTTATACCATCCTGACGCCACTCTGGAAAGGTGAAAGCACAGGTACTTCAGACTTTTGATTGGGTGTCTGAGAAAGTTGAGAAGAACCATCTCTTTGTGAATCCTCTGTTAATGCTAATGCTATTTCATGAGCAACATCTTCCTCGCTGTTAGCATGTGCCGTTAGCTTTAAACCTAACCTAGCTGGTGAAAAATATGTCTCTCTCTCCTTATCACATGAATAAGAAACTGGAACACGAGGAGTTCTTTTTCCAACAGCATGAGGTTTCATTCCTGAAAAAATTCAAAAAATTTGGCATCTAAAATAAACAGGCGATTAAGAGAGAGAGGTTGTGAGAGAGAGATCCTTGCATTACATAATATAATCAACTCTGATAGAAAACACATCATAATTTCACGAGATTACAGCTAGAGAAAATAGAACAAGATAATATGATATCTTATCCGGTAATGCAAATTTACACGGCAAGTTTCAAAAGAACGAATAAACTGCATCATAATGACAACTAGTAAATATGAATAATAAGAGGGAAACTAAAGAAGATCTGAAATTTATCCCACCCGAACACCTCTTTTTCAAAAGTGACAGGCAACCATCAGTTGATGCAAGAGACTGAGAAAGTGTTACATTGTCAACAGAAATGCCTGATGTTTTAGAGACGTTATTCTGCAATTTTCCACGGGCTTGCTTCTGGGACTTCTGTAATGCTCCTAAACCCTCATCGCTTTCTCATTTGCAATCACTTCCTCCTTGCACAACAATCCTCACTTTACTTCTAGAGGAGGCATCTGATAGAGCTCACAACTTACAAATAGCAGGAGGAAGATATTCAGTTCCGCTACTGCTGAATAAGCAGTATCCATTTGCAAGTATTTCAGTTTCTATATGTAGTTCTTATGGGTAATAACTGTCTAGCCAGCATAAGTAGTTAGTAATTAAAACAGTTACTAGAACTTAAGTCTCCTACATAGAAGAGAAGAGGAGGAATAAGACGTTTATGGAAGAAATGTAGTAGGGATAAGGTGGAGGGCTTTAGACTCCGAATGTCAGAAGATTAGGCTGTAATACATTGATTTTAAATACAAATGAATTGCGTGTCTAGATTATGCAATCTGGTGGAGGGGATTCTCATAGGAAAAAGAAGATTTCTATCTAATTCCGATGAGTTTCAAGCAAAGAAGACCTCTTTTGTCGTGGGCAAGACGCATTCTATGTATGAACAAACATTTTTTTTCTTTAATAAAAATCTTCACTGCCTAAGACTTTAGAAGATAAAAACAACAGGTCCCAAAAATTAAAGAGAGCAGGGCCACAAAAATTTGACGAAGGGGTAAATTTACAAAGCACACCTTAAAAGATACTGAAATGTAATCTCACCAGTACACAGTAGTGATCAGTCATCATGGCTACAAGTCCAACGACTGATGTAGTGCCCTCTGGAAGTGATAAGTAGGCCTGAAAGCAGCAAACATAAATAACTACATTGCAAAGAGAAATCACACACAAGTCTCACTATACTCTTTCAGAATATGAAAAATAACCATTGCCAGTTAAAAGCACCACCAATAAATTGATAGGGAATCACAGGAAACAATGATTACCCTATTCATGGTGTAAAGAGATTCAACCATTTCAACAGACCGATTACCTACAACAGCTGCCACCTACAAAAACAGGTCAAATAAAACAGAAGTCGTCACAATCACAATGCAATGCATTATAAAGAGTAGATATACCAACTTGACTCTTCATGCAGCGTACGTAAGGTTAAAGCTCAAAACATTAAGTCAAAAGCATGAATTTGTATCAAGTCAAAAGCTTGAATTTGTTGACACTAGAAAGAGGTGCTTAAAAACATATTCAAATTTCATTTTAAGAAAATTATTTAAATTAAAATTTGCATAGCATCTAGCAACATTTTAATACTGTACCACCACACGTGATATTGGAATTTGGCCAACCTTCTTCCAATCCCTCCCATATTTTCGATAAGCTTTGAAAAATCGTTCAAGCCTCCTTTTTCCATTGAGGCCCTACCATATTAGAGAACTTCCT
>CM039530.1:8462580-8518883 GCA_022433055.1 Begonia peltatifolia
TGAACACAAAGTTCCATTTCTTATGAAAACATTTCCCAAAAATAAATAATCTTCTGAGTGAATCTTGATACAGAAAAATTCAAAAAGTTTGGGATGTTGACTACAGCTACCAAAAACTTGTCTAACTAACATATTAGTTCCACTTACCTACATAAATAATATACTCATGATTTGTCATTTAAATGTCATGGATATTCAACTATGAAAAAATTGGAGCAGTTAACAAAAGTTAAACATGTTACTCACTATCTCTTATTGCTGTACATGCTTTTTTAATGTGTATATATTTAATGTAAACTACTTTCCTTATCTTTAGGAGCAAGTTTGTGATATAGCTCAAGCAATGATATAGTTCTAATAAATGTATTTAGGAAGGTAAAATGTTAATATGAAAGAGGTCCATTAATGAATTTTACAATTTCTAGATGATATTTTAATTATATCTTTTGATATTTTTTAGATATTCTTTATCTAAAGAAAATGTTTCGCATTGGGGTATTATTTTTTGAAAAAAATAGTTAAGGAAAGAGTTAGAAAACCTTTCAAAAGTTTGCCTATTTTGGGAGAGTTAATAGACATCTCGAACGTCTTGTTATTGTTTAATTTAATTTCGTCTTTTTTTTATATTAAATCTTAAGGAGTTCGTACTAATGGTATCAGAACATGACAATTCTCAGTGCAGTTATATGATGGATTATAACGGGAGAAAGCTAATAAAAAAATTTGAAGAGATACATGCATATATGAAGAATTACATCCAGACGAGATTAATAAAAGTATCAAAGATATATTCGTATAGTAATGGTTGTTAAAGACAAAGTAATAGGGGAAGAAACAGAGAAGAAAACGACGAAGTAACAGGAAATAGGGAGCAGGAGAAAACAAGAAGAGAGAGAGAGAGAATTCAGGAATTGAGGCGTAAGTTTTTCCACACCTTCCTCTCTTCTTGATTTAAACAAGAAGAGATTGATTTAATCTCTAAGATTGACCGTCTGGTCTGATTGAGGGTGATAAGCTGAGCTTAATTGAAGTTCCCCCCAACAATCAAAAGAGTTCTTGCCAAAATTTGCTGGTGAAGAAGATCTTGTCACGGTCAGAAGTGATACTCGATGAAGTGCAATGAAGTTTCTGTATGTTATCCAAAAATAACTAAGGAATATGTGTCCTTGTGACGGGGTGTTTGAGTGACAAGAAATGCGCATACTTAGTATAGCGATAGATGACCACTAATATGCCGGACTTACCTTCACATTTAGGTAATCCTTTGATAAAATCCATCACTACCTGGCTCCAAGGAGTGCTGAAACTTAGGAGCTCGTTGGTCTGTCCGTATAATAAACTTGTTGCCCTCGAGATAGTGTCTCCATTCGGTGACCGCAGTCACTAGAGCTAAAAGCTCTTTTTCGCAAACGAATAATTCCAAGTTTCTCGGACCAAACACACGGCTTAGATGAGAAATTGGTTGCTGATTCTACGTAAGCATCACTCTCATCCCTTTGTAACTTGCGTTTGTCTCAATGATAAATGGTTGAGGGAAGTTCGGTAACTATAGAACCGGTGTGGAACTCATTCCCATCTTGAGAAACTCACAAGCAACTTGAGCACCATTGCACTAAGTATATGCATTTTGCTTGAGTAGATAAGTTAGGGACTTAGCGATAGAGACGTAGTTGTGCCCAAATTTTTTATAGTAACCCGTAAAGCCCAAGAAACCCGTAGTTCTTTGATGGGGGAAGGCTTGGGCCACTTAATCATACACTCTATCTTGGAGGGATGATCGGCGGCCATTCCTTCCTTGGTTATGATGTGTCCTAAGTGCTCCACCTTAAGTTGACCAAAACTACATTTACTTAGTTTTGCAAACAATTGATCTTTGTGTACGATCTTGAGGACTTATTGAAGTTGCACGCAATGAACTTCCAAAGAGGGGCTTTAGACCAAGATGTCATCAAAGGACACTAAAATAAATTTCCAGCAGTGAGCTGTGAAAATGTCATTCATGAGGGATTCAAAGGTCGTCGGCGCATTGGTAAGCCCAAAAAGCATTGCCTTGAACTCATAAAAGCAACGGTGAGTCCTAAATGCCGTCTTGTGTATGTCCTTAGGCCGAACACGTATTTGATGGTATCCGACCCTTCAGACTATTTTTGAGAAATTAGCTCCCCCGTGAAGTCCATTGACGAGCTCTGCAATGAGTGGCATAAAAAACTTATCCTCCGTCGATAGTTAACGCAAAAGCGCCATGTCCCATCTTTTTTTTAATCAAAAGGAATGGTGAAGCATAAGAACTAGAACTCGCCTAATTATTCTAGTTTCCAGCATCTCCTTCACCAATTTTTCAATCTCGATTTTCTGCACATCGGGGTATCGATAAGGCCTCACCTTGAAGGGTTTAGCATTTTCTGTCAAGATAATTCTGTGGTCGGGAGATTGCTTGGGTGGTAGTCCTTATAGAGTCTCAAAAACACCCCCAAATGCACGAATAATCTCCTGAATTACAGATGGAATTAAAGAGGGAGGTCTAGTAACGCAAGGCAGAATCTGAGCCATAATGTTGTACTGATTTTTCGCTATACGTAGGAAAATGTTGTTGCTGCATAGTACATATCGTAATGCATAATGCTGCTTAGACGGATGTGCTCCCCTCCTTTGACAAACGATATGCAGCCTTGATGAAAGTTGAATGAGACCGAGTCAAATCGACTCAATCAATTAACTACTAAAACCATATCACTAGCACCCAATTTGAGTGCCCTGAAATCAAAACTAAAATCCCATTGGTCTATTTTCCAAGTAACAGGTTGTAATAGTTTGTAGCTATCCACCTTCGTGGCATTAGCCACAAGAACTGTCAACGAGGATGAAGAATCCAACGACAATTGGAACTTCCCGGTGATAGAAAAATCCACAAAATTGTGAGAGTTGCCTGAGTCCACAAGAATCGATATAGGTTCTTTCTTAAGAAATCCAGGTATCTGTATTGTCTGGTCTGTTCCACCCCCAATCAAGGCATGGAGGGAAATCTCATCGATTTTGGTTTCCTCGTCAAATTGGACAACGGTGATTTGCTCGAAATTATGGTCCTACTCCTCTCATGGATCAATCCATAAAAATCGAAGTGATTGGATTCTACAAGCATGACCCGAAAAATACTTCTCGTTGCAACGGTAACATAACCCTTGAGCTCCCTTAGCACTGAGCTCACTCAGAGTTATATGACAAAAATTTAAGCCGTGGTTAGATACCTCTTTGTGAATACCTGATTGTTGTTGGAACCGAGAAGAGTATTTTGGTTAGGCCATTTGGATGCAGTAAACTGTTGTTTACTTTTGGGACCTCATTGAATAATCACGATTGATGCCTCTTGTAGGAGGGCTATTTCGAAAGCATGCCCAGTGTATCTGGCCGAGCATTTTTGTCATGGCCTTTATCTCCTCCTTAAGACCGCTTTGAAAGATTGAGATATAGAATATCTATGGTAGGTTAGGCAGAGTGCACATAACCTGAGATTTCATCTCTTCGAATTTTTCCTGGTACTCCGTCACAGTTCCTTTCTGGCATAACTTGCTGAAGAGGTCGATCATATCTTCCGCTAGGGTATCGGAAAATCGTCTGCAGAGTTCCGTGACAAAAAAAAAACTTCCATGAAGCTTGCAGATAACTGGCGATAAATATGTGGAACCAAACGTCAGCCTTATCTCGGAGATACATTTTCGCCAAGCCTAATTTAAATTCGTCCGTGATCATATGGAGCTGAAAGCATTTTTGGGCTTGACGCACACATTCCTTGGGATTACTCCCGAAAACAATGGAAAGTCAATCTTTGGACACAGGGGTTAAGGTCGCACCTTCTGCTGATTTGGAGGTGTATATGGAGAGTTCGGTCGTCTCCCTAACAACCCACTAGATAACGGTAGGATAACAGGTTCTTGGAACATCAGTTGTTTCTGTTTGTAATCGCCGGCTACGTGCGAAGTCAGCGAAGATACCTGTGACGTTAGATACTTCATCATCTGTGATAATCCGGGTATGTTTTGATCTGTATTAACAGCGACTACATCCAACTTAGTAACCAAACCGGAAAGGATGTAGGAGATACCCTCGACCTGTTTGTCTAGCTTTCAGAGGCGCTCGTCTGTAGCTCTTGCGTGAGTTTCTATCATAGAGAGGATCGAATGCTCTTATACCAATTGTTATGGATGAAATCGGTATAATGACTGTAGGGAAGAATCTTAACACCACATATACTGTTGGGAATAAAAAAATTAGTGGTAACAAAAATAACGTTGCTGCCTTAAAATACGAAAATTAGTGTTAATATAATTATCAAGAAAGACTGTACTAAACAATTTTTTATACAGAATTATATTTCTAAGTAAATTTATAAAAAGAAATTGTAGCGATCACAAACAGTTTTACTTAAAATTTAATTTTTTAAATGTTACTCACTTACACAGTACAATTACACCACAAATAAATAATGTGAAAAACGATAACAGATACGATTCAAAAAATATTAAGAATATTTTCTCACATCGTTAAATATAACGGCTAAGAAATAAGAAAAATAAAGACTAAAATAAATACCGAAAATTTTTACATAAAAATTTAAATCAAGAAAAAAATTACAGAAACCGACTCTAAAAAGATATCAATATGAAAAATAAGATTTATAATATTTTTTTAAGTATCGAATATTATAAAAAATATTTACTAAAAAAAAAAATCACTAATTTCAAAATTCTTACCTGCACTAAAATATGCATCACCCGCGTTTCATCACCCTCTTTTTTTTTCCCACAAATTTTTTTATCTCCTGTTTCTCTACTCATTGAAAACACTTAATTCTTCGTATGGGTCTCCGGATATAGGATCTTCTGCTTGAAGCCTAGAGCGCTTCAAGGAGACATCCTTCTCATTTTGAGGAAGTTACGCACCTAAGACGTCTTTTACAGCAAAGGGAGACTCTGAGGTCTCAATTTTCTGCTCACTGGGCCGTCGTTATTAACGAGGGACCCGCAAATCCAACAACTATGCCCAAACAATATGAATAGAAGTACGAAGATATATTCATATAGTAATGGTTGTTAACGACAGAATAACCGGGGAAGAAACAGAGACGAAAACGACGAAGTAACAAGGAAAAGTGGGAAGGAGAAAACAGGAAGAGACAGAGACAGAATTCAGGAATTGAGGCGCGACAGCGTTTTTATTACAGCGCTAAACATAAATCCAGTAAAGATAAGTGATCTACTTATCTTGCTGTCGACGACTTCGTTGCCTCTTCCTGCCTCAGTCTTCCGGTGGCTTCCTCGGTGGCGATAGGCGGTCTTCGTGACAGAATCTCCGGTAATGTGAAGGAAATCTTTTAGTCGCGGCAAATAATTTTCTGCTTTAACCTTAAAAATGGTTTCAATAATGCCTCCGCAAGTGTTTAAATCTTCAACAATTTTGAGATTCTAAGCAATGGAAGCTAAAATGGAGTAACTTTCTGGCTGAGAAAAAAGAAATTTTTACTGAGTGGAGGACTGAAATTTGGCTACCAAGCTTCTGCATTCTTTAGCAGAAGATAACTCTGATTAGCAGAAGCAAATAGAGCGCATGACTGGCATTTTCCAGCTTCGATCGTGAGAGATGAATGTGAAGAGGAAGGAAGGAAGGAGAAAGTGAGAAAGATGAAGAATGCGACTATAATGGCGGAGACAAAAAACTTGAAGAAATGAGGTTTCATCATTTTCATGGACTCTGCGAAGAGAAGAAAAGTCATAAGCGATGAAATTTGAAGGAAAGATAACCCCTTCTTCTCCTGCAAGTTGCTGATCAGAAGAGAGAGTGGGCCCGATCGTAGAAGTTGCAGAGAAGAAGCATGAGAGAGAGGGCTGGAGACGGAGTTCAAGGACTTTCAACGGAGGGGGCAAGGGACATTAAAGATAATACCTCAAATTTTCAGACTTCCAAATTAAAAATTTAATCAGATTAGCCTAAGGTTTATTTTAATAATTATCCTACATTTTATCACCTAAGAAATGTATTAGGTTTAATAATATTAAAAATAAGATGAGTAAGATTGTTAATTGTCATAAAATAAAGATGTAATTTCATACAAAAATAGTAAATAATGCCAGAATAAATAAATAAATAAATTGAAGAAAACACCTTTTAATTTTTAAAACCATAAAATAAAAACTTCAAAATGTTCTTTTCTTTGTTAGGTTCTTGTAGGCATATAAAAATTATATTATAAATCATTTATTTTTTATTCTTTTAAGCACGACGTGAGATTCTGTGTTTTTATTGGTATAGATAAGAGCCTCGTGCTGAACCTTATTAGCCTCCATGTGTCTCGTACTGGATCTTATTTGTCTTCACACGACGAATGGATGAAAATTGAAATTAAAGAACTGTTTTCAAGTTTTCCTCGGCAGAAATTTTGAGAAGTAGTTTTTTCTTCAAGTACAAGAAGCCTACTTTTGGCTACTTCTACCAAGATTTTAGATTGATGTCAGCAGAAGAATTTGCAGCAAATATTCCATAGCAAATATCAGATAACATAAAATTTTGTATCAATACAAACCAAATTCTGTTGAAGCACAAGTCATAAACTAAAAGATGACGGCAATCATTGAATAAATTGATAATTTGAGCCAAAAAATAAATTCAGATCTGTTGAATCTGAGAGTCCAAACTTTGTTCATAAATCTTCAAGAGCTGAGGAGCTTCCTTCAGATAAGGCAGGACGAACTTATGCAGGAAAATTTGATCAGAGCAGGAATATGGGGAAGAAGATCTCAATGCCTTCACAGCCAAGCCTCTCTCGAGTAAAAATTGAAGAACTGAAGCTCTGGGTATGACTCTGGTATCCAATCTAAACAAGAGCAGAAATGGAGATTTGACGAGATGAGATGAATTCCAACCCAATTTGTTGATGAAATAATCCATGGAGGCATTGATTTTATCTGCCGACAATGTCATACAACGAGGTCGGATTCTGAAGGCAGCAAGAACATCTTCTTCAGCCCAGCCCCATTTCCTGTAAACATTAACCTTTTCCGCCCAGCTGGATTTACTCATGGACTGAACAGCGTGAACTGCTTCCATAAAACTAAATCTTGATGGATTGAAACCCATGTTCTTCACTGCCTCCACAGTTTCTCTCGTTCGTCTGGAATATCTGAACATTCTAGGCTGATAATGGAGGAAGTAAATGACGTGCGATTGAGGTACACCAGCACTTCGCAGTGCATCCGCGTTAAATTCAACATGAGTTTCCAAATTACGAGAAAGTAAGGGAGAATAGCGTCTGATACATGCAGCAGTTTTCTCGTCAGACTGAAGGAAATTTCTCAAGAAATTATACCGAGGGATTAAGCATTTTTCCAAGC
The DNA here is from genome assembly GCA_022433055.1 of Begonia peltatifolia. Taxonomy (NCBI): domain Eukaryota; kingdom Viridiplantae; phylum Streptophyta; class Magnoliopsida; order Cucurbitales; family Begoniaceae; genus Begonia; species Begonia peltatifolia. The sequence continues at coordinate 8,469,963 of CM039530.1, forward strand.
TTCTTTTCAAGATCATAGGGTTACTTGCAAAAATCTTGGCAATTTCAGGGATTGAAAGCCCCTTGGAACGCAGAAATTCAAGCTTTGGAGAAAGAGTTTTCTCGGGTTTGGACATTAGCAGACTGGGGAAGCTTTTTATCACTAGCAACAATTGTGAATTCGAGAAACCATGATCTTTGAAGAATGCCAAGACGGAGTCGGGTCTTTCAGGGGTTTCGAAACGAACTCGCTTACTCACAGATAGAGCAGATTTAGGGGGAAATCCACAAGAATTAACGAGGTAGGAAGCAGTGAAAGATAGTGATTTTGAATAATCCGAGCAACATTGAAGAGAAAATGGCCGGAGAAAACGCAACGTCGAAGCAGTAACAGGTCGGCGGTACTGGAGCGAACCAGTGCGAAGGAAATTAAACATGGAGGATTCGAGTAGAGAAGTGAATCTATGAACTAACCTGGCGCGAGACTCAGCGATTCAACAAGAAAATCTTCGCTGCCGGTAAATGCAAAACTTTAACCGTCGACGAAAGCGTGAGTTTTCTGGCGTGGTTTCCGAATCCCTTCTGCTGTCCTCACCCTCTTCTTCAGTGCGAGAATCTTATTTGGGACGAAGACGGCCGGAGGAAACCCAAATTGCAAGTAGTAGTGTTTGATAGAACCGGACCAGAAGTGTGTCCGGTTTAGTTCACACTCAAAATCTTCTGATAAGGTAGAAATTGAATCATGAAATAATCCAAAAAACAAAAAAGCAGACTCGTGAGCCGAATTCCAACCCAATACCCCCATCCTATTCCAATACCGTAACACCAGTCCAGCACCCAATTCATATCAATGGTTGTCGTTTCAAAGTCCACTTTTCAGTTTGGTTCAGCTCCAAAATTTAACCGGACCAGCCCTGGCAAATAGCTAGTGTCACCTCAATGAAAACACCATGAATTACTGAATACTTTCATCCAATCTTCAAGACTCTTCTTATGAACAACGGCAAAACAAAACCTCGTAGATTTGAATAAAAATAATACTATATTGCGTGATATTACTTCTTCGATCTGAAGTAAATTGCACTCTGCAAATCAACGAACTGCAGACAGAAATAGCCATTTAAAATTATGGTCACGTGAAAGTTTTGATTCAAGAGTCTTTTGTGTAAACTAGAATCGTTTCAACAAATCCAGAAATTCTGAATCTGCAAAACCAAAGTTTGTTCATAAATCTTCAAGAACTGAGGAGACTCCTTTAGATAAAGATGAACAAACTTGAGCAGGAATATTTGTTCAGAGCCAAGGCTCCCCAAAAAAATTACAGCACTTAGAGAATGAATTCGTGATATTGAACAAACCCAAGAACTGCCCAGATGGATTTTTCCATTGCTTGAACACTAAGAACTGCTCCAAGGCTGGTTTCATTTGAGTCAGCCCGACTGACTATCTGAACATTGTTGGCCGCTTCCGATGGAAGTAATCCATATATGCTTCGGGTACACCAACATTTTGCAGCACATTATGGCTTGAAATAAATTTGGCAATCATTTGGCAATTTCAAAGCTTGAAAGCCCTTTCGAGGGCAAAGGTTCAAGCTCGGTAAAGCAATTTGAGCTCATTTACATCTCTTGAATATGAGAGTCCAAACACAGTTCATAAATTTTCAAGAGCTGAGGAGCTTCCTTCAGATAAGGATGAACAGCCCTTTGTAGGAAAACTGGATCAGGCCATTTATAAGGGGTACAAGACCTCAAATACTTCAACACCAAGCCTCTCTGAAATAGAAACTGAAGAACTGAAGCCCTCGGTTTGACTCTAGTATCCAAGCTATACAAAAGCAAGACGGGAGATTCCACAACCTGCTTTGCATTCCAACCCATTTTGTTGACGAAATAATCCATCGAGGCCATAATTTTATCCTCCGATATAGCCAAACAGCGGGGTCGACTTCTAAACACAGCAAGAACATCTTCTTCAGACCAACCCCATTTCTTGTAAGCATTAACTTTTCTTGCCCATGTAGTTTTGCTCATTGCATGAACAGCAAGAAGTGCTTCCATAAAGTTTACCCTCGAAGGATTAAAACCCATGTTCTTGATTGCCTCGACAGCCTCTCTCATTCGGTTGGGATTTCTAAACATCCGAGGCTGGTAATGGAGGTAGTAAATAATGTTTGATTCAGGTACACCAACACTCCGCAGAGCATTCAGGTTAATTTCGATACGCTTCTCCGAACGCTGAGAAAGGAAATAGGAGTACCTTCTAATACATGCAATGGTTTTCTCATCAGATTGAAGGTAATTCTTCAGAAAATTATAGCCAGGGATTATGCATTTCTCTAAGCTTCTTGTCGAAATTGATGGGTTGCTACTAACGATCTTGGCAATCTCAGAGGTTGAAAGCCCTTTGGAGCGTAGAAATTCAAGCTTGGGAGAAATGGATTTCAGGGATCTAGAGAGTAGTAGGTTTGGGATGGCTTTTATCATAACTAGGGCTTGGGAATTTGAAAAACCAATATTTTGAAGGAAATCCAAAACGGAGTCGGGTTCTTCAGGGGTTTTGAAATGAACTCGCTTCGATGCAGATAGAGCAGATTCAAGGGAAAACCCACATGATTTTACGAGGTATTCGACGGTAAAAGAATGTGGAGTCGAATCAACAGGGCCACATTTAACAGAAAACGACCGAAGAAAACACGCAGTCGAAACAGTGGAAGATCGACGATGGAGCAGACTCTTGCATAAGAAATTAAACATTGAGATTTGATCAGAGCTACGAAAGTATGAACTAACCTGAGCCAACGAAACGATTTCAATTTTGGAACTCGTAGAAATCCCTTAAACCCCTCAAAGAAACCCAGAAGAACCCTGAAACAATTGGAAGATGCTCTTCTTCAACCAACATGTACTTTCAAAGATGGGCTCGGTCCAAACTGAAATTTGAGGCCCGACCTTGCTGATTTGGAAATGCCAGGACCTTGCATTTCGACGAGGCAATGTTTCTCTAATTTTATCTTCTCAAATACCTGCGTTTTTTTTGTTTTTAATTTTTTTTCTTAAATTCAAACTCAGTTGGTTTTGATAAGCTAACAAAAAACATGGTTCTAGGCCTCCCGGCAAGTCATCCACATACAGACTTGTTAAGTTTCGACCAAGGGATGTGCCCCACCATCCCATCAATGAAACACTCTTGTAGTGCAGTTTTCATAGGTTTCTACTTACTTGTCATGCAATCACATGTTTGAAGTTGCACAAATGCCACAGTGGAGAGAAGCTTCAGAGCTAAACAAAATGAAGGAAAGATTATAGACAGTTTGATCATTTCTCTGTCTATGCACTATTTAATCTGAAATTAACTCACCGATTCCTGTATATAATAATGTGCCTGAAAATTTGCCTCGGGCATGATGAAACTAACAAAATCAAAGAAAATTTTTAAGAAAAATTAACTAAAAATGGTAAATCATGCATGTACAACACTTAAAAGTCAAGTGTAAATAAATCGGCACTAATTGCCTTCGACCACTTTATTACCTTTCTCTGAACATGTCGAAAGTTGCAGGTTTTCCTTGTACAGGATCTGCAGCTCAGAAGCTTCTTTCTCAAAAGCCATGATACACTTCTTCAAAAATATATTTTCTGGATATTCAAAGAGTACAGGCAAGTAACGATCTTTCCTGAGCAGACCTTTTGACAGCAAAGCTCTGATAACGGATCCCCTTGGAGCAAGTCTCCTCTTTAAACTTAGTGAAATAAGCACTGGGCGTTTTGCAACAAGTGAAGCCTGCCAACCAAGTTGGTTGACAAATAAATTCATTACTCCATTAATTTTCTCCTTGGATGCTGCCACACACCACGGATTCCTCCCAAAAGCCTCATAAAACTCTTTCTCGGACCAGCCCCACCTTTTATAGGTACTAACCTTCTTTTCCCAAGTTGTTTTGCTCATCGTCCGCATGACAAATGCAGCTATAACAAACTTCGACCTCGAAGGACTGAAACCCATTTTCTTTACTTCCTCCACAACCTCTTTAAATCTATCGGGCCTTGTGAAGAAAGCTCTAGGCTGATACTGAAGTAATTTGATTATATTTGATGCAGGCACTCCCATCTCTCTCAAAATGTCAAAGTTTGGACCCCCATAAATTTTAAGATCATATGAGAGCAAACGGGTAAAGCGTTTAATTGATGCAATCGTCTTCTCCTCAGATTGAAGCAGATCTTGCAAGTAATCAAATGCAGGAATAATCTGCTTTTCTAAACCGCTTTTCAAAATGGATGGAGACCCAGACAACATTTTGGCAATTTCAGAGCTACTAAGGCCTTTGGAGCGAAAGAAGAGTAATTTGGGCAAAAGGGTTTTCTGGGGCTTCGATGCAAGCACTTTGGGAAGTTTCCTAATGAGATTGCAGATCTGGACTTTTGAAAAGCCTTGATTCTTGAAAAACTCAACAACCAAATCAGGTTTCTTCCTGGTCTTAAGACTGACTTTTTTGGAAGCCAATAAAGCAGCTTCGGGCGACAACCCTAGTGAGTTTATCAGGTAAGAGGCAGTAAACGAGTATTGGTTAAGCGAGCTTGAGATGCATCTGAGAGATATTAGTAGTGAGTTTTGAAAAAACCCTTGTTTAGATGTGGGCGCCAATCTTCTAATTAGAAACGATTTGCATATGAAAGGATTCATGAGGACCAAAATTCAGAAAGAGCCAACCTGCTATGGCTGACAGGAAGGACACGATTATGACATCTGCAGCCAGGAGATGCTGTCTAGGATACCGACGATGGACCTGTAAATCACAGAGACAAAACCAATGTTATTTTGCGATTTTTTCTTTAGGATTTATAATGAAAGTTAGCAACCCCAATCAAGAAAAATAAGATATCCAAACCACCAAATCAGAGACAAAATCAGTATAAATGATGTTTTTACCAACTTTCATACATTACCAAGATACTTTTATTGTCTTAGGGGCTTCTTACCATAGAGAGCAACAACAAACATTGATATCAAGAATTGACACCCACAGAAATTACTTCCTCCACGACCCCTTTAAACGATCTGGCCTTAAAATTCTTGTTGCAGTCTGCTTAGTAGGTAAATACACAGCATTTATTCAGGCACACCACACTCTTAAAGAGTAGCTATGTTTGGAACTAATAAGCTGGTGGATTTTACAAAAAGAATAGTTGAAATAACACTTGAAAGCTGCAATTGAACTAAGCAAAACATGAGAAAATACACAAAATCTTGAAACTAAAGAACCCAGTTCTTCCTTGAGCGGATTCGATTAGATATACTAAAACCAAGCTTAACCATTTCCAATTACTATCTCGAATTTTTTACATGGAATTTATTAGGCAAGCAAAGAAATGGCGATGCGAATTAGAGAGACAAACTTACAAGTTAGCGAAAATGAATAAAAAAGCCTTCACAAGCGTCAATCCATTTTCTCGTTGTTACAAGTAAACCCTAGTAACAATGCGGGGGCTGATTTGATCGGAAAATTCGGAAACGAGCTTTACCCCCTACCTCCAGGTGACGCAGTAAGGTTGGCCGTTAATGGGCCTTCCGAGACCCAACTCGGACAATGGGTTTAAATCGGAAGATTTGTTCTCTGGTTAATTCAACTAGTAGTTTTTTCCTTCATTTTAAAATAATTATTTTCTTTTTTTGGCCATGTTATCTTACATTTATTTGTATATCATATAGTTTATTTTACTCGGAGAGATAATTAGCAATTGGTCAAGCTGATGTTTTACTCTCGGTGGATTGAAACCTGTATTCTTAATTGCCTCAGCAGCCTTGTTGGGAATAAATAAATTAGTAGGAATAATAATAATGTCGCCATTGTAAAACGTAAAAAGTATTTATCAGAATAATTGTTCATAAAAAAATTGTTCTTGAAAATATACTTAGATAGAATTACCTTTTCAAGTACGTTTCCAGGAAATACTGAAGGAGTCACAAACAATAATACTTAAAGTCCAGTCTTCTAGACGGAAGTCACATACACAGTACACTTACATCACTAAATAAGCGGTATGAAAAACGATAGTAGATTCAATCCAAAAAATATCAGAAATATTTTTTCCACGTCGTTAAATATAACGGCCAAGAAATAAGAAAAATAATAGTTAAAATGAAAATCGAGAATTTGTATGTGAAAATTCAAATGGGAAAAAAACCACAGACACCGAGTCTATAAAGATCTCACTATGAGAATAGGATTTACAATATGTTCTACATATCGAATATTCTAAAAAATATACACTAAGAGAAATCACATCTTTCAGAATTCTCACTGTACTCAAAAGTACATAACATATTTTCCCTCACCTTTTTTTTTTTCTCGCTCTAAAATAATTTTCACTATTTTTTTCATCTTCTTCACAAAGGATTCATTTTCTCTTCTTCTTTAGATGTATGATCGTTTGTTTGAATTCTCTATTTATAGTGATTTTAAGCAGATAGGACGCTTGCAAAGGAAGAATTCTTCCTTTGCAACAAATGGATATATTTTAAGGTCTCCATTTAATTTTCATAGGTTTCTCATTATTAAGGAGGGACCCTACAAATCTCTTCATCTCAACTTATGATGAGGTATATCTAATCTTGTTGAGCTTTTACAGAATTGTTTATTCTTCTGTAAAGTTTTTGTCATCATGTCCGAGTCATTATCATCCATGTGAATTTTCTCAAAATACACTTGTTTGTTGTCAAACACATCTCGTATCTAATTACACTTGATATTTATATGCTTTGACTTAGAATGAGAGCTCGGGTTCTTGCTTAAATAAATAATATTTTGACTATCGCAATACAAGATATACTATCTTGTGGATGACTCAATTCTGTCAAAAATTTTTACATCAACAAAATTTCTTTACAAGATTCTGCAGCTGCAATAAACTCAGCTTCTGTCATAAACAATGCAACTGACTTTTGTCGTTTCGACTACCATGATACAGCTCCCCCTCCAAATGTAATTATATACCTTGATGTTGATTTTTCAGTGTCAATATCTTTAATCATGTTTGCATCAGTATAGCCTACTAATGAAGACTTTTTACTTCTAAAATACAAACTGAATTCAAAAGTACTTTTAAGATACTTACGAATCCACTTTACTGCATTATAATGCTCTGTTTGGATTTGTTAGAAATTGGCTGACTTTTCCAACAGAATGTGAAATATTAGGTATCGTACAAACCATGATATACATCAAACTACCAATTGCCGTGAGATATGAAATTCTTTGCATTTCTGCTTTTCTGTTTTTAGTGGAAGGACTTTGTTTGGAAATAAGTTTGAAATATTTAGCAAGTGTAGTACTGACCGGCTTCGCTTTATCCATATAGAATTAGCTGAGAATTTTCTTGATATATTTCTCATGTGATAGCCATAAGTTTCTATTTTTTCTATCACAGTGATACTCCTCCGCATCTATTTTGCTGGTCATAAGTCTTTCATAGCAAAAGATTCGTTAAACTCATTCTTTAACTTAATAATATTTTCTCTATCTGGACCCACAATCAACATGTCGTCAACATAAAGTAAGAGAATTATAAATGTACCATTCGTGAACTTTTTCACGAACACATAATGGTATGAGAAGTTTTCATGTATCATTGATTTCCCATGAAGAAATCAAATTTTTTGTACCATTGTCTTGGAGCTTATTTTAATCCATACATATTATTTTTCAATTTACATATCAGATGTTTTTATTCTTTGACAACGAACATTTCAGGCTCTTCCATGTAAATCTCTTCTTTTAATTCATCATACAATAAAGCTATCTTCACATCGAGTTGGTTGATCTCTAAATTGAGACTTAAAGCTAATCCAAGTACCATTCGTATGAATGACATTTTTCATGATAGGTAAAAAAAATTTCTTCAAAGTGATTCTCCTTCTTCTAACAAAGCCTTTCATGATCAGTCGTGACTTATACTTTGGTTGCAAATTTTCTTCTTTGAGTTTGTATACTTATTTGTTCTTTAGTATTTTTCTCATTTTTGGAAGTTGAATCAACTCATAAGTATGGTTCTTATGCAATGATTTCATATTATCTTACATTGCATTCAATCAGTTATTCTTTTGTTGATGTTCTATAGCTTCCTTATAGCACTCAGATTCATTGTCATCAGTGATCATTATATATTCGTTTACAGAGTATCTTCTTGATCGTCGACGATCTATTGTTGACATTTTTAATTTTGGTTCTACAAATAGTTCAGGAGAAGTCTATGTTTCTCCATGGTCAATATCCACAGTTGCTTGATCATTAGATTTGTTAGTAACTCCCCCGTCAAAACTTGATTTCATCTTATCAACTTTTACTAGATGATCATCCGTGATCTCTATATCTTTCTTCTTTTCTTCAATGGTCTAATCTTCAAAAAAGATAATACCTCGATTTCTGACAATCTTCTTATCAATCGGATCTCAAAGCCTATATCTGAATGCATCACTTCCGTATCTAAAGAATATGCATTATTTAGTTTTGTTATCTAGCTTTGACCTGCCATATTTAGGGATATGGACAAATGTTTTGCATCCAAACATCTTTAGATGTTTATAAGAGACGTCATTTCTTGTCCATAGTCTGTTTAACACTTCTCTACTCAGAGGTGTTGATGGCGAAAAGTTGATGACATATACTGCAGTATTCATTGTTTCTCCTTAAAATGTTTTAAAAAATTTTGAATGTAATAATATGCACCTTATTTTCTCCACGATTGTTCTGTTTATTCTTTCTGCAACGTCATTTTGTTGAGTAGTCTTTGGAACAGATCTTTTGTGTATGATCTCGTGTATTTTTTAGTATTCATCGAATGATCTCATATATTCACCATTATTGTCAGTGTGAATGTATTTTAACTTTTTTCCAATTTCTAGCTTTGTTAGAGCATAAAACTATTTGAAAAAGTTAAACATCTCATATTTGGTTTTGAGTGCATAAGTCCAAACATTCCTTGAATGATCATCAATAAATGTGAGTATGTATTAGGCACCTCCTAACGTTTTTGTTGACATAGTACCGCAAACATCTGAATAAATAACTTCTAACACTTCTGGTTTCCTTGATACAGAATTCTTATGAAAGAAACTCTGTATAGTTTTCTCATCAAACAATGAACACAACTTAATAGAGGTTTATTTTTGAGATGTGGCAAACAATCTCTTTTGCCAAGCACTTGGAATTTTTATTCGCTCACGTGAGTAAGCCGTTTGTGCCATAACTCAATGAACGAGTTATCTTGTGTAGCATTTAATAATTCTTCTTTCACAGTCACTTGAGTCATAAACAAACTAGATTGTTTAATTCTTCTCGCTATAACTAGCGGGCCTTTGCTGAGTTCCTACTTACTATCAGCAAATTTGCTCTTGTAACTAGTCTCATCAAGAGCACCAACTTATATTATATTTTGTCTAATATCTGGAACATGTCTGACATCTGTAAGCACCGACTCACATCCTATGTTATTCTGAATAAAGATATCTCATTTTCTAATTATTCTGAAAACATGAATATTCTCCATTTTAACAATGTCAAAATCATCGCTGGTGTAAAATAAAAAATACTATACTTTTGAAGTAACATGATAAGATGCTCCTGAGTCACATACCCAACACGATTCATTCATTATAAGATTGACAACATCTTCGCATATAATGATATTTTTACCTTCAAAAACAGTTGCAGTCGTACTCTTCGTTTCTTCTTTAGCATCTTTTATGCCTTATTCTTTCTTCAACTTCAAGTAATACTTTTTCATGTGATCAAGCTTACTACAACGATAGCACTTAACGCCCGTTTTTACTTTTTGACTTTGATATTCCTGATGTGTTAGCTCAAAAAGCCCTACATTTCTTTAATCTCTCTTTCATTACTGATAAAACCTCCTCGGAAGAGTATTCTTTATTATTTCGCATACTTTCTTCGTAAAGAACCACAACTGTAATATCATTAAATATCAATATTTTTTTTGTAGTACCTTTGAGTAAATTTATAATGGAGTAATCATATGAATCTGATAACTTTGAAGTAAAAGTTCAGTTCTTTTATTTTCGTCGATTTTGTGCTTTATTGCATAATGTTGAGAAAATAATGTGTTGAGAGTATTGATGTGATCAGTCACTTAGGTTGATTCTGACATTCAAAGAGTATACAATTTTCTTTTCAAGAAAATTTTATTATACCACGATTTCTTCTCATATAGTTTTGTTAGCGTATCCCAGATTTGTTTGGCTATAACCATTTTCTAGATATTTGACAAAATTTCATCTATTAGAGTAAGATGTAAAATGATTATAGCATCTTCATCTGTTTTGTTCTATTTTTCATCTTCATCGTTTATCTGTCTGTCGTTGATGACCATAGCACAACCATTTCTCCGCAATAGCGATTTTATTTTTAATTTCAGCAGTGAGAAATTGTTTTCGTTGAATTTTTCAATTTCAATCTTTCTCGCCATAATCACGAGTCTCTAATACCACTTGTTGGGAAATAAAAAAAATTAGTGGCAACAATAATAATGATGTCGCTATAAAATATGGAAAGTATTTATCAGGATAATTTCCAAGAAAAATTGTTTTTGATAGTCTCCTTAGACATAATTACATTTCTAAGTAGGTTTCCAAGAAAGGCTGGATGAGTCACAAACGGTCTTACTTAAAATACAATCTTCTAAACAAAACTCACTTATACAATATAATTATATCACTAAATAAGCGGTACGAAAAACAATAGCAGATGTGATCCGAAAAATACTAAGAATATTTTTCCTACACACTTAAATATAACGGATAAGAAGTAAGAGAAATAATAGCTAAAATTAACATCGAGAATTTTTACGTAAAAACTCAAATAGAAAAAAAAAAAATTTGGGGACTGTTTCGCTGATCTTAAGTTTTTCATAGCATAAAATTTATTAAATTCATTCTTTAACTTAACAAGTCTCTTTGATTCGGTTGGGATTTCTAAACATCTGAGGCTGGTAATGGAGGTAGTAAATAATGTTTGATTCAGATACACCAACACTCCGCACCGCATTCGGCTTAATTTCGATATGCTTCTCCGAACGCTGAGAAAGGAAATAGGAGTACCTTCTGATACATGCAATGCTTTTCTCACCATATTAAAGGAAGTTCTTCAGAAAATTATAGCCAGGGATAATGCATCTCTCTGAGCTTCTTTTCAAAATCAAAGGGTTGCTAATTATGAACTATAACAATACATGCTAAGCAAGCATATGCTTCCTTGACATTTTTTCCCATACTTTGTGACTGTATTTCTAAATTTTGAATGAGACTATAACGATATAGAGCTTTAACGGAACAATTTACATTTGATTTTTATTGTTATACTAATCAACGAGCAAAACGTCGCAAGGTAAAAATTAGAGAGTAAATTTATGCGGTAAAACTAACCTTACATAGACTCAAATCAAAAACTATCAACAGTAGAAGCTACCTTCATGTCATCTACAATGACACGCAAATAGTAGAAGAGCATTTTCGGACCTAACTTAGTCATTGCCGTATTAGTCTCCTATTTTGGAGGCAACAAGTGACTGGAATCCCGACTAATCGGAGTTCAATAGGCAGTCATCTTACCTCAATTAAGCAAAAGATCGACTTTTCTCAAATTAGTTATGATGTCGGAAAACTATCAAATGTAATGCGGCTGTTCTTCCACGTAAGTAGTCGATTTGTCGAGCAATGGATTAAGAGGACAAGTACCCATTTGAATTGGAAATTTGACCATTCTATATGTTCTTAATCTGTCCAACAATGACTTTCAAATAATCAATTCTATGTGTTAATTATGGTCTGGTTAGTGGTATCCTTTTTTTATGATAAAGAGACTGATGCCCATATTCTTCATCACAAAGCAAATCATTTCCTCCTGCATTTCTCTCTTCGGCAAGATTTATCGATCTTCTTAACTCCCCACTCATGTCCATTCATTATATGTTTTGTCTATATCTTCTGAAGAAAGTCTGAATTTGATGCTAGAGAGAAAGGTCTCCTAAGCCTGTCTCATTCTACACCATCCTATGGAGAGAGTGCAGGTTTAGAACGGCTAATCTAGAAAGTAAAATAACAGTTCTGGTTTTCAGAGTTAATGGCGAGATGTATTTTGGCTTAATCCGCATTTGATCTAAATGGTTTAATTTCATTTGTAAAGTATGTTTAAATCGTATTAAGATCTAACACTATGGTCATATCGACGAACGAACACATCGGAAATCGACCCTCTGGATTCTCTCACCAGCGTTGTTCTATCTCACAATTTTCATATCAATCAACCTTCTACTTTCAAAAAAAAAAAAAAACTAGATTAATCGATCTGCAACAGTCAACTAGCTGTAACAAAGAGATTTTCTCAAAAACAATTCCAACTCGAGGACGTTCTGTTCTTTTTTTATCATGTCTCGTTGCTGATTAATCGAAGCTAATGCAGGTTTAACCATGCTTAATGTTTCATGTTAATGATTCTGAACAGAAACAGGCAAAAATGGCTTGTAAATGCACTTGTGAGAAGCTCATTTTAACAGTTTTTGCTGTCATCTAAAAGAGAAACTTAAGATGACACTCCTTTGTTAGACTCGTGACATTGTTTAGCCGCCGCCAGCTTTTGCGTCCTTTTTTGAAGAGCTACAATCATATCACATCACTTCAGTGGATTAGATTTCTGATCTTCCCACAAAAGCTTCGATCAATATATATTAAACACTTTTGCAGACGTACATGTCAAGTAAAATTTCGTACCATTAATTAACTTTTGAGAGAAAAATACATGCACTAAGCTTTCAAAATGGAGATCATTGGATAATGATATCTCTGTCTCGTAATTACATATGAGTTCAGGGTCGTCGCCAGAGAAAAAAAAAAAGCAAAAAACGATGAGAAAAACATCTTCATGCACGTAAATGGAGCATGAAATAGTGAACTATGAAAACTGTTCATAGTAAGTAACCGAATTCAAAACTATCACCAAGACCAAGAGGATGAGCTGATGAAGAAGAAGATATAGACGACGGAGTTGCAGACAGAGATGGTGACACTTTATCTTCTTCCATCAACTGATTGTTGAGCACAATCGAGAGCTCCCCCGAGTTCAGTTCCCATGGTTGCGGATTAAACAAAGCTCCATTATCCATATCTTCAAACCAGCAGCTGGGAACGTCTGCGAGTTTGGAGGAAGCGTCTACGCAATGTGGTGGAACAGCCATGGAGTTTGTAGCCATAGAGCTCAACCTTTGATTATCAGAATCTGTAGGAGGTCTCAAGCAGTTATCAGGAACTATGCAGCCTAAGTAGCCGGAGTTAGAATCACCGGAGAAGAAGAAGTCGCCTTCATTTTCGGACGACCCAACCGGAGTTTCAACATAAGGCGTATCATTTTGCAGAATGTGAGGCTGGGTTTGCTGATGAACAGAAGCAGGAACCAAGAGAGATTGAAAATGGTCAAAAGGAGAAGTAAGAGAGTGAGAGTAGATGAAATTGGTTCTCGCTTGAGTTCCTTTGATCGACAAAGCAGCTCTATCATAAGCCAAAGCAGCTTCCTGGGCAGTGTCAAAAGTGCCTAACCAGTGTCTTTCTTTTGTCGTAGGGTCTCTAATCTCGGCTGCATATCTTCCCCATGGCCGTCGTCTAACTCCGAGGTACCTCCCTGGTTCGGTTTGCTTTCTTCTCCCTCTCCTCTCTCCTGGCTGCGACGGCGACGTGTTCCTCTGAAGAAGCGCGAATCCCATTTGAGCCTGCGCTGTTTCGTAGCCTTCGAATGGTTTGGAGGAAGACATTGAAAGAAAGAAGGAAGAAAATGGAGTTAAAATGTTGCAGAAGATGGCGAAGGTATAGTTCTGATTTGGCAATGGAAGTGAAGTGTGAGTGTGAGAGAGAGCAGTTTGGTCCAAGGATGTATGCCTTTTTTAAAGAGTAGGATTTGAAAAGGACACTCCCATTCTCTCTCCTCTGCCTACATTTTACTACCAATATTTATCTATTAATATTACGTCTAAATTTACAAAATTACATGATAACCAGTTACCTAATATTTTATTAGTGAATTAACTACAATTAATACAAATAATTAGATAATATCTTCTTACATTACACCCTAATTTTATTTTCTAACGAGATATTTTCTCAAAATTCTTGTTCATTTGTTTATTTGTACGAGTGCTCGAATTTGTATTTTGTAATTTTTACACGAAGAAAATAAAAATAATATAAAAAAAAGGGTTCACTTAAGAAAGTACACAGCTAATATTAGTATTAAATATATATTTTTTAATTTCAAAAAAATAATAAATAAAAAACCCAGGTTTTAAGGATGATGGTATTAAAGTCTCTAAACCAGTCAAACCTTAATTGGTGATTGTTATGGTCGGTCTTTTTGAGTCTTGACCAGATGTTTTCAACTTTTATTTATTTTTTAAATAATATATAATATAATATTTCATAGGTGCCTCCGCTACGTGCTAAGAACCCTCGCAGGTTCTTCTTTTTTGCCCCTAATTTTCGAATTAACCTTGCTGGTTTTGTATGATTAAATTGGTACTTTATGAATTTGATGTGTATTTCATGATTTATTATCGCATTATATAATTAAATGATTAACGCATATAATCGTTCCAATTGAACTTCACTAGCCATAACCAATTTTTGTTCTTTGTGCAAATTGGAAAAATCTATCTGCGATGTTGTGAAGGTAAATCGATTACTTTTTATCTTTCTTAAATTTCTAGAATTTAAGAACATGATTGGAGTTTTAATTATGAATGAAAGGGGGTTAGATTTATGTACGAAATTGAGTTAGAATATATTATGTTGTGGGTTATAATGGTTTGGAAGCGTTTACAGACAGCTTATTAGTGGAGAAAAATCGCATTTTTCAAAGGATCTGAGGCGATTCCACGACGAAGGGAGTCAACTTGACTAGCATTCAGTCGACCTCAGTGGTCAACTGGCTCATCTCTTGGTCGACCGGTTTTGGTCGATCAGTCGGACACTTTCAATGTTGATCGGTGCATATTTTAAGGTCAGATTTTTGTGAGGTTACTTCTGTAAGATTCCCGAGCAGGTTCTCATCCCGATTATGGGTCCCAACAAGTTTTCGAAAGTCTAGAAAATAATACAATGAATGTAAATTATGATAAGTTCCAAAACTTGATGCATTGTTAGGTTTTTGAGGTAGAAGTTTACTTTTGTGTTTATCATTGCATTGTTTTCTAAAACTATTATTTTGAAATATATTTATCGTATTAAATGGTGCATCCATTTTTACGACTTGTTAGTTTTTATATTATCTATGTATTTTTCAGTGGATATGTTTTTATTCGAGCATACACATCTAAATTTATTGGTCATGTAAACTGAGTTTAATTGACCAAAATGAGGGTCCTGTTTTCGTTATGAGCATTCGACCATTAGATGTTGTTAATTAGTGTAATGAGACAGTTATATATGTCATCTTAAACTTGATCAGAATCTTTTCATGATTTTTACGATTGCTGAATTTCGTTATCATTATTATTTATGTCCATGGCATGTGCACTCGGAGTCTTTGAGTGTCTTCATTTTCACTGAAATTTTCATAATATATAATAAGACCTATTTTACGTATGCATCATACTATGATGGAATGATTTAATATTTGCTCTACTTCTTATTTCCAAAACGGCTTTAATAAAATGTTTTAAAACTTGGCTTGCTTGCTTAACATTTTAATTCATATTCCGAATATAAAATTTTATCTCTATTGCGTTAGTTGACTTATCTTAAACGACTCACTTCTTTCAAGTATAAGTCAAGAAGAACACTAGTTGCCGATGCACGAGTATGCTTGTGGTCAACTTCTCTTTTATTTAGTACTTAGCGTGAGTTCTACTTTTAGTAAGATCATAATTTTGTTAGACTGTTATTTTATTTTATTTATTATTGGACCTATATATTTCACTCTATCTCAATATCACTAATGTAACTATTCTTGCTACTATTCAATAGATTAATGTTAAAGGTCTAAGAGATTCATATCAATTTTTGGTTGAGTTGTTCCCCATTTTGTCTCGGGTTGTCATAGTTCACGACACTTATCTTCCTTTCTAGGTACACTTCGTCTACGTTCTAATCTAAACTCAAACCTTACTTTCTTCCAAGCCCTCGTTCATGCAAATGAACCCTACTTTTTGAAACTCTTACTTTGGAAAACCCCAAGTGAGTGGGAGAGAGAAGGAGGGAGGGAGAACGACAGATTGGTACATTTTAATTGAGTCAAACTTAAGTGTTTGAAAAGTTATTGTCGGATTCATGGTTTTCAATGGGAGTGGTTACCATTAGTGATCACTAACAATACAGGAAGAGTATAAGAGAACAAAGATGTTCCTTCTTTCTAGACTTTCTAACAGACAAACATATTCCCGCTCTGGTCAATGTTTTGTTAGCTCTGTTATCTTGTCTTCTAACATTTACCATGTATTCAACAATCAATTATTGGATCAGCAATTGACCAACTTATTTAGACAGAATTAGTTTGAATATTTTAAGGATATGAAATCTGATAGAAAGTGGGTTTGAGTTAAAAATGTAAAAGAAGATCGAAAACGTATTTTCAAGTACAAATCAGAGAAAAAGAGCCAAAGAAAAAGACATGGGTCGCTGTCTCTGATCATGATCCAAAAAGTAAAATGAAAAAAGGGAAGAGTCAAAAGATTAAAAAAAAAACACAGTTGAGAAGATTAAACTGCCCAAACAAAGGCTAAAACAGTTGAGAAAAAAGGTTAAAATTGAAAGAGGGAGGAGCTTTCTTCACATGCCTACTCCACGTCTTTGGATTTAGCGTAAACTAATGAAAATGGGTCAACTGCTTTTTTACTTGTTTTAAGCATGTCCTGGATGCCACTCACTCGCTTTGCTCATCATCATTTTTCCACTTTCAAAGCTAGATCGACATAATGGAAGTGTATTTAATATATATGTATAACACTTGATCTTCTTCATGCTACAGTAGGAGTGACAGGGTTTTAGTTCCTTGATTGCAAATGATTTGGGTAACAAATGGGTGTTTTCTATTTCATGTGTTCAAGAGAGAGAGAGAGAGAGAACATAGACAGTGAAAGAGTTGAATCAAATGGGAGATTAAATAAGAGTTTCTTTGCATGTACTTGTTTTTATTAGGAAGAGAAAAGAAAGGTTTAGTCAACCAAATTCAAAACCCATCTAAAAAGCAGTGATTAGCCAGTTGGAGGAGATGGAGGAGGTGCTCTGCAATTTGACAAACCACTCATACCATTTTTCCTTAAAATATTTCATCTCTCTCTCTCTCTCTCTCTCTCTCTCTCTCTCTCCGGTTTTGGTGCACATTCTCCAAACCAGGAACGCTTTTGTGTGGAGTGTGGTCTCCCCGGGATTCAGGGGAAAAACATGAGCAGTTGTTAGAGTTTGAAGAGAGAGAGAGAGAGAGAGAGAGAGGGATTACTTGTGTTTCTCTCTTCTTTGCTTAACATTCTTTCATCAACCAATGGGCGCAACATTTTCAGCCAACCAATGAGAAACTGCCACGCTACCTTCAGAGCATCAACCAAACCTAGTAGGGAAGGATACGTGGATACTGTTGCCACGTAACGGAATGGACAGTTACTGAGCTAAGACGACTACGTGTCGATCAGAGACAACCTCTGCGGCACCAGCGGGTGATCTTTGAAGTGACGTGAACGACGTAGTTTGGACGAAGGGTGGCACGACGTGTCGTACTGTCAGACGAGGAGGGAGAGAGAGAGAGGCGGACGAGGATAGATGTACGGAAGGGAGAAGGTGATTGGAGAATTTAACAGAGAAACAGTGAAAGTGAATCTAGGGAGGAAATAGGAATAGGTGGTCAAAGATTCATGAAGATTGGTTAAAAGGAGAGGCACCACTTGTCGTACGTACTGCCTTCTGATTTTTTTGTCATACAAATTTAATATACATTTTATAATTAAAATTGTAATTTTGGGTGTAAATTAAATTAATCGAGGCATAGAATACAATTTAAAAAATACTAATAACAATCTTGTAAATAGAACAAAGTGTTTGTTGCGTCAAAACCCGAGTTTGAGTCACTGCTTCGATCTGTCTCGTGACGTTCTCCAACTCGAAATGAATTATATTATAAGCATGCAGAAAATGTCACACAACTCGCAGCCTACATTTCAAACCGGACAATTTATAAAATTTTCTTTGTAGTTATGTCAGTAAAGATGACTCGAAATGTATAAAAGTGTCATTGAAAGACTGTTAGAGAACTACTTAAACAACCCAACCACCCGTATTTAAGGTTCGTTCGTTCGTTCGTTCGAGATTGTTTTTTCAGTGTGATTATTTCATACTTTCTAGATCCAACTGACAATTATAAGGTAAAAAATATTAGACATTTGCTGAATTTTATGATCACATGAGTACAACCACAAATTTGTTACTCTTATAATGATGTGCCAAAATGTTATTTATCTTAATTTGATTTTGCAATTAAACTTTTAAACCCCAATAAATAAATTATTTTCCGATAGCCACAATAGGGACCATAAATTAAAAACATCTCTTTTATAAATTGCTTCAATATAAAACTCAATTATAAAATATACTTTTCTCAATTAACTACTTTTTAAAACTAACATTGACTATTAAAAATGTAATGGTACGATGACACTCTAATTCTCCGCCTTAACCTGACACATTATAAATAACACTTAAAGTAACGTCCCTCTTAATTACCATGATTTGTCAAACTTTTGTAATGTACACACTTGTCTGCTTTCTTTCGCATTTGATTCTTTCAACAATACAATTCACAGTAAATATTCAAAAAGATGATGCATTTAATCTGACACAAACTTGCATTCGTTCCTTGATATCCTGTCAAAATATTAATAACTTGCGAAAACTTTGGTCAAAATACTATCTCCATTTGTTGCTCCAAATCTATAAACTTCTCACCAATCACCAACTGCAGCAACTATTTAAATCTCAAAGTCCCTTTTTCCAGCCTCTCTCTCTCTCTCTCTCTCTCTCTCTCTCTCTCTCTCTCTCTCTCGTTCACAGAAACTACTAATTCCCAAACACCCGTCTTCAGATTCCATGGTTTTTTCCAGATTTTTTACAAACAATTTGAAACTATCAAACAATGTCACTCCAAAAGTCACAATTTCCAGGGTACCACCCTAAATTACCATTCTATGAAGAAACCATAGACTACCATGTCGACCCAAAGAACTCCAAAGTCATCTTTTTGCAATCAAGAAGAAACATATCTGTTCTTACCAAATTCGACGATTCTGTTCTAGGACACGAGTCTTGAACAGTCACAAATATTCTTCATCGTGCCATAAAATGAAAATTGAGCGAGGGAAATAGGGAGAATGGCATATTTGACAGAGATTTTAAAGTATAACACATAACTTGTAAGTTTAAGGTCATTTTTCGGATACCAACACCCCCAATTTCTCCAAATCCATTAATTTACACTTCTTTATCAAAAAAGGGGGGAAAGAATTGAAGGATTGAAAAAAGATGATGATGAACAAAAGATCATGATGTGGTGGTTTGATAATGAACAAACGTAGTAAAAAACAAAAAAAAAAAAAAAAACAAGTTTATAAATGATGTTTCAGTTGCAAGAAATATACATGGATCAGATTAAAATTAGATAATGATGAATCAATCTGAAGGTAAAAACAAGTAACAAAGTAATGAAAGACAAAAACAAAGCAACATAAATATAAAATAACAGAAGCCAAAAAAACTGTATTGTCTTAAAGTTATTCTAGGAGAAAAAAGTGACAATGAGATGACCTAATGTGAAACGGAAAATAATGATAAAACAACATGGAATGAATTGTTGGACTGCTTAAATTGTTAAAAAATAAAATGATAGCTCTTGGATAATTCAATAAATCGATAAATGGATGCATCGTCAAATTGAGCTTCAATGTGATATTTTGAAGAATTTTAATTCTATTATAAGATGGAATAACAGAGATAATATGGAAATTTGAGGAAGAGCTAGAAGTTCCTACCTGGAAGTGCTGGTAATTCCCGTAGGCAGCTACTGCATGGTGAATTGTAATTGCCTAACGTAAAATAACCAACATAGCATCTGCAACTTGGCATATTTTACTTCACATCAACAAAGAACAGCCACTTGGCCATATATTTTCAATGTTTATGCTGTGATTTCCATCAAGTTTTATCACTGCCTTTTTTGAGAGAGCCAACTTGTAGTAGTCATACTGACTTCCATCGTAGGGAGCAGCAAATTACAGGCTTTTCTCTGCAGCAGAGCAGTTTCCTCAGACTATTTATGCCAGCAAGTGCAACTAGAATAGCATTGGTTCACATTATCTTCACTAGTTTTCTATCATAGTTTTATTCTGCTAATAAAAAAAAAAAAAGAAAAGCCTGCGATGTATCTCATTTTACAACTAGCAACCATTTTATATGTCACAACCAAAGAGTTTTAAAATTAAACAAATTGTGAGCACTGTTCCTCTGCGTTTATAAATGGAAAAAGAGCAATACCTTCTGTTGACAAATCGAAATAACAGCAAGCCAAGCCAAACTGTATAATCATTTAATCAGATGGAAGAAAGTTACTTCCACTCGGCCCATTTAATTGAACCTTCTGGCCCTTTCTTCACCTTAGATGGACCGAAACTATCAGGTGAGTTATTCCAAACCATTTCCATCTGATATGTAGAAAGAAAAAGTGGTCGTTAGGTTCTGATAACAATGTGAAAACTAAGGAATCATCATTAAATACAACTTTGCCTAGCCAGGTTGGATGTATTACAGGAGTTGGATTGAAGAACGTAATAATGCCAACGATCAGAAGAAAAAAACATACTCAACTTTTAGTTTTCACTTTAAAATTTGAGAACCTGAGACTCATCATACAAATGCCCTTAAAGATCATTCCCAAAATGTACACTCATCAATGTCAAAAAATAATTTTAAAATTTCCTTTAATAAATAAGCAGTTATGCATGTGCATTGGAAGGATAAATCAGTGTTATCAAGGTTATTATTGAAGTCAAACGGACTGAGTTATTGATGATGGGAATGGAGTACAAACAAATATAAAGAGGAGAAAGGCATACCCCAGCAACATGCACTGTGTCACCTTCCTTTACACCAAGTTTCAGAAGAGATTTATGCACACCACAAGCCTCTAAAACATGTTGAAACCTTTTCTCAGAGTCCATGTACCTGTTCACAGGACATGCATTTTAAAACTTTTTAAAATGCACCAACTAGAAATAAGATATCCATTAATTTCTCAGAATCTCATTGTGATTTTTTACCACATTAAAGTGTCATATATTGACAATTCTTTCAAAAGATTTAATGCAGACAAAAATTCTTGTAAAAGAAAGAAGCAACCAACAAGTACACCTTGCAGACTCCAAAAATGTAATGTTTATGCACCTTCTAATAATGACATGAAAAAAGATTAAATTTCTTATTGTTCCGTGGACACTAATTGAACCATGTAGCGGCAAAATTATTGTTCAATTGTTGTTTTCTTAGAGTTTTTACTCCGAAGGGACTCTCCCTCAGGTTCCCTTATACATTATCTTTCTTAATATAATTTGTTTCTTATATATATATATATATAAATATATATAAAAGAATAAAAAAATGAAACAATGTACAGGGAGTAAGTTGTTATTTAACTACCGCCAATTTGTCATCTGAACAAAACGCTCCAAACCAGATCCAACCACATGCCAGGATTTAGAATTGCTCTCGTAAGAGATCTCAAAGTCATTTATAGAGGCACTTCGTTGCTTCCTAACCATTTCAGCTACATGGTTCAAGTTTTCCGGAAGTCTCACACCTGCATCATGGAACTCGTCACAGCACTTGAAGATCTATGTAGCAGGCAGGTTAAACTTCGGGCAATAACAAAAAAAAATTATATTCAGACCTTCAAACTCCTTAATTTCTTTATTTTTCTTTAACAGCTCAAAAGCAGCACAAATGACATCATAAGTTCCTTCTCTTTTTACTGCACTTATACAAAAAGGTTCAATCCCACGTGCTTGCAACTTTTCCTTGAATAAGGGCCAGTTTTCATAAGCTTCAGGAAGGTCCATTTTGTTGTAGGCAACTACATAAGGCTTTTCAGCTAGTTCAGGACTAAAGAGTTCCAACTCCAGGCGAACGGCCTCAAACTCATATTCTGGTTGAGGTCCTGATCCATCAACTACATGCACCTATTCCTCCAGAAGGGAAAACAAGGTTGAAAAGAGAAAAGACAACAGATAATGCAAACAACAAAAAACACATAAAATATAGGATCTATCAATGTTGTTTTCTCTAGTTGGTTCTGGAGCCAAGATGTTGCGGTTTTCTTCATTTGTAAGGAGCTGGGAATAAAGGAAGAAACCCGTAGACTAAATGTTGTTAAAGGACAACAATTATACAGAAAATAAATAAACGAATGACAATTTTTAAGTCTAGTAGCGACATCAATTTGATTATTTGTCCACCAGGTTCTAATAAAAACACCAAATGCAAGTGCAAGTGCAAGTGTAATTGCCTTTGAAGTTCTTGAGATAAAGTGCAAGTGATCTAGGTACAACAAATTCATTTAGAAAAAAAAAATTAAGAGCTCAATTTATCATAGAATAATATGTAAGTCTCACAAAATCTCTCCTTTATAACAAGTAACTGTTCATAAAAAATTAAAAGAAAAAAAAATCTCCAATAAAACTTGGATATTATGTTTGAGATATCATTTTCCTATCCTTGACATGTCCATTTCCTTGAAGGTCATATTGCTACAGTCTCTAAAATGTATAGGGCCATTAATTGCTCCGCAGGAGCATGTATCACAAATCCATAAAATGATAACATTAAAGCAACAAGAATAATTTTTGGCTTTCGAACAATAAAAAAAAAGGCATTCTATCCATCCTCCAATCAATAATACAGAGCAGCTGGAGCAATCACCGTATTTTTTTTTATCAGAAGATTGGAGGAATCAATAATGAAACCTGCAATGTCTAAAAGAATATGCATTTCGCATTAAGGTCAAATTAGAGAAATTGAGAATCAACAAGCATTAAGGTAGATGTATCTACTAATAAAAACTTAAATAAAAGGGTGATTATGAGTAATAGCTCTTACCAGAGAAGAACACCTTTCAGTATGTCGTAGAAACTCATGGCCTAAACCAAAGCCTCGGTGCGCCCCTTCAAGTAAACCTGGTAGATCTGCCACTACAATAGTAGAATCATAATCAAATGAAACCACACCTAAGTTAGGTAGCAATGTTGTAAAGGGGTAATTTGCTATGGCTGGCTGGGCAGCACTTATCATGCTTAGTAATGTGCTTTTTCCAGCATTTGGAGCCCCAACTATACCAACATCTGCAACTAGTTTTAACTCCAAGTCCAGCCACCTGAGAGAAATATTTTTGTTTACTCCATAACATCCAGAATCAGACAACAAAAATATTGGTGAAAACGAATGACCATCTTTTGACTTAAGTCACAATAAGACCCATAAAAAAGCAAAACAAACTGAAAACAATAAAGTTTAATGGCTACAAACAAAAGCGCAACCCCACAAATTTAAAGTACTGTACTATGTTGTTTACTTTTTTTTTTTACCTGGCATGATAAAAATCGAGAAATTATTGGCAATCCTTGCTAATTTTCCTTACCCATGGACATCCACAGTGGATCATACTAAAAATATTCAAAGTGATGTAATTTCTTACACGAAGGATTGATTCTCAAATCAATTCTTTGTAGATTGAACGTGCATGTTGCTTTTCATGTTGGAAATGCAAGTTGTTTAGGAATGAAAAACATGGTCTTCCAAAGATCTGAATTTTCTAAGTGATCTTTTAGAAAGCTCCTGATGTATTTGCTCGCAAATTTACGGTCTTTTTCCTGGCAAATATTTACTTAGTAAAAGAAGAATTTTCAATCAAGCAAGATATTGATGATAAGTCCAACTGTTAGTAACGCTTGAACACTCACATTTCTGGACCCTCTTCTCCATTTTCCGCAATCTTAGGAACCTTATTACTTCCTGATTTGAAGGATACATTGCCTCTTCCACCTCTCCCTCCTGGTAACAACAGTGCTCGTTGTTCTGGATATAACAACTCAAGAAGAACCTCATCGCTACCTGCCTTTCTGATTACTGTACCAGGAGCTACCTTTATCACTACATCCTCTCCTTTTGCTCCGTTTTGCATCCTCCCCTGTCCATGACCACCCCTCCCAGCTCGGTAATGCACTCTATTTCGAAATGGCAATAGAGAATTCATCGATCCATCCACTTCAACACACACATTCCCTCCTCTTCCTCCATCCCCTCCAGATGGCCCACCCAAAGGCACGAACTTCTCTCGCCGGAAAGCTACGACGCCATTCCCGCCATCCCCAGCTTTGGCATAGATTTTTGCACGATCGAAACATCTCATTACTGCTGGAACACCTTTTTCCTTCACATCTTCTTCCTCATCGGAAAAAGTAACCACTTCACCATCCCCAGACTTCAGATATTCTACACCTCCATAATCAACACCCTCTTCGTCTTCCTCATCGCTGATTTCATACTCCTTCCCGTCAGCACGTAATTCCCTCTTAAAGTAATCAAATGCAAAAATATCATCCATACTCCCTCCAGCTTCATCATTTTCTTCTTCTCCGTTCATACAATCAGACTCTTCTCCTTTATTCACCACATCGGAATCGGAGAGCTTCACCTCAAAAGGAAACTGAGATTCTGGAGAAGAAAAAGAAGCAGAATCAACATAGAGAGTAGCGAAATCTTCTTTCGGGGGAAGACGATTGTACGTGGTCGCCTCGACGCCACTGGACGACAACTCCTTAGAACTGGTTTGTAGCTTCACCTGATTCCGGTCAATATTAGGGTTTCCATGTAGTTTTTTGCCCTGTGGAAGTCTATTAGGACTTCGAACTAGAGGTCGAACCATAGCTTGAAGCGCGAAGCAGATGGAAACGGTTGCCATTTTGAAGGCCTGGCCAGTAAGAAATGGGGTTTTGGAGAAGACGAGAGGAGGAAATGAAGGTTAACGGTCCATTTTCCTTCTGCTCCACTTGGAAGAAGATAACGCGCCACGTGCCGATAACGTTGGTAGATTTATATAACCAAAACGACGTCGTTGAATAGCCATCACTCAGTAAAATAGCTTCCTTTCTAAGTAACGGTAAGTTTACTCTATTAAAATGATCGCCCATCCGTCATTAAACTATTTGTATTATTCTATTTATATGTTGAAAAATTGAACTCCATTTAAACAAGAGGGTTAAAACCGTTTTCCCCCTTAAAGTATTGATTTTTTTGTAAATTAACTATGAAATAAAAAATTCTAACAAATCAAACGTTAAACTATACAAAATTTAACAAATCAACCTCAACCGGCCCCTCGTTCACCCCCTGTTCTCCATTTTACACTAGGATGAGGGGCTGATCTAAAATGAATGACCCTCGCACGTACAACGAGAGTCCGATCAAAAAATGACCCCTCATTCCACGTGGAGCGTTGTGAT
Source organism: Begonia peltatifolia (assembly GCA_022433055.1). Taxonomy (NCBI): domain Eukaryota; kingdom Viridiplantae; phylum Streptophyta; class Magnoliopsida; order Cucurbitales; family Begoniaceae; genus Begonia; species Begonia peltatifolia. The sequence goes on from CM039530.1 coordinate 8,495,524, forward strand.
GGGTAGAGGCTCCCGTTTAACGTGCAGTTCACGTAGAACTTAAACGGGAGGTCGTTCTCCCAGCGCGGCCCCCCGTTCTTTCCATTATTTATTGAGAACTGGGGTCGTTCTCCATAACGAGAGGTCGATCTAATAAATTATAAAAGGAGACGTCCGTCCATTTTTCACCGTCGACTTTCTTGCTCCGGCAAATATTCTTTGTATTAGCAACATTGATGGTTTCCAATTCAAATAAATCGGTTGATTTAGACGAAACGACAACCTGTGATATCAATATGGACTGGTGTTCGCAATCCACACCTATGTACGGTGATCTTTGAGTATTCAATCCCTTTGAAGGTAATGAAAAAATAGAGGCACATTCCACTTGTAAAACTGTCGATGATGAGTTTCGAACACCAGTTGGCTCGAGGATGATGAGGTGGAAAGCATGCCGGTAAGCGAAGAAATCTCAGTGAAATTTTATTTGGGTAAAAAATATAGTTCTTTAAATAAAATTAGAGAAAAAATAATCGAATATGCTATGACAAATGGTTGACGGTTAAGTGTGAAGACGGATGTGAGTGGCAGCTGCATAGTTCGAACATGTTAAACGAGCTTACGTTTTAAATAAATAGTTTGATCGATTCTCACAGTTGTTCAAGGAAAATTGAGAAACGACACGCTTCAACAAAATAAGTGACAAATCATTATTTAGATAAGTTCAAAAGTCAATATACGTGAGAAATCTCATCTATTATCGAGACAGTGAATAACGATTTGACTGTCAACATTATACTCAGTCTTGCTAGAAAAGCAATAAGCTTAGCTCAAACACTTAATGAAGAGAAGAGTGACGAACAGTACAAGCTACTGTGGTTTTATGCAGTAGAAATACATAGATCAAATCTGAGTAGCACATTAAAAATACATACTAATTTGGTGGGCTCATTTGGTGGGTTCTATCGATAATAATGAAGAGTCATTAGTATTTCAAAGAATGTAAATGTACTTGGCTGCTTATAAGGCAAGTTTGCTGCAGTTTGATAAAACATTATGTGTTTAGATAGTTGTCATCTCAATGGCTCGTGTCCCGGCCAATTACTCACAGCCTCAGTATTGATGCCAACGATGAAATATATCTCATTGTTGTCGCTAATATCGAATATGAGTGGACTCATGAATAATTGTTTGAAATCGATAAAATGTATAATATATTTTCTATTGTCATTTCAAATATTGGAGCGTTGTGGTAGTTATTTTGTTTTATGTTGACTTTGTTTTTCTTTCAAGTATCAAAGGTTATTGTCTGCTGTGTAAAATGACTATGTGGGTTCTATCGATAATAATGAAGAATTATTGGTATTTTAAATAATGTATGTGTGCATGGCTACTTGCAAGGCAAGTTTGTTGCAGTTTGATAGAACATTATCTGTTTAGATAGTTATCATCTCAATAGTTCGTGTCCCGGCCAATTACTCACAGCCGTCAGTATTGATGGCAACAATAAAATATATCTCGTTGTTATTGCCAATATCGAATATGAGTGGATGAACTCATGAATAATAGTTTGGAATCGACAAAAGGCATAATACATTTTTTATTGTAATTTCAAATATTGGGGCGTTATAGTAGTTATATTGTTTTGTGTCGACTCTATTTTTCTTTCAAATATTAAGGGTTGTTATCTGTTGTGTAAAATGAATTAGAACACGCTGAGCACCGCCACTGCCTCCAGCATATGTACGTAAACTTCAAAATTCACTTTCGTGACAGATTATAAAAATATGCGATGTGGAATACGGCCAAGACAACCACAAGTTTTCATTTCGAGATAGAAATCAGGAAGTTGCATCAGATTAACTCGGCTGCCCACCCATATCTTCAAGACACAGAGCCTAGATATTGGGTTAGTCATGTATTTTCTTCGATTCCCAAGTGTGAAATAAGATTAAATAATTTGTGTGAGTTATTCAATTTAGTTCTATTGTCTGTCAGGGATAAACCGATTTTGACCATGTTCAGTATTTGATGACTTGTAAAGTGAAAAAAATATGATAAGTTTGCCTACTCAACGAATGTCTTATGTCCGCAAATAAGAAAAAAGATTGGGAAACTTGAAGGTGCAACTCGAAATTGGAGTCATATCTTTGCGGGAGTGCAACGACCCCCATTTAAGTTCCACGTGCACCCCTCACAACACTCCACATGTAACAGGTTTTTTGATCGGCTCCCTGTTGTGCGTGCAGTGCATGTGAAACCACCCTCGACAGAATGAGAAGTCCTTCGTTTTTTATCGGCCCCCCGTTTTAGTGTAAAATGCAAAATATGAGATGAATAGGAGGCACCTAGTGGTTGATTTGTTATGATTTAAATAGCTTAAAATTTAATTTGTTAAATTGTTAGTTTAAGATTAATTTTAAAAAAATCAATACTTTCAAGGTTAAAACGGTTTTAACATTGAACACAATAAATCATCTCTAAGCAAATTAGGCCATGACATTGGAAAATTCATTTAAATTAGCCACGTAGATTATACACCGAATGTTATTAAAGCATCTACACCAATGTTTAATAATTAGACTTCAGCTATTCAAATAATTAAATTTTTAGAGATTATTTTTTTGAGTATAGTTAAAGAAAAATTCTTAAACTACAGAGTCAATGACATATTAATCATTAAACTAATTTTGTTAATAAATTAGTACTTAAATTATTCTTCATTAACAAACTCGTTGTTCCAGTTAAATTTTTTTATTAAAATCGAGGAAGGGCATCCAGAATTGATATTAAGAGAGCGTTCGAAAATATAAAAGTGAGAAAAATGTATCAAAAGCAAACTTCCAGACTTTCACAATGGAAGATAAGAAATAAATTATGAAAAAAGTGTCGTAGACTTTCAAGATTCAAGTTAGACGTCCAAAAATAAAAGAGTGGAAAAATATATTTTGAGCGAATTTTCGATGTTCAAAACAAACACTTGAAAAAGAAAAGTTATTTGAAAATACACTAAAATGGACGACCCATAGGGACATTCACTGTTATTTTCGGGAGTCCAGTCTCAATTTCAATGGAAAAATAAACGAGAAGAACAACTTTGTTAACGGATAATAGTTTAACGGTCAATTTCCCACTACCTCGTCATTTAAGATTTTCTAAACCTTTAACCTTATTATTTTCAAAATTATTATTATTATTTACTTTAGACAAAAGTCCTAGCTTTATGAATTTCTCCCTGCAACAATCTAAATGGAGTGGTGGGTGTGGGTTTGGTGAGAGCTATTTCATTGTTCTTGATTGGATTGCTCGAAGTTGCACGGTCGTAGCCAAGCAAGAACACTTTTCAGATCATTCATCTCCCAAAGACTCTCTTTTGTTTTCCCTTTTTTTTGGCTTAAAGTAGCAAAAGTAGAGCAATTCTTTAGTTCCAAACCTGAAATCTTGGGTGGGGCTGCCATTACATCGTTGGATTTAGGGTGTCTTCCACCGCCCAAAAATGAAATAATCTTTAATTTATTCTCAAAGTACACCAAGTATTTAATGCAACTTAATCAAATAATAATTAAAATAAAAACAAAAATATTTGAATACAATAAATTAATATCATAAATATATAATCATCGCTAAGATGGAAGTAGTGATTTTCTTTATTTAACATATATTCTATTTCGTCGCATATATTATCAGTATTTATAACGTCTCTCACAATTTTCTGTACAATTGTACGCTTTAAATAGCAGTTCACACGGATTTGTGATTGAAATTAATTCAAAACACGTTATACTAAATAAGAAGGGAACCCTGTTATAAATTATGTATTTTTTCCTCTTTTAAACGATGTAGGCCCTCGCAATTTGTCTCTTCCTAATCTTCTAAGGGTGTACTCTCACATTGTTAGACCATACATTTTATGTGGAACAAAACGTGTTTTATGTTTTATGTTATTTGAAGTTTCTGTGCTTGGAATCTAAATGATTGATTTATATTTTTATGAATTTTATAAAGAGTAATAAATAATTAATCAATATAAAAGCTGTTTATTTTATTAAGAAAATACGAAAAATACATGATTGGTTGGTCTCTAGCTCCCACCACAGAGAAAGGCAGAGGGAATCTTGTGGGGTAATTTTGCAGCTGGGAAACAATTCCGTTGGGCAGACTCATTGTTCACCTTTTCTTCCACACCTACTACACCCTGATGGAATGGCCGTCCTTTGCTTTGTAGTTAAAGTTAGGAGTTTGACTGTTTCAAACTAAAACCTGTTTTTCTAGGATTCCTCCATTGTTAGCTTACAATGCTGGGGAGACTTGTCTTATTATTTAAGTTTAACCAAGAAAATCAGCGTCGAAAAAACGTTTTGATCAATCAGGAAGATCCTTTGCTTGACGTACTGGCAGAGCGAGACTGTCTGTCCGGTGATGAAACTCCCATTATAGTCGATAAGCAAGCTATTTAGGCCTAATTCTGCCTTTAAGACATCATACTTCAAAACTGATCTTCATTTTGTCTATAATGTCGTTTTTCGGGCAATTCAAATCATACTGAGATCCATTTTTATTTCTCCATCACAACTACATTAACAAAGATCATATTTATGTACCTCTGATAAATCCTATCAAGATCCATTTTTATTTTGATCGTGATCATGGCAGGGCAGCTTTTTGGGGGAGATGTTTTTGCGTATGTACCTCTGATGTGTCGCTATTGTACTGTCTCACATGCTCATCTGACGTTGTTCTCCAAGAGACAGTACAGCATGTAGTTTGAATAAATGTTCTGTCATGGGAAAGTATGAAAAGGAAATGGTTATGAAAAGGAAATGATAATTTTCAAGCATGGTCAATGTAAACCACATGACAGTCGATCTCGCCAGTATACAATATTTGTCTTTACTGAACTAAAACTCGACTGGCTCTTTCGTTCTTCGGATTGGAGAAGACCCGGTTTTGAAACAAAGAGATTTAAATCTTCCAAAAAAAATGAAGATTCATAATTGCAGATCAATTGAATTTTACATAACAGGATCATCTGCTTGGATTTCCCAAGAAAATATTTAGAGGGAAATTGCAGATGATGGTTTGTGAAAGCTTAGGCTTCGCCTAAACAGAGTGAAAGCTGGAAATCTCTTATTTTATGACGTGAATAGCTCACTTCCTAGAGTAATTTTGGCTGTTCCCTCCCCCATGACTGTCGTTAGAGCCATTTCTTTCTCTTGAATCCTCTCTAGCTCATCCACGATCGCTTCCATTTTCGGCCGCCTTTTTGCCGGAAAACTCATGCAGTTCAAGATCAGCCTGATCAGATCCCTCATTCCTTCTAACGTGAACCTTCCGACCAGCCGAGCATCCACAAACTCGTTCAAGTTCAGTTGAGAATCCACCTTGCAGACAACCGGAAGTCAAATTAAGGCGAATTATCCAAAACTCGAAAGAAAAGATAGATTTTTGTTTTGTTTATGGTATGTTTTTCATACCCATTGAAACAATCTTTCGTTTGATTCGAACGAGTCAGTATCCACAGCCTCGTGTCCAGTTACAAGCTCCAAAAGAAACACGCCGAATCCATAAACATCGCTCTTTTCTGAAGCTGAGCCAGACAGGCTGAGCCTGATCAATTCACCACAATTATATATTTTTGACTACCATTGAATAGAAAGACAAAATCAAAACATAAATTTTACTCTGGATCTCGAAAAGCGCCAATGCCAGGTGAGTGAGATGGACCTGCTTCTTCTATCTTTTCGAGTAATTTCGAGATTCCTGCATCTGAAACCTTGGCAATGAAGTTTTCGTCAACCAGAACATTAGCCGTTTTGAAGTTATTGTGCAGCAATGGAGGTTTAAGGCTATGCAAATGGCTCAAACCTGCTCCATTTTAGAAAAACTTTGATTCAGTTAAGCTAATCTTCTTCATTCTTTCTATGTTTTTTGAATCTACCTTTACCAGCACCAAGAGCTATGGATAGCCTTTGCTTGAACTCCAATTTAGTCGAAGGATCTGATGTAGAACCTGAAAAAAAAATACAAGATTATTCGACAATATATCGATAAAATCATTGTTACGAACTAGTTTTCACGACGAATCGGTCATACCGTAAAGGTGATTGCACATGTTTCCATTCGGTAGATATTCGAAAACCAGAATTTGACTTCCTCTTTCCTGGCAGTAACCCAAGAGAGAAACTAAATTTCGATGCCGAATCTCTGATAAACTCGCAACCTGTTCTTCCACAAAACGTTCATTTTCAAATTCTACTGCTCCAAGCTCTTACAAGATCAAAACAAAGTTGATGAACATAAGTTGTTTGTCCTAAAAGTTGATCATTTTCTGTTGGAATATGATTAATTCAGTAAATCTTCACTTTTTTTATAAAGCAGTTCCAAATTTTTGGTGATTGTTCTTTGGAGAGATCTATTATTTAATGATTCTGGGTTAGAAAAATTGGTTTACCTCTTCAATGAATTCCAAACTCGGAGAGCCTGGACGCCTTTTAATGGCTACAACAGTCCCATCTCTGAGTAAACCTTTATACACAGGTCCAAAACTTCCATAGCCAATGAGATTACTTTCATCGAACTTCTTAGTAGCTTGCTCCAGCTCTTCCATCGCGAATTGCCTGGCTCCCGGAATTCCGGCGGAAGGAACAGCCGATTCCGAGCTCGGCCCGCCTTTATTCCACTCCACTGAAACACGCCCATCAAAAACAATCCTCCATTAATGCGCTTTTCCAGAATCCAAAAAAGTTCTCCATTTTTAACGGAACAAGAAAGCTTACCGAGGGCAGACGGGTCGGAGGAGCCGGTATCAGAATTCCTATTCGAAACATTTTTACACATTTTCTTGTAAAACCAGACAAATCCGATGAGTAAACCCGCAAACACAATCCCTCCTACAGTTGCCAAGACTATGGTTGAAGACTTCAACATCTCGTGAAGTTTCTGAGACTCTGAAATCAAGCCTAATCATTGATTCTCTGATAGGAAGAAAACAAAGAAAAGAAAACAATAATCAGAACCCACACATTCAAATCTGAGAATCCATGAATTTCGCAGCAGAGTAGGGAGTTTGAAGCTCGGGTTAGAAAAGTAAACTCAAGACAGATGAACAAAAGGTTTAGGTGCCGACAGGAGATGCGAAAAAACTAACTGGCTGATCTCGAGTATCCACTTGGGAAACAGGTATTTGGTAAGGAACAATGCGGCTAAAAATCTAAATAAACGCACATCAGAAGACAACTCATTTTACTTTTCATAGTACCCCACTTCGTTGTCCATTTTTTTTCAGAATCTCATCAAAATGACATTAAATCTCCATCAGCTGTCCTTGCATAATCACCCAATCACTCCTCGCGTTGATTTTCTTTGCTGGGTAATTGGGTGATTTTAAAAAAACGAAAAACAAGAACAAAACCAGGGTTTCTTCAGCCTGGCTGGGAATGCGAGGACGGAGGACTTGAAGATCAGCAAGTTGAATTTTTTTAATCCAAAAACTTAAAGGGTCGTGCTTATTTTGATAAAACTAGTCAATTATCGTCGTTCTTAGAAGAAAAAAAATCAAGAAACATTGATCAATCATGAATGTATGTAAATAAAAAAAAACATTTTTTTTTTTCTGAAACATTGAAATGGGTGTGAAAGAAAAGGGTTAAGATTAGTGTTACCTCTTTTGGAGATTTGAAATCTGGAGTAAACGAAGAGCAACAGTGAAATTGGCAGTATACAATGTGGGACGAAGGAGGTGTGCAGAGTACTGAAATGACAGCGACTTTAATTACGGAGCCACTGAAAGACATAATTATTGATGGGGGATCAAAAGAATAGAAATAAAAGGTTGTTATCGCTATATCAATTTCAAGTCTCTTCCCTGAATTTACTCTGTCTTTCTTTTTGCCTCCTTTGTGTTTTCTGATCTGGAAAGAAGCAGGAAATTCCTATTTGGGGCTAGAGAGAGAAAGAAAGACAGACAGACAGACAAGGAGAGAGAAAGAGAAAGAGAAAGATGGGGCAGTGACAGCCAAGCAAGCAAGCGATTTCAATGGCAAGATCAACAGGTCGTCTTAGTTTCAACGCAGAATTTGGGTAATGGGTTATCATTTTAATAATGAAAAAAATTCTGTTCTTGCACAATTCGGTACTGAACAATCGATTTTCTCCGTCTGCCTGTTTTTCTATCAATCAATTCAATATCTTTCTTTGCAGTCTCAGTTGCTCTCGTATTTATTTAGCTTGTCTGTATGTTGTTTTTGGGTTGGGCTGAAACGAGGAAGACGATTGGCAGAGAGAATGGCATAATCATCGTCATCTTCTTGCGCACAGCTCGTTAGGCCGGATGGAGAAGGCCCATGGCAGTCAGACTCAGACGTAGTGGTAGAGAGAGAGAGAGATTCTCATTTCCGAAAGCAGGTTCTTATCTGAAACACTGAATCTGTGGTCTGAGAGCGAAGCTTCAGAAGGAGGAATATCTGTTGTTCTGTAATCTAACGTTGTCTTTCTTAGCTCCACTTTATCTTATGTTATGGAGTCATCAAACTTCCAATTTTTAGCTAACTTTTGGCTCTGTAGCTTAGAAAGTTTTTAATTTGAAATTCTTTTAGATATTTATAATATCATATTTTACTTAACATATTATTATTATTATTAAGATAATTATCAATAAAATCATAATCTATAAGGTTGTTAACAAATTTACTTTTACCTATTTTTATTAACAAAATAAATATTAAATTATCATTCATTAACAAAATAAATTTTAAACTATCATACTGATGAAAATCACAGGTATATCAAACTCGAGACCCTTCAACAATACAGAATATAAATTCAAAAACGTCTTTGAAATCAAGTATAAGAAATTTAACTTCGATCGAATTTTGCTGACGAAACCAAAGTTATCAAACAAGGAGTTTAACCCGTAACCGAACTTGTGGTTAGAACCAAATCTATCAAGTTGATCTTTATAGTTTTGATTTGAAGAATATCTAATTCTTCACAAAGAACAGAAAATTCTCACAAAGAATAAACTTAAAATCGTTTATATTGATTGTTCTAATGATGTATGATTTATGTCTTTAAATAGGCTACATAATATTCTAATGTAAAGATTATGAAATATAACAAATTAATAAAAAGAAATAAAGAGAAATTAGGTAACTAAGTAAGAGGAAACTTTTAGCCACTAAATCTTTAAGTATCTTCGGCTTTGCTTTTCTCTCAAGTATTCTCTTATATACTTAACAAATTTATTAATTTTAACTTGTGTTGAAAAAAATCTTTCTCATGGATTTATAAAATCAACCCATATAACGCTTCGTGTATTTTATTGGTTATTGATTTTGTCATTGGACTTCCAATATCTTGACATGGATCTTTAATTTTGGGTTTAAAATTGGTTGCACCTTGATTTACATCACATATGTTAATAATTCAATTCTTTGTAATCGTGCGTAGTTCAAATGTGGTCATCTGCACTGAAAATTGGTGCAAAACATGTTCGAGAACGAGCTACATTTGCTCCACGCGGGAGTACTTGCACAGCCATAGTAAAAATATTGTCGCTCACACTTGAAATGAACGTAAAACACCCTCAAGAATAAGCAATATCGTCTCCATGCTATACCCCGCACTTGAAATAGGTGCAAAACATGCTAGGGAATGAGCAACATTGGCTTCACGTGGTCATACGCACAGTCGTCTACAATTAAAATGTGATCGATCGCATTTGGGTTTAACAGCAGCAAAATTGACTTGTTAATATATGGTAGTTTAAAAATTTTTTTGTTAACGAATTTAGTTTAAAACTTGTTTTGTCAGTGACTCAATAATTTATTTATTTTTTATTTTTTCATTTATTATTATTAAGGTATCTCCTTATTTGGTCTCAAACAATTGATCTTTCATGTCTTTGTGGAAGAGATTTTAATGTCTCTATAAACTGATAACCAACTTGTGCACAGCGAACCTAGTGTTTTTCTTTATCAATAACTTTGAGTACTGCAAGTCCCACGACCGAACAAATGTGGTTCTCACAAAACGTGTTGAATTGAATTTTTTGGGCTAATGCATTCGCTATTTCTGAAGTCGTTGCCACTGCTTCCAGTGGTAAATCATTTCCAATACCCTGAAAAACATGAAGTTTTTTTAAGGATAAAATAAAACTTAAATGTTGTTCATCACAAATAATTCCTCTATTGATAAATTTTTTTTCAAAGTATCAATCCATTGAAGATTAAAAAGGCATTGTAGTTGTCTTTGTGGATTATATTGGTTTGATTTCCTGGGTAAAACGTTAAATTAGGGATGTCATTTTTTGAGGTATTTTCAAACTTATTCGATTTGCTAACTGTGCATAGTTTGATGTTTAAATTGACAAAGAAAATTATTTGGTGTCGAATTGAAAAAATCTCATAATTTGATGAACGAATTGACGAAAAAATTATTTAGTGTTTGAATTGAAAAACACCTCAAAGTTCAGTGTTTTAACTGATGTTTACCCTATATAAAATGACATGTATTTAGGAAAAAAGTTATTTAAAATAATTTAATAAAAAAAATCACACAAACATTATTACAAATTATATACATACTAATTAGGTTGTCACATATTTAATTGTTAATCATTTGTAATTAAGATGACAAACGAACTAATCGGGTCAAGCGGAGCCAACCATAAAAAATTGGCATTCATCAAATTTAACGAGTTAAACTAGTCAATCTTAACGAGGCATCATAAAAAAAATTTCAACTCAACCCAACTTAAGAATTAAAGTTAAACGAGCAGAGTCGAGCCCGCCGCTAGACCATTAATTTACCATCTCTAAATTATATATCAAATATCAATAATTAGGTTCTAAAGTTTTGTAACAAGTAATATGAGAGCAAGAACCATGTTAAGTTACCAGGACGATTCATAGTTTTGTCATTTAATTTTTTCACTTTAGGGTTAAAATATAAATATAAATTTTAAAGTTAATTATTGAAGTCTAGTAAAAAGAATGTAACCAATTAAAAAATCTACCCTAGTCTAAAATCACTCCTTCGTCAACAGAGATCATGACAATTATAAATAATTAAAAAAAAAAGTTATAAAAATAATTTTATTATTTAAAATCACTGTCAATTTACGTCTTAACTTATAAAGTTTAATGTATTAATTATTAGCGTTTTAAAACTTTTTGTTAAAATTTTCGTTAAAAATCATCGAGAACACCTGCATCGAATGCCCAATAAATTTCGTAGAAATCTTGACTCGAGATAATTTTATTCAAAAGTAACTTGTAGACACATAAACATAAAGAATAGACTCTTGCAATTGATACCTAAAAGAATTTGCAAAAGCTAAATCCTGAGGCACTGATTTTGAAATTCAAATTGTGATAACTCAGAAACACATGCAGACACCCACAGTCAATGGTTGTAGAGAGTCGGAGAGATTTAGACACTCGTTAATAAGAAGAGTAACGACAATATACAAATCGCTAATGGTTGATAAGTTAATATTTGTTTTATAAAAAAAAAAAAAAAAAAAAAAAAGACTAAAATCTAAATTACTAATGAACTCAGATAATATGGTTTATATTGTACTTTTTTCATAATTAAATATTTATAACACGAGAGATTGTAAGATTAAAATATAAATTAATTTATGTTATTTAATATTTTTAACAACCAGTTTATATTTATATTATAATATTAAATTTTAACATTTTATTTTTTAGTGATAGAATAATCATGACAACTTAATTATTATCAAATAAAATTAACTCATAAATATTGCTTTATTTTAAAAAATAAAAAAAATAAAGCGCCAGGAACTAGCAAGTAGAATCAATCTGATTTTGGTCAGTTTTTAAAGTATAACATTAAACCAATATTAAATTTTAAAATTGATATAATTTAATTCAGTTTTTGATTAAACATATGCGAAAACGAAATTACCTAAGCAAATCAAGTTATCACTAAGCTTAAAAGATAAATAATTTTTTGAGCTAATAAATAGAATGATTTCATTAAATTCTTAGATTGGATTTACGTAGCATTTAATTCAACAAAATGTTATAAAAAAATCAACAATTAATATATAATATATATTCAAATATTATTAATTTTTGTTTTTATTAATAATCAAATCAGAATCCGATATGGTTCTGATTAATGATTATCCCGGGTTGTTTAGGTTCCGGTTTCTAAGGCTGGTTCTCAGTTTTTTTCGGTAGACCAGCCGGTTGGTACCTAGCCCGAGTTCATAGAAATAATCTATGCAGAAAAATTAAAAAAAATTTGTAAAAAAACATTTTTAATTATAAAAAATTTATAAAAAAAATTTGATAGTTACAATAATCTCTAGTTAGTTATGCCATTTACACATATAATGATAGACCGTTCTAGTCTCTTGTTCTGTTAGAATAAAAAATCACGTGTAAGGTCATCAAGAACGGAGAACTATTTTTTTCTCAATTATTTTTTATTTTATAAATTAATTTTAAAAAATATTAAATTTAATTATATGAAATTTTGGTCATCAAGATCGGAGAACTATTTTTTTCTGAATTATTTTTTATTTTATAAATTAATTTTAAAAAATTTTAGATTTAATTATATTAATTTTTTTTTTAATTTTTTAATATTTTTATGATTTATTAGAGTTATTTTATGAAATAAATAATTAAAATTATGAAAAATTATATAAGTGTTATAAAATTAATCAGTAAAAAAAGTTAATTAAAAAGAAAAAAAAAAAAAAGCAGAGGGGAGAGAGAGATGCAAACGAAGGTACTTTGTAGTTTACAGATGAACGCTGGAAAGCTAGGGTTCTGTAAATCCCCCATAGTTTCTCGATAAATTTCTGCTGATTCTGGTTGAGGCGCTCAGTTCTGGTTGTTGGCCATGTATAGTGGGTCTAGCGATGGGGAAGGCCACGAAGCCCCCCGGAGGAAGATCCCCCCAGCTTCCTCCATGCCGTGGGTACGAAATCTTCGCCGCTTTATTGGAACGGGTGCCGGACTTGGATCTGAAGCCCTCATGGGTTCGCTTCTTCTTGCATTTTCCTTTCCCTACATATTTTTCCAGATGTCCATTTTAAAAGTTTTTTAGCATGTCTTCAGAGCTCCATGGTTCTGATACTGTAACAATCTTAATTTTAATCAAGTCTGCCATCCTCGAACATTCTCTCTTTTTTGTTCTGCAATTTCTGAATTGATATGATTTTCGTGTGACATGGTCAAATTTATGGTAGGACACTGTTTGCCTTTTGCATCAATGGCTTCACTTAAACTAATTGTACGGTGGCCTCGAAACTTAACCTAATTTGTTTCGATTTTGTTCGTATGTAGAGCTTGAGACGAAGAGAATCTTGCTTGAAATTTTTAAAGAGAAACAGCAAAAAAGTGCTGAAGCGGGAACAATCCCGAGTTTCTATAAGAAGGTAGGCGCTGCGTTGAGATAGTTTTCTTGTTCTCGAAGTGAAACTTTTTATTTGAGCTCGGGTAGAACTGGAGGGCTATATACAAATGAAAGCTGTCCCGTGGCCCTGTTTTTTGTGGGATTAATTCTGCTGACGGGACTCGTTGTACATAGTTTCTGTACAAATATGGAAAGTAGCTGTCCTGTTCATTTTAACCATTATTGTTGCAACTTTTATTTTCGCACTTATTTATTAAGATTCTTACTTGAATTTTTGGTTTCTTTGTTCAGAAACCTGAGGAGGGATCTATTAGTCACAGAGTCCAGAGGTTGGCAAAGTACCGATTTTTAAAGGTGTCATTTTGTTCACGTATTGGCTGATGATTCCTTCTGCTGTGTTTTTATTTTTTTGGCTTTCTTTGTCATTCATTCACCTTTCCTTTTTTGTGCAGAAACAATCTGATCTTTTGTTAAACGCTGATGATCTAGATGCCATGTGGGTTTGCCTCAGGGAAAATTGTGTGATTGATGATGTCACTGGTGCGGAAAAGGTATATTGATATCTATTCATCTAAAGTGCATCTCCATTTTGTACTAAAATTTTGGAACTAAAGTTTAAGCTTATGAGCCAATGTTGAGTCAATTAGCTGGCTTTCCTAAAAAATAACAATTTAATAATGCATGACAAAATGAAGTTTTAGGAACTGTCTGAATTTCTAGTGCAAAAATAAGGAAGGAAAAGAATTGGTTGAATACAACAAGTTGAGCTGAAGTTTTGTTTTTGAACTGTCTATATATCTGGTGCAAAAATAAGGAAGGAAAAGAATTGGTTGAATACAACTAGTTGAGCTGGAGTTAAAGTCTCATAGTGACCTATGACATCTTTGTTTATGCACTCTAATACGCATATGAATCACAACAATTAACACTTGTACTATTCAAGACCACATAGAACTATAATTATTTTGAAACTTCGAAACTCCAAGCAATCTGCTTCTAGACTGACTTAGTTTAGAATTTCTCTTACTACACATACAATTTTCCTTCTCACCTTTTTCTATTTCTATCTTCTATTTATACTTACATGTATGCTATTGACTTCCCTTAACTTCCATTAACTCCTACTAATTTCTTTGCTTAATTTCCATCAATTCTTACAAACTTTTTATCAACTAACTTCTTCACTCCTTATCTTAACTTCGTCACAGATGAATTATGAAGATTTTTGCCACATTTCTTCAGTATGTACAGAGCAAATAGGCCCCAAATGCAGAAGATTTTTCAGCCCCTCAAATTTCATGAAGTTTGAAAAAGACGAGTCGGGAAGAATTGCAATTCTGCCCTTCTACCTTTACGTAATGCGTACGGTGGGTGTTAATCGTCAATATTTATCCTCTTGTCATGCCATAGTTCCTTTCTACCATACTCTCTCTCTGCCTGTCATTTTCTCGTCTAACCATCCTTTACTGATCAGGTTTCGCTCACCCAAGCCAGAATTGATATGAGTGAGCTTGATGAGGATTCAGACGGCTTCCTTCAACCTAACGTATAAATTAGTATAATTATTTTACTGCAAAATTCTCTATAGACTACCCTTTGTGAACATGTTAACATATCCTTCTTGATCATATTTGCACTTAATCTCATATGATATTCATACAACTATATGCAAGGGTAATCTTATTTTATTATCCCCATAGTTACTGGTTCAATGTTGTTGTTGAACTATTGATGATTATATTTTGTCAATAAAATAGTG
The DNA here is from genome assembly GCA_022433055.1 of Begonia peltatifolia. Taxonomy (NCBI): domain Eukaryota; kingdom Viridiplantae; phylum Streptophyta; class Magnoliopsida; order Cucurbitales; family Begoniaceae; genus Begonia; species Begonia peltatifolia. Next base: position 8,510,660 of record CM039530.1, read on the forward strand.
TTAGATTCATTCTTTGTAGGAAATGGAAGCCTATATTCGAGGGCTTATTCCTAATTTGGCACAATTACGCGATATGCCTGCAGCCTTTGTCCAAATGTATTGCCGCATAGCTGCTCACAAGTTTTTTTTCTTTTGTGATCCTCACAGAAGAGGTAAGCCAACAAAGATTTTAAAATGGTAGTCATCTTTCTGATATTAAAAGTGCATGTATTCCCGATATGTGGACTAGTTCTTACAGTTTTTGTTGTTAATTGCTTTGGCAACAGTTTTAATTCTTATATAACTTCTAATAATTTTGTGGATGCACACTTTTCAATTGTTTATCCATGAGAACAAAATCGAAAAATTGGATGTTAGTTTCATCATATGGGTACTGAGATTTGTTTCCATAATGCAATTATAACTGCTTGTTTATATGGTGGAAATGTCACTGTTTTCCACGTGACATTTGGTTTCTTGAGGTGAGGAATGGAGTCACAAGCAACCTCTCATACTATATATTTTTTTTTCTCAAAACTTTTTCTAGAACATTAAGTTGGGGCAATATTCAGTAGATGAGCATCTCTTGATGCTTTTAAATGCTTCTAGATAAACTCTTTATGTATTTTCTTGAAATAGTAGATTCTATCTATATTAGAGATTACTCTTATTAAAAAAATATATTAAAGTTTACTCTTTCTTTAATAAAAGTTCTCTCTATGTACTTAACTTACCCACTGTCTGATCGTCTGCCTGGAATATTTAACATATTTTGTTTAGATTTAAGAATTCCTTTGTTTTACTTCACAGGTAAAGCATGCATAAAAAAGGTGCTGCTGAGCAACTGTCTTCAGGAACTAATGGAACTACATCAGGTAGATGGTGAATGAATTTGCATACTATGCTGTGGATAACCCATTGCTGAGTAATTTAAGGTTAAGCCATAAATTGAAACTTAGTTTTCATGTGCTATAGGAAAGTGAGGAAGAAGTCACTGACACCGAACAAGCTGAGAATTGGTTCTCATTGACTTCTGCTCAACGTATTTGTGGTGGGTGATTTGTATGTTCTTTAAGTTTCACTATCTTCTCCTTCTGTTTTATCACTAGACTTTATAGCTGTTGTACGAATAATTCTATTCTCAAGGAGATTCCTCTATGCTGATTCTATGTGATGGAAGTTTGGCTTAGATATAGGAGGGGGCATTTATTTCTGATTACTGATCAAGATGGTTTACATTATTCTTCTCCCATTCAAGTATCTACAATCTTGGGAAAGCTATTTGTTTGTAGTGAAAAAATAACAATAGTTTCTATTTCAAATGAATGTAGTGGTAGCTGTTACTGCTAATTTGGAGGAAACCGTTTGGTTTCTTCTGAGCTGATTAAGGGATATAATAGTTATTCTTATTGAATGTTAGGCGTGGCACATTAATTCTCAAGGAAATCCATGACATGTGCATGGGGTTGTTCCATGGACATGGATAGTGTATTAAGTCAAATATATTAAATGTTGATGTGCTGAGAATTACTCTTCAAATTAGTTTTTTTAATTGCCATTGTACCTCTTGCAGACATGTTCCTAGCACTTGATAAAGACATGAATGGAACATTGAGCAAGCAGGAGCTCAGAGAATATGCTGATGGAACTTTAACTGAAATTTTTATTGAAAGAGGTTTGATTCACTTTTTTCGGATCTCATGGAATGAATTATTTTATATTGTATGTTTTCCCGGAAAATATTGTTTTTTTCCTGATTCTTTGCTATTTATAATCTGTAATAGTATTTGATGAGCATGTACGCCGCGGGAAAAGTGGTGGAGGAAATGCCAGAGAGATGGACTTTGAAAGCTTTTTAAACTTTGTTCTGGCACTTGAAAATAAAGACAGTCCAGAAGGTTTGACATATTTGTTTCGGTGCCTTGATCTTCAGGGAAGGGGTCACCTCACAACTGCAGATATACATACCCTTTTCAGGTGACGCATCTTGTTTTCAAATTCACTTTATTACTTTCTTTTTGTTGGAGATTGCTTGGAAACGGTCCAAGTCTGCTCAAGAATATTGCCTCAAAATATGATAAGCCACCAATAAGGTGGATTAGGAATTTGGTAGTTCTAGGTGTTATGCCTGGGATAGTTATAAGTGTCACTCTTTTGATGTGTATCAGGTAATTATCTAGGAGTTATTTGCATGGTGGGGGAAGAAATAAAAGAGGGTGAAAGGAATGAGGGGGTAGAGAAGTGTTTTCTTGTATTGTGTTTTGTGTTGGATGCCTATCAAAATACAGCCAAATACAACACCAAGTCTTTCATCACCTTTCTCTATTCAAATATTACATTTGTAAATCAAGGAAGAAAAGAAAGGGAGCATCCAAAAGCTTGAGATGTCATCTGATACGATCTTCCAACAGAAAACTCTGTAGTTTCCTGCTTGCAGTACTTGAGCAAGTTCTGCAGGTCTCAAATTACCGGGACATGAACATCAATCTATTCTGACAAAATCTTGCATTAGCATGCCGAATTGTTGAATGAGAGGAGAAGGTAAGTTGAAATAACAAGTTGTGTTATTGAAACAGGGACGTGCACCAGAAATGGATCGAGGGCGGGAACTATGAATTATGCATAGAGGATGTGAGGGACGAGATTTGGGATATGGTGAAGCCTGGTGACCCATTGAAGATAACGTTGGGAGATTTACTGTCTTGCAAACAAGGAGGTACAGTGGCCAGTATGCTTATAGACGTGCGTGGTTTCTGGGCTCATGACAACAGAGAAAACCTTCTCCAAGAAGAGGAAGAGCCAGAAGATGAATGACTTCAATTTCTAGTCTTAGGATTTCTTCTTTTCTTCTTTTTTGTGCTACATGTCATGGTTCCATGGCTTTAGAACGAGATTCTCATTGGCTATATAATCAGTTGTGTGGTAGTAACAGTAAAAGATGAAGAGCTCAGAACTCAGTCAACAACAGCTAAAGAAGACAATATGCAACTAATCATCCAGAAATTCCAGTAAAGATGTATCTTCTAAGATTTTAAAAGGATAGTTTTTTGAAACCTTAGTCAATTAATTATTCATATATCCCAAAGCAACAAGCTCAAAACAAAAAGGAACTAATAACCCCAAAAAACCCGTTAATGGAGTCCATCCCAGTGATCTTTAAACACATGCATGCATAGGCTTTGAAAAATTAGAAGTACACGATGTCGCAATAAACTACATAAAGATGCATCAAATCGTCAAAAAACTTGGGTACTAGTCGGTCTTCTTTGAAAATCCCAGTTCATTTTTTTAGAACTGCAACTTTTAAACGCTCGAACTGTGAGAATTTGCTTAGTTTGGGTGCCTACCAACCAATTTTATGTCTTTCCAGTGAGTGATCCATGTCAAATTAGAAGTGTCATGTATCACTTGTATGCTAAATTAAACAAATTTATTAACAATAAGGTTTCATTCGTTATGGGGTCAATGTTCGAGCTTCATTAAATTCAAGCAATTAAGATTTAAGTTATCTAAACTCTTTAAAGTTATGGTCCACAGTATACTTTACCATAAATTATAATTGCAAGCTTTATCAATAACAACGTTCATAGAGCTTTAGCCACTTGTAGAGGTATCAAACATAGGGAGGTTTTATGAAGTTTTCAACTCGTATCATCGTATATAAATAAAAATATGCAATATTTATAATTTTATCCTTGAGCTAAAATATGTCAAACTAAACTAACATCATGAGCAAATTTATGCATTGGTGTATATGATATTTACCGCTGGTGTAAAAGTTGATGGAGACCGGGAAGAAACAAACGCTTTCTCCGGGGAGTGAGGCCTAATGGTGTATACAGCCGATTCTTCTAAAAATCAAGTGCAGTGACACAAGGATCATTACAAAATCTCATAACATCCATTTTTCTCCTCAAGTATAAGCATACGTAGCTTTAGTATACATGTCTTTTTAACTTCATTGAATAGAGAAAAAAGCGGAGGCCATTTACATATTTTAGCAGTGAAATTATATATAAATCACATATACACAAATTACCACTGTCCCGTCTTGTCGAAAAATTCTGAGTTCCTTGATTTTATATCCTAAACGTGGAATGGTTTCCTGGGCGTCGGTGCTCGGTTCTCTATGGACTGCAATCTTTGTTTCAGATGAAAAACCTCAACCTGGAGAGAAATCCAGAAACCAATCAAGGGTGACTAACTTGACATGTAACATATAAATAATTCAATTATTCTCAAATCTTAAAAACTGTTACCAATTTATCACACTAAAGAACTAACCCCATTTAAAAAATTCAAGTCATTGAAAATATTGGCATACATGTGTGCGTGAATGTTTGAAAACTATAATATAAATAATTAAATTACTCTCGATGGGTTTTGTGATTATTAGTAATTTATCACCAATTAGCTCCAGTTGTTTGCTGTAACAACTGGAAGTTGCTCTTCAATGAAAAAATTTTAAGGTCACGAAGCACCTGTAGTTGGAATGCTCTTGCCCTTTCCCCGGCAAGGACTCCTCTAGTTGAGTGAAGCTCCTGCCAAAATTCAATGGGATAATTATATTACCAATCGAAAGGTCTATCTTTGCTCTAACACAAACATTATTAACATAGGCAGCAGAATACCTTCTGGGTATCATCCAAAACTGCCTTGAGAAAAGCCACATCGTGCTCAAGTCTTACATTGTCGGAGTGAACTATATTTGATAGGTTGTTAGCTTCTTCTTGTGCTAGTTCCACACCAGCTAATTTCTCTCTCAACAATTCCATCTCCTTCACTGTTTCTGAGAGTTTTTTCTCCATCTCCAGTCGACTTTTCAAAGCGGCGGATAAATTTTTCTCTGCAGCTTCCCGACCTGCCAATGCTGCACCCAGTTGTCCTTCTAAGACTCCTGTCTTTCTTATCAGAGCAGCCACTTTTGCCTCGTAAAATTGATATAAACTGGATGATGTGGATTGCGCTGCTGATTTACCACAGTTTTCTGGAAAGAGGTCGTCGTTATCAGAAGATAGATTTCCTCCTTGGTTGTGAGTAGAATTATCAAAATCATAAACGCAAGGCAGCTCCTCCACACTGAGTTTAGCTCCAACCAGATTAGCCAGACTTCCCCCATCTGATTGATTTATTTTCTGTTCTGTCCCCTGAAATAAGGATATACTATGTCATTCCAGCTTGATACTAGTTAAGAACCTAAATGTCAAGGGTATAATTCAAAGGGCAAATTTCTACAGAAAGTACATATCATAGATGGCTGTAGATAAGAATCTGAAATGCCTGCAACACACATTATATAATATTAGAAAATTTTAAAATTTCTAATATTATTACACATGCCGTAGGTAAAGGAAAAACAAAATAGAATTTTTTGCTTAGAGTAGAAATATGAGTAAAGTTTAGGGCAACCCAGAGAAAAAGAATGAAGCTCAGACTCGAGTTAATTGAATCATGAAATCTATTGTTCACCTGCGAGGAAGAATAGCCATCCTCTGAACCTTTAGTAATTTTAACAGCCCGACCACGCTCTTCGTTATGAAGTTGCTTGCGGAGTGAAGCATTACCAGAAAGAGGTATGTGATCAGCAAGTGAGGATTCAGATAATGATTTTCGGGCAGAACCATGATCGGAAGAAGATAGAAGATCTTGTCTAACAGGTTGAGCGCCTCCCATCCCTCCAGATGATATGCGTGTTTCAACCAGCAAACTCCCAGGGCCCTTCCCTGGAATGGAACGTCGACTAAATGATGAGTCATGTCTCTCCATAATCAGCACTTCAACCTGTGATAGACATTGTAAAAAGGAAAGCCAAACTAGAGTTTAAAAATTATCAATAATGCAGCACTAATTATATAAGATTCTTCATATGCATAGACACAAAAAAGAGTTACCTGATTTGATGGTTCCTTTCTGGATCCTCCAAATGCAAGGAGAAAATCCTTTTCCTTGTGTTGCACAAGCACTAGACTGAAACCCTAAAAATATAATAGTCCTTAGACACCATATAATCAAAATTGTTCATGCATGCAAAGAATAATAAAAAATAAATAATTATATTTCCCCAGAGCTGAGACAGAAAGAAAGAAATGTATCATCAATCTCAAAGTCAATCAAATATTTAAGCAAAAAACAGAGAACTCCTAACCAGAATAATTCTGCTAGACATATCCCTAATCTATACAGTTTGATGTTTGTGATAAGTATCCTACAAAGTTAGTCACTACCAGAGAAAAATAATAGGAAATTCAACTGAATTCACAAAAATTTGGAGAGATTCAAAAGGTCTCTAACTCTACCCGAAACCTGGATTACAAAAAACATAACCCTAATTAATATAAAAATACCAGTAATGTCCTCACAAAAGAAATAGCATAACATAATAGTTAAACTATTAATTATTTAATATTATTCACGAAAAAAAACCCTCAATAGGCACTCCCTGTTAGTTTTCTTCTTCTGTCTAGAATAGGCAAGTGTAATTGGGGGTCTATCAGTTTGATAATATGATAAAAAATTTTATATCCCAGAAAGAGTAATGCCCTGCTTGATAAGGTGTGTGGAAGAGAGGAAGCTTGACAAGAGAGGCCTAAAGTTTTGGAGATTTAGATTAGCTGAATTTATAATAAAGCGGCTTTAATAAAACGAGTAAAACTACGTTTGTTTTTTTATTATACTATCTTAAAATACTCGTTGACATGTCAAACAATAATTATTACAATTAATGTAATAAATTCTCGCTGACGTGTCAAATACCGTTGATACAATTAACATCTAATTAATGTAATAAATTATAAATATCTAATTTATTACATTAATTATACTAATAATTGTTTGATATGTCAACAAATATTTTAAAAGAATAAAAATAATATTATTTAATAAAAAAGTAACTATAATCAATGGAATAGTGGATCATAATATGCAATACCAACCTTATTGGTAGTAATGGATGATGGAGGTGATGTAATGGATATAGACCACTCTATTTTTAGGATATCAAATATCAAAGTCTCTCCATGTCCTGCGATACAAAGAGGAAGAAATGAAATTCAATTAATTGAAATAAAAATTTAAATACATTGTCATGTTGTCGAAAATTATCGAACAAAAAAACGATGCTGATGAAATGATGTGTCAAGGGGTCCCATGATACGATACTGAACCAAAATATTGTCTTTCACCAAATTCCACACTGACAAGTTTGTTCTTTTAAGTGAATATGACTATAAAAACTTGCGGTGGGAACCAAACAACCAAGACGTGGAAAAACCACTCAATGTACGAACTTGGGAATAACCCTCGATTATATTTGTTGAAGGAATTTATTTTCCATACGACAATTGATAGTAATCAAGATTAATTTATTTTATGCATAGCTGAACCCTTTAAAAGGAAAAGTTGACTGGATTTTATTTAAAAATAAAAGCCAGAAACGTGGAGAAAAGAAGGTTGAGTGCGCGGCCTTGTTGGACCGATAAAGAAGCTGCGCGCGCTAGTTATGGGCTTTGTAAAGATCTTTTTGTTCTTTTAGTTCACCAAACTCTAATTGTAATTTGAGAGAGGTATTTAATCTTCTCTTACCTGCTTCAACAGTCTTAGTTTTTGTTAAATGAAAATCAAAGTTTATCCTCCGAAATTCAGAAGCTCTTTTTAGGTCTTCGTCAGCATTCTTGCTCGGTAAGTAATATCCGAGCCAAGGTATTGTCTATTTTTTCCGAGTTTGTGAGTATACTTGGAAATTCTTATTATCACTCTTTTCTCTACCTTCTTAGAGGGTAGAATTCACTCATCCAAATCTCGTTAAAGTGTCTTACCTAAGAGGTGACCAAATACCTGAGAAGGTACATATTTATCACCAATTGGACCAACAACACGACTTGAATCATGTCTTTTCTAACTCATCGATTCATCCTTTCATTTTTACACACAACCGTCCCCACATTCATAACTTTCATTTGCCACAAGAATCATATTATTTTGTTTTCAGACGAGAGAGTTAAAGATTCCCAGAGTTGATATTCTGTTCTCAGTCATAACAGTAAAGCAAGCTCCGTCGAACTTTTGTATTTCGACCATAACTTTTCAACCACTGCGAGTTAGTCCCTGAAACTTTTCGAGTCTTTCATCCACATATCATGGAAGGATAGAAAATAATGTGAACTAGTACTTGGTGAGAAGAAAACTTTTCGAATTCATCCACATGTATGAAGCTCCCTTAAAATTTCATTATTTGTGTATGAAACTT
>CM039530.1:8518893-8540458 GCA_022433055.1 Begonia peltatifolia
GAATGTTCAACAACCCAAGACTCCAAACCATAACCAGGGTGAATCTAGTGGCCAAGGACAAAATGATGACCTTAACCGCAAATTTGATGCTCTTATGCAGGAGTTTAGGACTTTAAGAAATGATCTTGTTCTTCAAAATTCCCTGCCAAGAAGAAGAACCGAAGCTTTGAGAGGAAAAAACCAACACAATGAGTTTGTAGAAGACATTGAATCTGAGAATGAAGTGTTTGATCTTCCACATGATAGGCGCCATCAAAATGATGATTTAAAGCATGTGAAATTATCCATTCCGTCTTTTAATGGATCGAGTAATGGTGATGCGTTCTTAAATTAGGTGGACAAAGTAGAGAAAATCTTTGACTATTACAACTATTTTGAAAGGGTGAACCTACAATTAGTGTCCTTTGAATTATCCGAATATACTAATTTATGGTGAAACAACTTAAGAGCTCAAAGGAGGCGTGAAAGGGATGAACCTATTTTAACTTAGAAAGTTATGAAGTCTTAAATGAGAAGAAAGTTCGTACCAAGCCACTACAAGCAAGAGCTATTCTTGCCAATGCAAAGTTTGAAGCAAGAATCACAATCAGTCGAGAAGTATTTGATCGAGTTTGAAACTCTCAAGATAAGAAGTGGGATTGAGGAACCCGAAGAACAAATGATTACTAGATTCATAAGAGGTCTACACACTGAGATTGATGACATTATAGAGTTGCAAGTTTTGGATACCATGGATCTAGTAGTCCAACCGGCCTTTAAGGTGAAAAGACAATTGAAGAGAAAAGGTAAAGAGGTTGGTGCCTGCAATTATCTAAAACTAGAAAATTCTTTCCTGCCACCACCTAAAGTGGATGAAGAAAAGTCTATTGTGAAAGAGGTGCATTTATTCTGAGACTACGAGACATACTTTTCTTCCTGCTTCCTCCCCCCGCTATGTACCATTTGGTACCACAAAGAACTCCGCAGCATCCAGCCCTAGGAGACGGATGGAAACCTTTTACCTTTATTCTGGACCATACCATCTGTGGAAAAAAATATAATGGTACTCTTTAAAAAATGAAATGTTTGAGACAACAAAAAAAAAAAAAAAACTGCAATAAGATGATTTTACGTACACTTTCAAAGTCAAGCGAGTATAAATCATTCAAAGTACGGGATTTAGAGGTTCCTCCATATACAAGCAGAATTTTATCATCATAAAGTGCTGCCACATGATTTGATCTTGGAGATGGTCCAGTTCCTCTGTACATGCAATATGTTTGACAGAAAAAAATATGTACTTCATAACAGTCACTAAATAACCGCATGCTATCTCTAGAAGTGGGAAATTTCATGCAATGTTTCCAATAGAAAAAATTCATGAGTTATTGATTTACAATGAATTGATGGACATCATAAACTTTAAAAAAACTTACGTGCAATGGAGAGGAAGCCATGTCATAGACTTCAGATCAAACATGTGTAGATCATTTAGTTTCTTCTTTTTAGCATCTTCACCCCCAAATAGGATCAAAACAGAGCTTGCTCTAACTACAGTGTGGCCACTTCGAGCAGTCTGGCAGCATATATGCAAAGATGTGCAAATTTTTAAATCATATACTCCATAAACCTTCATCAAGTGACTTAAGGTCGCATCTAAATACCGACTCAAGAAATATGGTATAGACTTGTGAAGATTAGAAAAGAAACAAATAATTTGAATTTTAGTACTCCATTTCAAATTGTTCCATCAACAAACTGAGTAATCGGCCACTTCTTATTACATAACAAGTAAGAGAAACTGTAGTCACATTATTATGGTTCAAGCACTCAAATTAAAATTTGAATTTGTCAAAAAGTTTCAGATGTTAGTGAATTGAATGAGTTTCATATCTGAGAGCTAATCAATTTTGTAGTGAAGTTTTCTTTAGTTTAACAAAGAAAATGCAAGCGCGCACACACACACACGGTTGAATTGACAGAAAAATAGATACCGGTATATCTCCCTTTGCTTCCATAAGTGACCAGCACTCTGACTCTGTGTCGAATGCCCACACTGCAAAATAACAGAGAATACTTTGACAAGGCCAATATCTATAAAAGCAGTACGCATAGAATCATAACTGATTCTATGAGTCAACCTGAAACTCTCTCATTTCCAGGTTCTGTTTTTCCTCCAATCAGAAGTGCCTTTTTCCCCCACGAAACCTGATGAAATCAAAGAAAATAAAAAGCTTTAGCATGATAGATACGACCTGCAACCCAAGCCTACAAGTCTTCGATATCAATAAGTAGATTATGCAATATACTGAAAGCATGCCCACACTGAGATTAATTTTCTCATTTTTTCAGTCAACTAAGATGAATGTGTGTGTTAGTGAGCTTGGAGGTTCCTTTACATCTTAGTTCTCCAGATCCCCTTGATATACTATCACATTTTGGATCATGTTAAGTTATCAAGATAAGAGAAGATTGTAGGTTGTAAATGTGCAAACTTGTCAGAGAAACTCCTGAAGTTGTGAATTAAAAAAAAATGTTTTAGATTCAGAATATTAGGATTTTCATCGATACACATCACAACAGTAAACAAACTTCCCTGATCATGACAAAAGAAAACATTTCAACTCCTTTAATATGAAGCATCATCCTCCATTGTTTTTGTTTTCAGTGGCCAAATCAGTAGTCTTAACAACATCCTACTGAGATATACTTAAAAATTTCGATTCCACATTACTTTCAGAAGCTCTTGTAGTCAAATGTGATACAGAGAATCGTTGGTAAGTTACAATGAGGATATTCCAAGGAACAACACAAATATATTAATATAATATGGTTATACCAGGCAGTGACCCTTGCATGCAGGTATCTTTAGCGGCAGAGTGCTAGGTGACAGGTATAGCTTTGATGAAACAGTGGTCCAGGTGAATCGATCAAAATTAAGAACCTAGTAGACAGAGAGCCCAAAAATGAGATGTCAAGGCCTCACGTGAATGAATTGACCAACTTCTTGCAAAAGGAGCAAGCTAAGCATGAATATATAATCATTCATATCATTTCTTGACAACGCAAATATCAACAGACTTATTTTTCTTTCATGCAACTGGGGAAACACAAAAGTACGAATTTCGATGTGGATAATAAAGTATAGTTTCAACCTGTACATCATCCAACAATTCATTAGCAGATTCACCTCCAACCACTATCATCTTATTTCCAATCACGGTCGCCGCATGCTGTCATGCAAGAAGTGAAACTTTAACCAATGATTTCCACATCAACAAACATGAGTCTTAGATACGAAGTTAATACTATTTTACATTCAAACGGGGCATAGGTTTATCCCCAGCAATTGACAACACCATCCAATTCTCAGAGTTTCCTGAGGCACAATTACTGATATCAGGCCCAGCAGAGAAACACTGGAACTCATCAGAATGACTACTAGTAGGTGCAGCCAATTCACCCTGAAATACGTAACAAGATTTTCACATATCCACGACGTACATAGATGGCAAGGAAATAGACAACCGTAGAGACTTACATTGGAGCTGTTAGTCCTCTTTGGATGACTTATTGGACTTCTTGTTCCCTGAGCCGAGTCTGAGAGCTGAACTTTCAACCTAATGGAGCCGAAATGTAAGTTCGTGAAATCATGAAAGCCAACTGCAATTGTAACCGGACGCTTCTCGCTACAAGGTTCTCTAAAAAAATTATGATAATGATTTGAACAGGAAAGTTTAAAATCTGTCCAACAATGGAGATTTTTAATTTATAATGAAGTGGAGGAAATCCCCACGAAACTTTCTCGTAGTGTCATCATAAACATCTTTAACAATATACTACACAAATATAAAATTACCAAGCAAAAGTAACAGCAGAATAAAGCAAGAAAAAGCAAAAGAAAAGCTAAGGCACACCGTCCAAGCTTCATTCGTCTGCGAGAAAACCCGAACATTTTCTTGAAACAAACTTTTTATCTGCACAGTCGAGGTTTCACTGGTTTACGTCCCTATACACGAGAAAAGCAAAGCTACATTGTTATCAGAACAAGCCCTAAGATATCAGCTAAAAATTCAGAGCTTCAGAGCGACAAAAAAGCTCCAAAGTAACCATGGTATACAAGCAGCAAAGGACAAAAAAGAAAACAAAGCGAAAATGCGAAAAAGCTGCGATCAGTTGCCGACAAAGCTAATGAAAATGAACGATCTAGAACCCAATAAAATCACACAGCCAATGAAACGAAACAGCTAACGAAGAAGACGACCAGAGTTCCACCTCGTCACAGAACAATGGCTGGACACGCAGTGAATCACCACTTGCAGGGCTCAATCCACATGCAACTCCGAGCTTCCAACTTCAGAATCGCAATCAGAATCCAGGAGGAGAGAGAGACAAAGAAGCGCACGTTAGCAATCGTTGTCGTATCGAGCAGGCAGTATAAAATTGGGAGAGAGAGAGCAATCAGTGTCAGATGAATCTAACATACACGGTGAGGCGCAGATGGAGACAGAGGGCATCAAGGTAAAAATCTAATGGCCGTTGCCGTTGGTAGTAGGGGTTTTAGTTACTCGAGGTGAGAGTGGGGCCCTCTCTCATTAATTGGATATCCTATAGTGAGACCCACATCCAACCTGTCTTGGGAAATGGAGTCAATACTGTACCTTTGACTTTCCAATCCAACCTCTCCGCCACGTAATCTCTCTCCGTCCAGCAGTTTGTCGTTCGGAGCATTGGGCTTATTGGATCAGGAAGACGGCCCATAAGGATGATGAGGCTTTTTTAGGTATATTTTAACTTCAAATCGTTGAATTTGAAATCAAGAAGGCAAAATAAAAATAAAAATTGAGTTTTGAATTAAATTACTGAGAGGAAACATTATAAATTAAGAAAAACTATGTTTACTCCTCACACTACGCTCTAATCTTAAGTTTTGACACTGGTCACGTATTAATGAGTAGAATAATTAAAAAAAATTATGTAACGTCTCGAATTTTAAATTCTTAATTTCAAATCCTAATTCTTTTTTATTTGATTTTATAAATAAGATTTAATTTCGAGCGTTATAAACTTAATTTTTAAATATTTGAAAGTCTTAAATGAAATCATTAAATATACAGAAACTTTTAAAACAACGTTCAAATATCAAAAAACTTGGTCAAAATTGAAATAAATGCAGAATTAAAACAATTCATAAAAACTTTATTAATAATAAATCCAACATAATTTATTCGAGATTTCAACTGAAATAAAAATATAAAATATCGATCAACGTCATTTTTTTTCAGATAAAAGCTTTCATACATCACAAAAATACAAACTATTAGAATAACTCAGTAAGCGAACCACGTGTAGGTGCAAAATTAATATTATGTTTTATCAAATCCTAATTTAACAGTTACATACTGTTTTGCAACTTATTTTTCAACATTCATTCAGACTTAACCGTCTCATTGTCGTTCGAGTTTTGTCATTTTATTTTCATTCAAGTATAGTGATCTCATTGTCATTCAGGCCTAGCCATCTTATTTTTGTTCAAACTTAGTCATATAATTGTTGTTCAAGCTTTGTTATCACATAATTTCCGTCAATTCCATCATATTTATACAAATACAAATATTCTACCAATTTTATCTTGATACGATTCTATGCTAATGCCTAAATATAGGTAGTCAAATATCGAAATCATGTAATAAAATAACATAAATTTTGTGATGTAAGGTCGTAACCAAAACGTTGAAAACTTAGTATTTTCACTTACCTGAATTTCAAGAGTTTTTTCAAGATTCCAAATATTATTCTGCTTAAACAAAATATTTGGTATTAAATTCTTAGGTTCAATAGGGTTGAATCGGATTGATACAGACGACTTTCAAGATTTTTCTTGCATAAATAAAATATTTGGTTTTAATTTCCCACTTTAATAAATCAATTTCAAAAGAATTTAGACATAAATTTTTTACCAGTTTATTCTTAGATCGATTCGGTATTATTGGATTTTTTCGGATGGCTTTTGGTCGAATTTGACGATCTGAAAGCAATCTGGTTCGATCTTGGATCAATTCTGATAGAAATTTAGGTTGGGTACAGTTCAGTTGGACTGGGTTTTTTTCGGTTGGACCGATTTTGGCTCAGTAGTCTGCTTGAAAATATTTGGCTCAACAAGTATTCTTTTATCCACTTCATCCCAATGCACTAGAGATTTTCACTTTCTGCTATATAAAGTTTCATAAGGTGTTATTCTAATGGAAGCTTGATAACTGTTATTGTAAGCGAACTCCACCAATGACTTGTTTTTATTCCAATTTCTTTGAAAATCAATAGCACAGGCCTGTAATATATCCTCTAGAGTTTGAATTGTTTTTTTCGATTGTTCATCTATTTGAAGGTGAAAAGTTGTATTGAAGTTTAACTTAGAACCCATAACTTTCTGCATACTCTTCCAAAATTTAGAGGTAAAATGTGTATCTCGATCAGACATGATAGAAATGGTCGTACCATGAAGTCTGACAATCTCTTGAGCATAAAGTCGAGCATACTGGTCCATAGTATATATATTCTTTAAAGAGAGAAAATGTGTCAATTTAGTCAGTTGATCAACTAACCCAAATAGCGTTGTGATCTTTAACTATCTTAGGAAGTCTCACCACAAAGTCTATAGTGATATGCTCTCACTTCCACTGAGGTACAAAGAGTGGTTGCAATGTATCAGCAGGCCGTTGGTGCTCCGCTTTGACTTAATGACAAGTGAGATATTTTTTGACGAATTTAGCTACATTCACTTTCAATCAACGCCTCAAGTAATAGTGCTTTAAGCATCGATATATTTTGGTTGAACCAAGATGTACTAAGAGAAGGGTGGAGTGTGCCTCCTTCAATATAGCCATTTTTAATCCTGCATCATCATGTATACACCATATCTTTTTTAACTGAATAATCTCGTCATCCGATATAGATAATTCAAACACTTTTTCAGCCTCTAACTCATCTTTCACCTTGCAAATAAATAAATCACCACGTTGTTTATCCTTTATTTTCTCAAGCAAATTTGACTGAAGCATCATAGCAGATAATCTTTTCAATAATCCGAACGATATAATTTTGATTTCAGATTTCTGCATCTCCTTAGTTAACTTTCCTAAAATCTGCCGCAACGATGAAACTTGTAACGATGCTCTTCTACTCAACGCATAAGTTACAACATTAACTTTGTTAGGATGGTAAATAATTTCATAATCATAGTCATTTACTAATTCCTACCATATGCGTTGTCTCATATTCAGATCTTTCTGAGTTAGAAAATACTTCAGACTTTTATGATCAGTATAAATTTCGCATCTTTCTCCATAAAAATAGTGTCTCCAAATTTTCAAAGCATGAATCATCGTTGCAAGATCCAAATCATGGGTTGGGTTGTTCTTCTCGTGATCATTTAATTATCTCGAGGCATAAACTACAACTTTTCTTTTTTACATGATAACACATCTCAGTCCATACTCTGAACCATCACTATACATCACATATTTTCATGATCTAGATGATATAGTAAGTATAGGGGTCGAAATCAATTTTTTCTTTAACTTCTGAAAGCTTTGTTCGCACTATTTATTCCATAAATATTTGACACTTTGTTAGTTTCGTAAGCGGATTAGATAATCTTGAAAATTCTTCTATAAATCTCCGATAATAACTCGCAAGACAAAGAAAACTCCTTATCTCAGCTATGTTATTTGGTTGTAACCATTTACTAACAACTTCAAACTCTTCTTTGAAATAATGTGGCCAAGAAAAACCACTTTTTCCATTCAAAATTCACACTTAAAGAATTTGGCATATAACGTTTTACGTTTCAACGTTGACAAAATAATCTTCAACTATTCTTTATGTTCCTTCTTATTCTTCGAGTAGATAAGGATGTCGTCGATAAAAACTGTCACAAAATAATTCGAAAAGTCTTGAATTTGATTTATCAAATCTATAAATGCAGTTGGTGCATTACTTAATTCAAACGGCATAACTCGAAAAAATGACTATATCTTATGCGAAATGTTGTTTTGAGCACATCGTCTTTTTAATTCTTAGCTGATGATAGCCAAATTTGATATCAATCTTCAAAAAAAACGCTGCTCCTTTTACCAGTGCTCTTAAATAATACCAGTGCTTTCTAGTGTGAAAAACTCGGTTGAATAAATTCTTTCTCTAGCAAATCATCAAGTTGAGTCTTTAACTCTTTCAATTTACTTGGTGTCATTCTATAAGGAGCTTTACAAATCGGCGTCATTCCAGGTAATGTATCAATGCTGAATTCCACATCTTTCATAAGTGATGATTATGTTAAGTCATCAAGGAAGACATTAAAAAATTCAAAGATTATCGGCACCTTATCCAAAGTCATAGCTCTTTCAAGTTTAGAACATATAGTACTGGCCAAAATTTCAACGCGTCTAAATTCAATAGTCTTTGAGCTCGCATAGCTGATATAACTGGAACTCCTAAACTTTTAGAGTTTCCAAAGAAAAGGAATGATTTTTTTCCAGACAATTAAAATTTTACCATCTTCTTGCGACAATCAATATAGTGCTTGATAAGCCAATCCATTCCAATAATACCATCGTAATCATGCATCGCCAAAATAATTAAATCAGCTTACAATTGGTTCTACTCAATACTCACATCGTATTTTATAATAATAGAGTTAGCAAACATAACTTTGCTCGAAGGTGTAGTTACTCTTAATTTATATTCTCGAGGTTTTACTTTATTTTCTAACTTCATAGCATGTTCAAAAGATATAAAAGAGTGAGTAGCTCCAGAATCAATTAATGTGCAAGAAGATTTGCTAGAAATAAAAATTGAACATGTCATAACAGATGCAATCCCTTCAGCTTCATCCTTGGTCATGGCGAACACGCTAACAGTCATCTTGGTTTGTTCTCTGTCATTCCTTGGACAGTTTTTAATAAAATATCAATGTTGATTGCACTTAAAACAAGTCATTGTTTGAGCACGACATTCTCCAACATGTGGCTTCTTGCATGAGGGACACGTGGGCATATTAAACATCGTAATGAGCTTCCTCTTAAAATACTTAGAAGGTCCTTCACCAGATCCGCTAATAATTGGTCTCTTAGATCTATCTCATTGTTGTTGCAGAAGTTTATTTCTTATGATCTGATATGCATGACTGTATTTCCTTTTAAACTCTTGATCTTTGATCACTTCTTTATCTTATTTCTCTGCACGCAATGTTTTCTCCCCCACGAGTGCAAATGGAGAGTCTTTGACGGTGATAAGATGGATATCCTTGAATATCTCCACTCTAAATCCTTGGACGAACCGATTCACCTTCATAACTTCATTAATAGCTATATAAGGGGCATAATGGGAAAGTTGCTCAATCTTGTGCAAATAATGAAATTACACTTCATGTTTGCTTTAAAACCATGAATTCCTCAGCCTTTGTATATATCATAGAGTCCGTAAAATACTTATTATAGAAAAGCTTTTGAAACTTCTCTCGGGTCAGAGTAGTGACTAGATGCATCACCTTTATAGAGTCGCACCAGTAACGTGTCTCCATTCATAACATAGAGGACATGCAATCTAATTTCTCTTCCTCTAAAATTTTGGCATGCTGAAAAATCTCATTGATGGTCCTGATTTAATTATTTGCCAGATTGCTATTAAAAATTGGAGGATCCAATCTTCAAAATCAATACACCAGTAAGTCGAGGCCTCTTAGCAACCTGAGCCTGCATATTAATTGCTTGAGTCGTGGAAGTAGGCTCTTGGGCCGCAATGTTAGCTACCTACGATAGTTGTTCAATTTGCCTTACTTGTATCTTGATCATGTCCATCATTCAATCGAGTACAACATCTCATTCATTTCTAATTCATGTACAATTGGTCATAAGTCTACATCATAAGGAATTAATTTACGAAAATTTATATTTATACTTTTATTTTAAAGTATCTACAAAATTAACAAACATATTTTTATCAAAATATAAAGTTTAATACATACTTATTTGCTGATCGACAATCTTCCAGGTGCACGTGAATATTTTGATACCAAACTGTAAGCCTCAAATTTTAAATTTCTAGTTTCAAACTCTAATTTGAAAATTCTAATTTTTTTCCCGATTTGATTTTGCAAATAAGGTTAAATTTCGAGCGTATAACCCTAATATCTAAATTTTAAAAAACGTTAAATGAAATCATTAAATGCGCGGAATCTTTTAAAATAATACTCAACTATTAGTCAAAATTGAAATAAATATATAATTGAAACAATTCATAAACATAACATAATTTATTCGAAGTTTCAATTGAAATAAAAATATAAAATATCATCAAAAACTGAAACATACTAATTTAACTTCGATCCAAAAACATTTATTTTTCTGTATGCTCACCTGCCTCTAGAAGGTTCTCGACCACAGTCATTTATTCTTTAGATAAAAACTTACCTACATCATAAAACTACAAACTATGAGAATAACATAATAGTAAGAGAAAACACGTACAAGTGTAAAATTAATATTATGTTTTACTGAATCCTCACTTAACAGTTGCATACTATTTTGTAACTTATTTTCCAATATTTGTTCAGACTTTGTCGTCTCATTGTCGTTCAGAATTTGTCATTTTATTTTCATCTAAGTATAGTCATTTCATTGTCGTTCAAACGAGTCATCTCATATCTGTTCAAGCTTAGCCATCTCGTTGTCGTTCAGGCTTTGCTATCACATAATCTTCGTTAATTTCAACATATTCATACACATAAAAATGTTCTACTAATTTTATATTGATATAATTTTATGTCAATGTCTAAATATGCGTTGTCAAATATCGAAATCACGTAATAAAATAATTATAAGAATATAGCATAAATTTTGTGATGTAGGGCCGTGACCAAAACGTTGAAAATGTGGTATTTTGACTTACCTGGATTTCGAGAGTTTCGGGTTATTGCGACTTTTCCAGATTCCAAATACTATCATGTCTCGATAAAATATTTGGTATTAAGTTCTCGCTTAGATAAATCCAATTTCAGAAATATTTGAGTATAAATTTCTTATGTATACTTTTATGTCTAATAGGATCGATACAGTTTGAGATTTTTCTTGCATAAATAAAATATTTGGTATTAATTTTTCACTTTAATAAATCAATTTCAAAACAATTTAGGCAGAAATTCTTTACCGATTTATTCTTAGATCGACTTGGTCGGATTGGATCGTTTCAGATGACTTTTGGTCGAATTGGACAGTTCGGAAGCAATCTGGTTTGGTCTGGGTCAATTCTTGTTGAAATTGGATTTGAGTCTAGTTCGGTTTACTAGACTGGTTCAGTTGGATCGCCTTTAAGTGAACCTGTTGGTTTGATTCACTGGTTCACGGGTTGAGGTTAAAAACTCATTCTTCTTCTTCATCACACACTCGAACACACAAAACTCATTCCTTCTCTTTCTTCTCCTTCGTCGCACACCCGAACACATAGAAAGTGTGTTGCCGACGATGGAGGTCCGTCTTCAAAAGGCGGCAACAACTTCAACCTGGAGAAGTTTTGTTAGAGCTCAGCCGCTCGAGATGAGGGTTGTGGCTGTGGCTGGGTGGCGCTCATAGCTCGAAAATCGATAATAAGATGTCTAGCGTAGAGAGAGAGCTGAGCTTTTTAAATATAGAACTAGAG
Source organism: Begonia peltatifolia (assembly GCA_022433055.1). Classification (NCBI taxonomy): domain Eukaryota; kingdom Viridiplantae; phylum Streptophyta; class Magnoliopsida; order Cucurbitales; family Begoniaceae; genus Begonia; species Begonia peltatifolia. The sequence continues at coordinate 8,530,564 of CM039530.1, forward strand.
AGAGAGCTTTGGTGTGCACTTTCCCTTCACCGAGTCTCTCAATTTATATGAGAGATTCGTAACCTCACCCCACCCCCAAATTCGAGATCCACTCGGATTTTCTGCTCTGTATATTTGAATCCAAAAGGATTTTTCTATCCAAATAACTACAAATTCGAGGACATTGGGTAATAATGTTGAATCAAATTTCACTTTGATTTGAGAGATTTAGGGCTAAAATCTTATATTAAGTTTTGACTTTGGATTGTGGAATTTCAAATTTTTAATTTGAATTTTAAAATTATAAATTGTTACATATTATAAATATTAAAAATAAAATATTAATGGCACTAATTAATAACAACATGGAAGAACATATAGGATTAGAGGGTAACATATCATTTCTCTTGCAAATTTGTTTATTATGTTTTTGAGTGAAACGATATAAAATGTCAAGTGTGGAAATGGTCATCAACTCAACGAGACACAAAATTAGAAAACTACAACCAATTCCAATGGAATAAAGAGTAGAACCTCATCCTCGCATATAGTTTTGCAGTGCATTAACGGGGTAATTGATAGTTTTCTTTTGAATTCGATCACTCGCTACAACTTTTTTAATTAGAATCGATAAATAACCCAATGTCATCAGTTTGAAGTAAGAACTACAGAAATTTTCACATTTATTGAGTGAGTAGCAAGTGTTTGGGTCTGGTTTATGCAGCTAGAATGAAGAAGGGGATAAAACCCTAATAACAAAAAGATCTTTTTTGTCATATATTTAGGTTAAAAAGTAAACATTGGAGAGTTAGCTACGTCACAAAGGCTAATCTACATATAATATTACACAAGTTAGCCTTGATTATTATCAACTCTTGCTAGATTTCAAGTTAGGATTTTGCTTTTTGTAATATTTAAACCCATAAAGCTCCAGCCTTCCTAAGCATTGGGATTAGGCATCGTTTGAGGTGAAGGCTCATCACCTCGTTGGCTCCACCGATCAGTTCGCCGCCGATGAAGACAGCCGGAACCGTGGGGCTGCAGCCCAGCCGGGATAGGGCTTGCTCGATTTCTCGTCCACGCGGCAGCTCATCCAGCTCGTACACAGCCGGGTTGACCCCAAAATCACAGACCAGGCTCTTGACTGAGTGGCTAATGCAGCAACTGCTTTTGCTGAAGATTACCACCGCCCTCTCCGATACCAGACTTTTCACTGTTTCCGTTGCCATTTGCGTCTCGAAAGAACAACCTTAAATGCTTCGAGAAAAGATGAACTGTGTGGAAGTGCAGTTCCAAGAAAGGCTCAGAGGTTTATCTGTGAATTTTGTTTGATGATGAAGAAGATGACGATGATGATGGGGTTTATGCAGAGACTTATGATTTTGTTCGTGGCGACTTGAGCTTGCTAGAAGGCTTTATTTATACTTGATTTCCTGCCACCCATCTATGAGAATAAATTTATCAGATATTTACCTTTTTTTTTTTTGTTATTATATTTACTTTTTCTCGTTTGTTGTTCTGACTTTTTCCAGACCAGTGAGTGGCAGAAAGTGAGAGAGAATATAAAAAAGTAATAAATATATATATTAAATTTTTAATTATGGGACTCCATATCAAGGAATAGGTAGATGTATCGAGATTTTAGCTTTTTAATTTTGGATTTTTAGCTGTTGCTATCTTGGAGGCATCTGCTGAGTTGGAGAAAGGAATTGGATTTATCCAACTGAGAACCCTTTTTTCCCTATTCAAATTTGGGGAGTGGCATCTAATTCATTATGAATAAATTTAAGGACCTTTTATCATGTGTTACACAATGTTGTGTATAAATTGTTAGATATTTTCTTTGTAACCCAAAACTTAGGTTACATAAATATGATCCATGTATACAAATTAAATAGTGATTTAATAATATTAAGTGCTTAAATTTTATTGGTCAATTAATTAAGGTATTTTTTTTAATCAATTTGATAGAAGTTAGTTTAACGTATTAAAAGGAATTGGTCCTCTCTCTACCAATAATAAGAAAAGAAACAGACGATAATTTCTTATCCATCAAGACTATCAGAAAAACCTAAAGGGTCAAGAGAGAGAAACTAATTTCTTTACGATTGGATTGGTTTTTAAAACATAATCATAAATCAAGGTACATTCTCTCTGTTAATTATATTTGTGAAAATCAATTCGTTCAATATCATAATGTTTGGATTTATACACACAATTAGGGTTGTTGATTTATATAATTATGAGATCCCAAAATTATGAATGTATAATACGTGGTATCAGAGCCTCAAGTTTTAGAACATTTGATTTTCGTTATGAGTTTTATTTTATTAATCGCATGTTTATCTGCTGACTAATGTTTAGCGATTAATAGTATAAACTTTTGTCAAATTAGAATGAATAATCTATGAGATCAAGAACTAATTTTTACTGCGGCACTGTTCACGCTGGTCACTATTCATATCGATTACTGTTCATGCACAATCACTGTTCACCGAGTACTGTTCACGCTAGTTACTGTATATCTATGAAAATATTGAAATAATTTCTTGATGTTTTGGATCAAGATATTATTCATAGTTTCATGATTATTTAATATGATATCTAATTATGTATAATTTATTAGTCACCAAAGTCGCCGAATTAGAAAATATTTCTCAAATATCAAATTAAATAAATTCAATTACTCATGTTTTATATTACGCTCGTTAATGAGATGATATGATGACAATTATAATTTTGACATGAGTGTATTGATTTTCATTATTATAAAATATTTTGAATTACTCAAAATTGATTGATTGTTTTATAATTATAAATATAATCATGGTAAATTGATATGCTTTGAATATGTGTATTTAGTATATCCAAAGTTAGCAAACATTCTATCCCGAGTATATCAGTTGTCAATTATGTAAAATAAGATTGAACATTGATCATGTTTATTATTATATATTGTTGTATCATCCAAAAGAGAATTTCAATATATACATATGATTGTTTGATATCATTATTCCTCGAAGCATTAATGAGTGAACATATTTTATATTTTGCAGTATATGTTCCCGTTTGTCTTCATTCGCAAGGTACGTCTGTTGCAAAATTTTCTGGTCTCAATTTCTCTTAATGGTGCTAACAGGTTCAGTTTCACCTTGATGTTTTGGATCTTGATTTGGCACTCTTAACTGAGGAACCAACAACGTTAATCAGAGATCTTCCAATAATGTTGGAGAATGATCAATGAAACTGAGCTTAATGTTTATGTGAACGACTATAGCAAACAAAATCAAGTCCATATTTCTTAAAACTGAAAGTGCTAAGAAATTTATGAAATTTGTGGAAGAATGCACTCAATCTGAGTATGTTGATAAGTCACTTGCTGAGACACTAATGGGTCCCTTGACCACTATTAAGTTTGATGGTTCTCGTACCATGCATGAGCATGTTGTCGAAATGATGAACGTGACAACAAGACTGAAATCCATGGAAATGGAAGTGAATGAGAATTTTCTTGTGACGATTATCCTGAACTCCTTGTCTCCTCAATATGACTTATTTCATATGAGCTATAATACTATGAGGGATAAGTGGAATGTGCATGAACTACAAAATATCCTTATTCAGGAAAAAAAAACAAGGCTTAAGAAATCAGAAAATCAATCTGTTAATCTCATGAATCATAATGGAGCTGGAAAGAAATCAGTAAAGAAGAAGGGAAAAGGAAAGAAAGGGCTATCATCGATAAATCTATTATTTGCACAAATCCACAAGAATAAACAACAGAAGGATAAATGTCATTACTGTGAAAAACATGGACACTATTAGAAAGATTGCCTGAAACGTAAGGCATGGTTCGAAATGAAAGATAAGCCTAGTGCTTTAGTATGTTTTGAATCGAACTTAGCTAAAGTTCTTCATACTTGGTGGATTAATTCTGGTTGTACCATTCATGTTTCTAATATAATACATGGATTCCTTACAACTCAAACCATAAGTCCAAATGAAAAATATATCTTTATGGAGAATCGAGTCAAAGCTCCAGTTGAAGTTATTGGAACCTATCGTTTGATTTTAGACATTGGAATCATTTAGACCTTTTATATTCCATCTATTCTATTTCTCGCAATTTGATTTCCTTGTCAAAGCTTGATATAGTTGGGTATTCTTTTACTTTTAAGAATGATTGTTTCGGTTTGTTTAAAAATAACATTTTCATTAGTTCTGGTATTCTTTGTGATGACTTGTACAAATTAAAACTTTATAATCTTTTTGCTGAGACTCTTTTAACCATACATCATAATGTCGGAACTAAACGTGGTTTAGTAAATAAATGTTCTGCTGACTTGTGGCATAAATGTTTGGGTCGTATAGCCAAAGAAAGAAGTGAAAGATTGGTAAAAAGTGAAATCCTTTCATATTTGGATTTGACTGATATTGGCATTTGTGTTGATTGTATTAAAGGAAAACAAACAAGAAACACAATTAAGAAAGTAGCTACAAGAAACACACAGCTCCTTGAAATTATATAGACCGATATATGTGGTCCTTTTGATATTTCATCTATTGGTGGAGAAAGGTATTTTATTACTTTTATTGATGATTTTTCACATGGATATATCTATTTACTGCATGAAAAATTACAATTAATAAATACTCTTGAAGTGTTTATCAATGAGGTTGAAAGACAATTAGATAGCAATGTGAAAATTGTCAAATCTAATAGAGGTGGTGAATATTATGGACGTTATAATGAAACTTGACAATATTCAGGTCTATTTGCTAAGTTCCTTGAAAGTCATAGTATATGTGCTCAATACACAATGCTAGAAACACCATAACAAAATGGTGTTGCAAAAAGGTGCAATTGTACTTTAATAAATATGGTTAGGAGTATGTTAAGTAATTAATCTTTACCCTTATCATTGTGAATGCATGCTTTAAAAACTGTTGTGTACTTATTAAACAAGTTCCTAGTAAGGCAGTGTCAAATACTTCATTTGAACTATGAACAGAAATGAAACCTAGTTTAAGTCACTTGTATGTTTGGAATTGCTTGGCAAAAGTAAGAATTTATAATCCACATGAAAATAAACTGAATTCAAAAACAACTAGTGGTTTCTTCATTAGTTATCTAGAAAAATCTAAAGAGTATAGATTTTATTGTTCTAGCCACAGTACGAGAATTGTTAAAACTTGAAATATTAGGTTCGTTGAAAATGGTGAAATTAGTAGAAGTTTGGAACTACGTAAAGTGGAAATTCAAGAAGTTAGGGTTCGAATTCCAATACCTATAACTTCTTCTCAAGTTGTTGTTTCAACGATTGTTGATCATATCAATGACTTACAAGAACAACAAATTAATTATCAAACACCACAGAATGAAATTGTAACAAATGAACCTATAATAGATGAATCACTTGAAATACCATTAACAAGATATGTTATTTCAAATGATTATGCAGTTTATGTTCAAGAGTCTGAATTTGACTTAGGAATTAATGATGATCCAATTTCGTTTTTATAAGCCATGGAAAGTGAGAATTCTGATAAATGGTTAGATGCCATGAAAGATGAGTTAAAATCAATGGAACAAAATGAATTTTGAAAACTTGTCAAATTGTCTGAAAGTTGTAAAAGAGTTGGGTGTAAATGAGTCTTTAAGACTAAATGCGACTCAAATGGCAGTATCGAACATAATAAAGCCAGAGTCGTTGCCAAAAGTTATACTCAGAAAGACAGTCTCTTTGATTACAAAGAGATTTTTCTTCTGTCTTGAAAAAGGATTCTCTTAGAATTATTATGGCAATGATAGCTCATTATGATTTAGAGTTCCATCAAATGGATGTGAAAACTACTTTTTTGAATAAAAGTTTAGATAAAGAAGTTTATATAGACTAACCTGAAAGTTTTACAGTTGAAGGAAATGAACACATGGTGTGTAAATTTAAGAAGTCAATATACGAACTTAAACAAGCTTCCAGACAATGGTATCTTAAGTTTAGTGATATTATCACTTCCTTCGAATTTAAAGAAAATATCGTTGATTAGTGTATATATCTGAAAGTTAGTGAGAGTAAGTTTATATTTCTGGTTCTATATGTTGGTTTATATTTCTGGTTCTATATGTTGATGATATCTTGCTTGCCACTAACGATCTTGTCTTATTGTATGAAACCAAGAAATATCTCGATCTAAACTTTGAAATGAGATATAGAAGCGACATCTTATATGATTGGAATTGAAATATTCTGAGATAGATCACAAAGACTAATGGAATTGTCATATAAAGCATATATTAATAAGGTTTTAGAGAAATTCAGAATGGAAAAGTACTATGCCAGTGTTGTTCCAATTTAGAAAGTAGATAAGTTCAATCTCAATCAATGTTAAAGAATGAACTGGAACGCAAACAAATAAAAGATATTTCTTATGCATCTTTTGTTGGAAGCTTGATGTATGCACAAACTTGTACCGGGCCAAACATCAGTTATGCTGTCAGAATGCTGGACAGGTATCAAAGTAACCTAGGCATAGATCATTGGAAAGTTGCAAAAAAAAGTACTCAGATACTTGCAAGGAACGAAGGATCGCATGCTCACATATAAGCGATCTAATCATCTTGAGGTGATTGGATATTAAGATTATGATTTTGCCGGATGTATGGATACCAGAAAATTCACTTCTGGCTACTTGTTCCTTCTAGTAGCAGGAGCAATCTTATGAAAGAGTATGAAGCAGTCGGTCACTGTTGCATCCACTATGGAGGTTGAATTTGTGGTGTGCTTTGAGACCACAGCTCATGATTTATGGCTGTAAAACTTTATTTCAAGACTTGGAATTGTTAATTGTATTGCCAAGCCACTGAAAATTTATTGTGACAGCTCCACAGCAGTCTTCTTTTCTAAAAACAACAAGTATTCCAAAGGTGATAAACACAAGAAGTTGAAATACTTGGTCGTTAAAGAAAAAGTTCAGAAGCAAAGAGTGTCGATCGAGCACATTAGCACCAAATTTATGGTTGCGGATCCGTTGACAAGAAGAATTGCCACCAAAGGCATTTACGGAACATGTCAAACAAATGGGCATTACCAAGTATTAACTTCATGTTTATATTTATGTTCTTTATATATTTGACACTATTGAGCTTGTTTATTATTGTTTCTAATATGCATTTAAGAATCCAGTTAAATTTTAATTAAGTTGAATGCATTCAATTATGAAATTATGACACTAACGAGATTTGTCTTTAATAAAGACATTAATGTGGAAAATTAAGATATCATTTGTTATAGGTCATATTGAGTATAAAATTAATATTGTGATACATGGAAGGGACTGTGTCGCTACAATGACATACGACCGCTATGATCTATATTAATTGTATACTTAATAGTAATATTATGTTTGATCGATATAATGAAGAATTTGATCTATTATTCCCATTATGATTACTAATTATTAAATCATATTCAAGATAATGTCACATGGGCCAGGTGGGAGAATGTTAGATATTTTTTTTGTAATCCAAAACTTGGGTTACATAAATGTGGCTCATGTGTACAAATTAAATGGTGGTTTAATAATATTAAGTGCTTAAATCTTATTGGTCAAATAATTAAAGTATTTTTTAACTAATTTGATGGAAGTTAATTTTTACCTAATTAAAAGGAATTAGTCATCTCTCTAACAATAATAAGAAAAGAAAAGGACAATAGTTTTTTCTACATCAAGACTATTAGAAAAGCCTAAAGGGTCAACAGAGAGAAACAATTTCTTAACGATTAGATTGATCTTCATAACTTAATCATGGATCAAGGTACACTCTCTCTGTTGATAATATTTGTGAAAATCAATTTGTTCAAGATCTTAATGTTTGGATTTATACAGACAATTAGGGTTATTGATTTATATAATTATGAGATCCCAAAATTATGAATGTATAATATAAATTCAATGACAAAAATAAAGATAACTTTTAACATACAAACTCAAACGGGACCGACAACGGAAGAACATATTATCGATATGTTAAAATGAAATTTCTCAATTGATTTTTTTATCGTTTAATCCAGACTACATCAACATAATTCAATTATTATTACTATTTTTGTTAGAAATCGAACGACAACCGAAAAAAAAAAATATGATTAGGGACACCAAATCAATGTGGGACAACTCTTTAAAAAACAACTACAGACATATAAACAAATCTATTATGAATATCAAAATATAACTGATAGTTTTGCGACTCTATTTTACATGAATTTATACATAAGATAAGACTCTAATAAAATTCTTAACATGGGCCTAACTAATTCGATCCAAATAAAATTTGAATCATATCGAAATCTAACAAATTTATATGCAAATGTTTGTGTGAAATATTGAAAGCCAAAGAAGAAAGTAAAAACTTCTCTTTCTCGAGAAAAAAAGAAGGCAAGAAAATGAGGGTGTAAGTCTCCATCTGATCATTTGCACACGTCAAAAGAGACCGTACAGAAATAAAAGGCACAATATGCCTATTGAGGTCCCCAACGTTATCCCATCTTTTTGCATTCTATGGACGATTCCTCTTTCTACCTCATAATAAAATATATGCTCTCAACCCATGTCATTAATCTCCTAAATTCATAACTTATTATGCTATTTTGTAGAACGATCTCGCATTTCATGTTACAATTCCGGGTGATGAAATCGTTTGATCTAGAAAAATCATTTGCATCGTATTTGAAGGCTACCCATTTCTTTCGATCTTTTTTTTTTTTTTTTTTTGACGATTCATCGACGGTAATGCCAAAACCGTACAAAACTACAAGTATCTTATTTAAGATTTCCAATGTGAAAAAAGAAATATTCCTTTTTATTGATTTGGATTTCACATGCCCACTAGCTACCATCTCAAAAAGCCTGCAGCCAGATCCAAATTTATGAAGCATCCATCGCCATAACCGGCTCATTCTGGATGCCAAAGGCCATTTTTGTAGGGTTATTGGACGTCTCTAGGTCACTTCCGGCTGTCCTTAGAAAAACCATTGCCTTTGGTGGTAATCTTTTTTTTGAGTTCAATGATTCGAATTATGTTGCGTTCGGCTTGAAAAAGTAGGATAAAATGAAATTATGAAATGCGTTTGGGAATTTACGATGGTATTGACCTATTTAGTTATATAACATAATTCTCGGGTTTTAATGCCCGCGTTGTTACAATCTTCATAAACGAAAAAGCCAAAACTTGGCGCAATATCGTAAATAACGGAAGAAGAGAATGGGAAAGAACTGGATGTGGATGAGGTTTGTGAAATGGGAAAGGAATTTGGAGAGGATAAGATGTGCAAGGAATATGGGATGGATAGGTGCGTCACTTAGAACAAGATGGAGAAAAGGAATGTTAAACTTTACAAAAGAGGAACTCGTGGGCGGATCTTGGCTTCACACACCCAAACTAGGGTTTTTTCTTAGGTTGGTGAAAGGAACGGTGCTTTGTACATTTGTTCTTTGAAAAAATATATATAATTTCTGGTATGGTTCTTAAGACGACATTTTGTAAAAGCTTCATTTCTAACGTGACGGATGGTGATCGGAAAATTTTTATGTATTTTAATTTCGTTTTATTATCTTGAATTACGTATGACAATCATTTAAAAAATAAATAATTCGAGAAGCATGATAAACTGTCATTAATAATTAATCTTAGGATTAATTAAATTTAAGTAACATATCATCTCTCTCTCTCTCACTCACTTTCGGCAAGGCTTGCCTTATCTTCAGCTTGTAATGGATTTCTTAGAACAAATAGGCGTAAGAGATCTGTAGAAAAGCACATCAGTCATTGTCAAAACAAGGGAAGGCATTTGAAATATCGAAAAGAATGGTCTCTCTCTCTCTCTCTCTCTCTCTCTCTCTCTCTCTCTCTCTCTCT
>CM039530.1:8540468-8748878 GCA_022433055.1 Begonia peltatifolia
TCTCTCTCTCTCTCTCTCTCTCTCTCTCTCTCTCTCTCTCTCTCTCTCTCTCCCTCTCCTTGAGCAACAAATGAAGCAAATAGGTAATCCTCCACTGTCCTCTTTCTACTCTATATATACCTCATAACCCACCTGCAAAATCATTCGGACGCCACTCATCATCATCTCTAATCCACCTTCATCGACGCATGCCTGTCTCTGTCTTTCTCATTTCATTATTTTCTTCCTGAATTCTAACTCTACATTCAAGCGAATACATGGACAGAATCATAAAACTGTCAACTCAGAAGGCGGTGGTGATATTCGGCAAAAGCTCGTGTTGCATGAGCCATGCAATAGAGAGGCTATTTTCCAAGCAGGGAGCGAGCCCGGCCGTACGCGACTCGAGAGGGAAAGAAATGGAGTGGGCTCTGGTCAGGCTTGGCTAGAACCCTTCTGTCCCTCCTGTTTTCATTGGTCGTGAAGTAGATATTTAAAGGAAATACTAACTGTACACTCCATTATTTTTTCTACGATGACGTGTAATTCATTTATTATTTTTAATTTTTTGATCATGTTTACTAGATCAATAAAATAAAGACCTATCGTAGTGCAAAAAATGCTTAATCCTTGGAAAAATATATAATTGTTGTATCGGAAGCGCGAGGACATTCCCGAAGAACGGGCAATTTGGTGACATTTTTGATTGGTTGTTTTGTATTTTTAATAAATTGTTTAATAGTTAGCGGGTTGACTCGTAGACAAAATGAATTAAGTTTGATCAATATCATAAGAATAATGATTATGAATTAGTTTTAGATTCTATATTAATTATTAATTAATTAAAATAAAATCTCATATTACAAATTAGCACAATATATTCTTTCTATTTCCTATTCAACGGGTACAAAGATCAATAATTTCATGAGCTCGAGCTTCTATTGCTTACATAAAAACATCTATTTCCATGTAATTCGAAACCTTTTATATAAATATTAATAAGGTATCAAACTGTCAATCATTTAATATTTGAGGATTGAATACTCAATTTTAATCAATTAACTTTTGTACATTAAATTTTTTTAATAAAAAATAAAATAAAATAAAAAATTTATTTAAAAAAAATGTTACTTCCAAATGAATAATTATAGGAATACAAAGCTTAACACCAGGAAAGAAAAGAAAATAAGACTTTTCGTTTACTTGCTTAATCCGTTTGACGAGACAGTTACGTGATATTTATTTTTTAATAAACTTAGCATGATAAATTATAAATAATTAAAATAATATATTATTTCTATTCATCTATAAATAACACATAAACGTTATTTCAAATGATAAAATTACTCCATAAATTAGATAAAAATAGAAACAAAACCTGCCCATTTTGTAAGGTGTTCACATTCAAAGGAGAGATAAAAAAAAAAGAGGCATAAAATAAGAATTATTAGATGTAATAATATTATTCTAATGACGATTGATAACAATCATATATAATTCTCTCTCCAAAAAATAACATGATATAATAAATATCATTTCATATAAAACTATTGAAATTATAATTGCAAGTAACATTTATATATTTATTGTTAGAGTTTGACATGACCCGAATTGTAGTTGCGCTAGATTGAGTCTGTATATCAATATTAAAGTTTATATGTTCTTTATATATTGATGTTTGAATAACAAAATTTAATTATACCTTGATTTCGATATAATGAATTTGTGATATGTCTTGTAGGCTTATTACACATCCACAAACCAAGGTATGTCATTCAACCATCATTTATACTAACTAGTTTGCTAGTTTTGTAGATAAAGAACACTTTGATAACTTGGAACGGGATCCTAACTCTCATGATGTGGATAAACCTATTCACGTCCTATATTGGAAAGCATTTCCAGTATCATAAAACATTGAAAAGAGAATTTGTCTTCCCTAAAACAATTCATATAACATAGCATTTTCATTATTTGTTGTATCAAGATAAATATTGGCATTTCTTTATTTTATAGTTTGTAGAACATTATTTCTCATATTATTTTGGTATGCTTATTAGTTAGTTTTAGGAAGGCTTGAACAATCATGGAGTGGTACGCAACGAAGGAATGGATCTAGTAACTAGTGCACGCGGAGAAAAACTGATTGGGTAGTTGGTGTGCGCAAGATGAGCAACTGATTGGCGTGCAAGAGAGGAGATGACCAAGTAGCTAGCGCACATGAGAAGAAGGCTTGATCGAGCAACAGGTTAGCGAGCACAAGAGAAAGATAGGCGTGCAGGAACTCACGAGCCGAGCAACACACAAACCGAGCACCAACGAGAATTGCAGGCGCGCACTCACATTGGTTGAGTCACCACACTCCAACGACTACCTAGTTGACCGAGTAGAAGCGCACTTGTCAGGGTAAAAATTGCGTTCGCACGTTTGCTAAGTCACACGCTCCAACGGCTATTTCCTACTCTACCTCATTTCTTCCATTTTTGAGACCAGAAACACTAGTTTCCTTTAAGGCTATTAAAGACCAAGTTTCAGCATTGTAAGACACTTTTGATTAAGTGAATTTTCATTGAAGTTTTCTTCAAAATTCAGAGTTATCTTCGAAGCAATCTCGGCATATTATTTCCAAGTATTGGTACATCCATTGTCCACCAAGTTTGCAGGTACTTGGAGACCTCTTGCAACCACAATTTTCTTCATTCTTTTTGAAAGTTGAATGTGTAGAAAAGTGGTGGAAAACTTTGTCCTATTGCTGGAGTATTCTTCCTTTTTTTTTTCTTAAGAAGTCATTGTTCGATAGTGCTATAAGTTGTCTTTCGGCCCAGTTTTGGACTTTCACACATATCTCACTCATCTCATCGAATTTTCACCTGAAAATTTCAAGGTTTGTTATTCACTCACCAGATTAGTATCCATTAAATTTTTAGTCAATTTGGATCTATTTTCTAAGAGTTATACATTTTGGAGTTGGGGTGTTCTTCGGCTACAATTGAGGGCACCGAACCTTGTTACTTGATTTGTTTCACACATATAACTTGCACGTTGTGTTTTTGTATCAATTTCGTATACGTCTATAGTTTTTTCCTATCTACGGTTTTTCACATAAATTTTAGTGTCTTTATATTTTTGCGTTTATTTTCTTTTTTCTAATTATTATAGTTCGATTCTTGACAATTGATATCACTTTGGTTTTGGGAGAACCAATTATTTTTTAACAATTATAAATAGTAAAAGGCATAGATATTTACTTAGAGAATATTTAAAAAATTAAAAAGAAGGGGGCAATTTGCCCCTTCCCTAACTAAAGAACCATGTTCTCTCTTTTTGTCTCATGCATGTGAAATTCCATTTAAAGTTGATAGATTGCGAAATGATGCAAAGAATCTAATGACAAAGTGAAGAATCGCAAAATCAATGAAGATGGAATCAAATTGTAAGCGTCAAAACCTAGTTGGGGGAACCACAAAACCATAGAATATATGCTTATGTCATGTCTACATATGCATTTGTCACATGATCGTAACCTTTGTCACGTGTCCAATTTCGTTATAATGTTATTGCAAAGTAACACGTGAGTTGGCAATGACGTCAACAAGTTAAAATATCACACGTTACTGAAGCTGCAAACTGTATTTGGTTGAAAATGATGTGTCGCGGTTAGTTTTATTTATTATTTTTATAAAAGAAATTAAAGGCATAGATTGATTTTAAATTCATGAACTAGAAATTCTCGTTCCATGACCATGAAAATGAACCAGTGAATTGGCGATTTGTGCAACTTTAGGTGTTAAATCGACTGTTGATTATGAGTACGCTCATTTGACCACTTTGTATTGAACATTATTTTAAATCTCTCTCTAATCCTACGGAACTTTTTAAAATAGAAATAAAATTATACAAATCTTAACTTTCACTTATTTTCTCAATCTTATAAATACCCGGGTCAGTGGGTCTTGGCCCTTAAGCTGACTTTACCTATGGAAAAGTAAGTTTGGGACGGGCCTTATAAAAAACCAAAAAACTCGCAAGCTACGAGGAGGATGTTGAAATTGCTAGTTCAAGAACGATCGAGATTTTGCAATATTTTGATTAAAAACTGGTTAAGGTAGTCTAAATCTTGTACAATTATAATTATTTATGTTGTTTTTATTAGTTTTGATAGTTTTTACGCATGACGAAATTCACTATTATTTATAATAATAGTAAAATGCATTATTATTGTCATTTTAAAAATTACAAACAATCATAAATTGAATCGTTGGTGTAAAAGAAAATATTTTAAGAAAAATTCTATAAAAAAAATATTTTGATAAACGATTTTACTCATGTACTCCCGTATAATCTTAACAGTTTTAACTCATATATCAAGTACTTTTTGAAAGACTTTGAACCTGTCGAATTTTCTCTGAAAATCTTTTTACTTAAATTACTGACGTGTTGGGATCAAACTTACGAGAATAACACACTCTTATATTTGTAAAGAGAAATGTTTTCAACACATGAGACGTCTCTATTCATTTTTAGAAAATATTTTTTCTTAAATCGAATCTGGGAAAAAGTCACATTTTTTCTCTCAAATAGATTAAATCTCTCTTTTTTTCTCTTTTTGTCAAAATCTCTTTTTGACATTTTAATAGATCTATTTAAAAAATAAATTTTTAGATTTATATTAGTAAAAACTAATTTTTAAAAATAAATATTATGTAATCAAATTTCATCTTATCAAATTTTTCATATCTCCTTTTTAAATAATCTAATTTGACAGTTTGTTAACTAACAAACTTCAACTTAAATATGAAAGTAAAAACACATCTGATAAGATTTCTCATATTTAATTTAAATCTATTAAAATAATCTCATCTAATGAGACAATTTATTTTGAATTCAAAATATAAAAATTATTTATATATTTTAAATTATAATGCATTCTTTTGAGTGTTTACAAATTGATTAATCATAATTAATCATTTATATATTTATTCTTGTAACATTGAAATTTAAATAATGATATAAGATGACAGAGGGACAAATGGACGTATAGTCCTAAGCTATCATAACATTTGTTAATTAATATAAATTTTTTATATTAATTAACACAATTATTAACTCTACAGTAATTTTACTAAATATCTAGAGTTGCACTCTTAAAACTATATAGTATATTTACTCAAAGTAATATCCATTGATATAATCATTACATATGTATTAATCCTCCATTAAGATTCATAATAGAATTAGGTATAAAATCTGTTAACCTCTCATATTATATATTTATCCATGACTAACATTAGTTTTAATTAAATAATTAATTTATAACATTTATTAATTTGCATGCTAATTATTTAATCTCTGAATTAACAAACAAATGAATATTGTATTATGAATTTTATTGTATCAATATTAGCATTCTCAACTACTCATTTAATTTATTCCCAAAATGCAAAGATTTTGTAGTGCAGCTTGTACAAAACTATACCGAGTAAATCAAAAAATAAATTGAAATGAAATATAAGTCTAGTAAATACAATGAATTAATATCGTACGTATATGATCATCATTATAATAAAATTAATTGTTATTCATTTAATGGATATTATAAGAATAATATAATTTAATTTGGTTCAGTTTTATATAATCATATTATATAAAATACAATTATTTTATGTCACTACATATATAGTCGGAATATAACTATATATTATCAACGAAGTGAACTGTATTTATAACTTCATTAATTTGAAGATCATATATTTCAAATATAAGTTATGGATTAATATAATTATTTTTTTTTAAATTTAATATCATATATATCAACATATATATAAATTTAAAATTGCACAAATAATCATTTTTTTTAATTTATAAAGTATATCGAATAATACAAATATAAAATTTAACCATAAAAATTACATACAATAAAAAAATATTCATAATATTTGTTTGTTAGGTACATTACACTTAACAATTTTATCGAAGTTTTGACAAGTACTTGGAGTGATTTTATTCGGATCTTGCAGGAAAGTTCATATTGATTCTTATTGTGCGAACTCTGATTGTTCTTCAGATTGAAATTTGCTACAAATTAACTGTTGAACATACATTTTGGGGTACTATGAGATTTCAATAATAGCTAGAACTATGTACTTGCATATAATTTAGACACGGACAAGTGTCTAAATTATAGATGACATCGACGCGCACAGATTTAATGAATTGGATAATCAAAGGATGGCTTCATTTGCTGACACTAGTAGCCAAAAAAAGCCCACGAACTTTGAACCCGCTCCGGTTTCATTTTTTAGGAAAAAATGAGTTTTTGAAAAATAATCCCGAATGATTCATGCATTTCTTTTTCGAATAAAAATCAAGTAATAATTGAAAAAGAATCTGACACACAAAATTTATGAACAATAGAAAAATACTGAAAATAAAAATATAATTATAAGTTTTGCATCTTTAACTTACATGAATTTATAAAAAGATAAAAATTTACAATGAATTCAAAAGAATTTGGATCATCATCAAATCCCACCTATCATGATCGGAGGTTCATAATTTCTATAGATAAGTTTGGAAGAGAAAGTAAGAGGAGAGTAATTGGAGTCTGACCCAAAATGGCCTCTCACGAGTTCATAGAGTCTGAACACCAAAAGGATGTCTGTTTGTGCAGCCCAGTCCTTTGAATATTTTAAGAACATGTGCTGAGAATGTCCATCACAAGTGTGGAGGCACATCCCTTAAAGGACCCCACTTTCCCGACCGTGATGATGATTATTACAGCGCCCTCTTGGCCTTGTAAAAATTCACATGTCAATGGGTTAAAAGTAAAATCCACCTAACCTAATCACTTAATTTTCTTCGTCTTAATCGTAGGATATTTTAGTTTACGTATCCATTACCAGTTCTTTAATCCTCTATTGTCCATTTTCATACCCTTCTGTTTTCTCTTTACCTTGTGTTTCACTGCATCTGTTTCTTCGATTTGGTGATCTGCTTCTGCAGAAAATTGGTGGGTTCTTACTCTTTTTTATCTTTAATGGCTGCCAGAGATCGCCGAGAGGGGGGGAGGAAGCGGGCTAGGTGAAATTCCGAAATGGGTTCGTCGAACATTTCCAGGATGAGCTATTGTCGGGGTTTAGAGATGAACTGGTGTTTGTATAGTGTTCCTTAATTTTTACAAGTAGAATTTTCTTTTGGTGGCTTGAAATTTGCTTAGATTTTGGTATGGGTGGGTGCTTTCCTTGTTTGAGATCATCCGTGGAAGAGGGTAGTGGCGATAAGGAAGCAACTAGGAATGATTCGTTCAAGGATGGCTCTGGTGCTCAGATTCACCACATCACCAGGGTTGGCTCAGGTAAATCATCTTTTATTAAGAGGAATTTGGATTGTTTTGCTTTTTTGCTGTTGTTCGTTGTTGGGTTTTCTGTCGGTATTTGTTTTGCTGCCACCTGATGTGTTTACTGAATTGGGATTTGATGTTTTTCCATTAAAGTCTTTTGCTGATAACTGATAGCACAGCTCCTACTGCTGAAATTCCATCAAATTTCGAAGGCCCAGCGCCTTCGTCGTGTTGTCTAATTTTGTTTCAGAAGTTGTTGAATTCTGTGTTCTCGAAATGGTTTCCATAACTCTCCTGAGATCTGTGCTTAGTATTGACAAACATGTCAATATCTATTGATTTTTTCATTATTTAGTTTCTGGTGAAGCTTTTAAACACATGGTTTCTCTTTCGGACGGTACTGCGTTCTAATTCTGCCTCGTAAAGAACTGAAACAAGTAGTTTCAATGTTGATATGAGTAATTAATCTCATAGATGATTTCTGTTGGTTGGCCTTATCCTTAAGAATTTCTCTAAAGTAAACTGTTATGAGATACAAATATGACGGGGAACAAATGCAGAAAGCTTAATGGTGTTTGATTCCAACTGCTAAATTTTTTTGCTTTATTCGGCCGAAAAAAAAATATGTTATTTTGCTTAAGCAACCTTAAATTTTTTAATGTATGATTAACATGAATGTGTAGAAAAATCTAAATCACGAAGCAGTAACGACACCAAGAAGGAATCAACTGTTCCAAAAGACGGGCCGACGGCTCATATTGCAGCTCAAACCTTCACATTTCGAGAACTTGCAGCTGCAACGAAGAATTTTAAGCCCGAATGCTTACTGGGCGAAGGAGGATTTGGCCGAGTTTACAAAGGTCGTTTAGAGAGCACGGGACAGGCAAGTCAAAATAGTTGTATCATTTATTAATGACTCATTGTGATTTGAATTGTTGGGGATTTTAATCTCAAAAAAATATTGTGATGATGCAGGTAGTTGCTGTGAAACAGCTTGATCGAAATGGCCTCCAAGGAAATCGGGAATTTCTAGTGGAGGTTCTAATGCTGAGTCTTCTACACCATCCAAATCTCGTGAACTTGATTGGCTATTGTGCCGATGGGGATCAACGGCTTCTTGTTTACGAGTTCATGCCATTGGGATCTTTGGAGGATCATTTACACGGTATATTAAGTATTATATGGATATGAAAAATTAAAATATATTGACAATGATGGTAGATTTTTGAACTACTAACTTGCCAATCCAAAAATGGCTTAATAGCGAGGGAGACACTAGGATTGGAGTCATATGTTAAACCCAATAAAGTAAATAATCAGATCTAGGGCAAAATATTTTCTGGTTTCTAGTTACATATTTATATTTTTTTGACTGGTCTGACTAGTTTTTTTTTGTCCTGTGCTTCTAGATCTTCCGCAGGATAGGGAGCCCCTGGATTGGAGCACGAGAATGAAGATTGCAGCCGGTGCAGCAAAGGGATTGGAGTATTTACACGATCAAGCAAACCCTCCAGTTATATACCGAGACTTGAAGTCATCGAACATCCTTCTAGAAGAAGGTTATCACCCAAAATTGTCAGATTTTGGTCTTGCGAAATTGGGTCCCGTCGGGGATAAAACTCATGTCTCTACACGGGTGATGGGAACATATGGTTATTGTGCTCCAGAGTATGCGATGACTGGCCAGCTCACCCTAAAGTCAGATGTGTATAGCTTTGGAGTTGTCTTTCTCGAACTTATCACTGGCCGGAAGGCTATTGATAATACTCGAGCTACAGGAGAGCATAATCTTGTTGCCTGGGTGAGTATTTCTTGCTTTTTTCTGCAATTTGTTGCATTCTAAGCGCATATAAGCGGATGCAGATTAGAGATACACGAATAACTACAAATTATACATTTCTAGATGAACAGAATAGTTTTTAGATTTTTCTGTTGGTTTTTTCAATCCGACTCTTTTTTTTAAAACTCCGACGAAGTTCAAGTTCCATACTAAAATTTGCGAAGTGATCAAAATGTGCCGATGTTTCTCGATATTTGCTTGAAAGTTAAGAAAATGGCCTTGGAAAGAATCTTGTTACAATATCATTTATGATCTCATTATAATTGCTTTTTTTTTTGCGGTAACTTTTAGCTATGTGTTCTTCGTTTTGGACAGGCTCGGCCTCTTTTCAAGGATAGACGAAAGTTTCCAAAAATGGCAGACCCGCTATTACAAGGGCGATACCCAATGAGAGGACTTTATCAAGCCCTTGCCGTTGCAGCAATGTGTTTGCAGGAACAAGCAGCCACAAGGCCTCTGATAGGGGATGTTGTCACTGCCCTCACTTATTTGGCCTCTCAAACCTACGATCCCAATGCAGTTGGTTCTCAAAGCAATCGCGTTGGTTCATCGACTCCGAGGAACAGAGACGACCGGAGAGGCGGGGCAGATGGACTGGATAGCCCGAACGACCGAGGTTGCCACATGGGTTCTCCTTCAACCCATAAAAACTCTCCTGATTTTAGGAAGAGGGACCATGCAAGGGAGCTGGGCACTGGAGGAGAGCTTAGCAAAATGGAAACCGGTGGAGGGTCTGGCAGAAAATGGGGGTTGGACGGGTTGGAATCTCACGAATCGTATCTTTACAGCCCTGTAAATACTGGGAGAGTGCGAGAAACTACGAGGAATCGCGATCTAGATCGAGAACGGGCAGTGGCTGAGGCAAAAGTATGGGGCGAAAATTGGAGGGAGAAGAAAAGAGCAAATTCAGTGGGTAGCTTCGATAGTTCCAACGAGTGAATCAAGCTTTGATTTACTCGAATCTTCAAAACTCGACAAGAATCGTAGTCGTCAGAAGCTGTAATTTCAGTAGAGAGGGAAGACATGGGCAGTCATCCTCCATGGGCTCGTGTATTTATTTGTTGGGGGTATTGTATAAGGATGGATGGATGGATGGATGGAGAGGAAAAGGCTCCATTTTGGCTCCCCCAGAGGAGGCCATATTTGTAGGAGAGTGAGTAAGCTTATTGGGACTGGTATGGTTTTCATTTTCACTTTATTTTTCCATTGTTAATGTCTTCTATATCATGGATTTCTGAGTCTGTCAGTTCTGTTCGGCTTATACACAGGTTCTCTCTCTCTCTCTCTCTCTCTCTCTCTCTCTCTCTCTCTCAGCACCCAATTGAATGAAATATTATGGGTTTCATGATTTGTTAATTTTAGCTCATCAAAATAGATAATTTACACCTATTTTCAAATCGCAGGACGAAAGTTGAGTTCAATGAATATAATTGAAACCTTGAAGTTTCAAACTCCATGAATTTGAAATCTGAAGTAACACAGTATTCTGTTCTTTCTTTTGCTGGGTATGTGTCCATATGAATTTGATTAATCTCTGTAAATGACAAAATACAGAATCTGTTAATCATCGATTTCAGGGAGACAATAATTTTCAGGTTCATTGTAATTCCACTGCACAGATCACTAGGAAGCAGATAATAAAATATGACAATTGGGTCGTTTTCCCAGAAGTTGGAAATGAAGAAGATTTTATACTCTCCTAGTATCGTGATATTTTCAATCGAAACTGGACCTTTCAGTTTCAGTAATTGGGTGCACTCCACTGTAAAAGCCTGATAATTTTTCAGTTCGCATGGTAAAGAAAGACGATATGGACGTTAACTAGTAGGACGGGAATTTGTTGGAATTCATTCCACATTTTCGGTTGAATTTGGGAATTTCGAGGGTTCGTTATAATGCCTGCGAGATTTACTTCAATGGGTAGTTCTGCTTTCGTCCTCTGAATTCCTATTTGCTCTTGTTTCGGCGCCTGACCTCTTTTACCTAACTTTACTCACCCTTTTCTCTGACATCTCTCTCTCTCTCTCTTTCGGTGCAGTCTGCGGGAAATAATGGAGGTCGTGATGGTGGTGTTGAAGACAAGTATAATAATGTCTCCATCCTGGCATTGTTGTGGGTGGAGATGGACAAAGCAGAAGAACCCATTCTTCCCTAACCAGAAAAATCCCTGTTTTCCTCATATTTTCCCCAATTTGGGTTGTTTTCATTCCCTCTCTGTCTCAACTTTCTCTCTGCAAATATGTCTCCAATACAGATGGAGAGGTCTTCCAATGAACGCCTTGATTTCGGAAAGATGGGATACGGGTTTTTCCTCCTCTTCTTCTTTGATTAATATTCACTGAAATGATTAACTTTCCAGCTTTGGTTTTCATGGGTTTTCCTTGTTAATCTTGCGTCTTCTTCTTTGGTTAAATCACTGAAACTGTAAACTGATTTCTGAGTTTTGGATTTTCATGGCTTTTAACTTGTCAAACTTGACTTGGTTTTGGTAATTATTTACTGAAATGATAAACATTCTTCGTGGTTTTTTATCCACTCAAATGGTTTGCCGAATTGGATTATGTTGTGTTCTTTGCAGATGCAAGCATTATAGAAGGAGATGTCGGATTCGAGCTCCATGCTGCAACGAAATCTATTCTTGTCGTCATTGTCATAACGAGGCCACAGTATGCTTGGAGACATTTTTTTTTCCTCCATTAAATCTCTGTTCGTACAAATTTGTTTTCTAATCTTTGATGCATTTAGTGCATGTTGAGAAATCCCTTTGACAGGCATGAGCTTGATCGCCATGACGTAAAACAAGTACGACAATGTTATAGTTTTGCATATTTCGTTTCTGATAAAGTAAAATCTATAGTGTAATATTTGAAGTCATTCAAATATTATATTTTAAATTATTTTTTTGACAAATGGAACTTCTACCTTTTAGTTATTTTAATTAAGTGTTTAGCTCGATGGTAATTTCTATCTCTGTCAATCTGTTTTTTGACTAGAGGAGATCGAGTGACAAGTTCGACTGTATTTAAAATTAAGTTAGAAATTATTGAAATTTTTAAAAATTTGGTTCAAATACTTCATTAAATGAAAAATATGATATATACATACTAAAATTAGCTAAATTGACAACGAGATCTAAATTGTTAATAGTTGAAAAGTAGAGGTTCTGTTTGTTTAAAAAAAAATTCTAAGATCTAATTTGTAAATGACTTTAAACGATAGAATAAATTGCACTTTACTTTTTTTTTTAATATCATTTCATATTCATAACGAATGATTATTTTCTTTGTTAGGTCGTTTGTTCTGTTTGCGACACAGAACAGTCGGTATGTGTTTCTAGAGATTGTCTTGCGTAAGGTTGTTGTTTGTAAAATAAGATTTGCTCGAGTTAAATTTCTCGTTTTTTACAGGCTTCGATGGTTTGCACCAACTGCGGTATAAGAATGGGGGAATATTTCTGCGAAATTTGCAAATTTTACGATGATGATGTGAATACACTAAACACTCTTGCTCCTTTAATATTCTTGATCCATTCAAGTTGTGAGATAAGTTATTTTACCCCTGCAGATAAACCAATTAATCAATCTCTGTTTTCATTCTTCTCAGATTGATAAAGGACTGTTTCATTGCGATGATTGCGGTATCTGTAGGTAAACAAAACAAAGTTGAGAAGCTCTTTCTCTCTCTTGGCCTCTTTCTTTATCTCTCTATCTTATGATTATGGCATTAAACTACTGATAACTCCGACAGGGTCGGCGGTCGTGATCGGTTTTTCCATTGCAAGAAGTGTGGTACTGACTATGAACCTACTACTCTGTCCATTTATGATCTTGATATTGGGATGATGGCTAGTTTTTTCATGTTATCATTTCTTGATATGCATCCTAGGATTATTTGTGAGATGTGATTCAGTGATTGATAGAAAATCAAAGCTTCAAACTGACCAGATTCATTTGAGAACTGCCTTTAAAAATTAGAGATTTTTCCCATAGCGTGCTAATGCCAAGACTGGTGAAATTTTCGGGTCAAACTTTAACTAGACAACATCTCGAAATCGCTAAAATGACTATGCAGTTTCCAACCATGATAAATTGTGAGATATGATGCAACTATCCAAAATAAATACTTTTGTTTACCATATTTTCTATTTAATCAAATTTTTTAATCCGATTTCGAACTTTGTCGTGAATGCGTTAGAAATTAAATTAAAATAACTTTTTAAATAGAAAACGTGTTACATGTGCTAAATTGAACGTATAAATTGATGACAATGTTTAAATTGCTGATAATTAGAAGGGTGATATTCCATTTGTCAAAAAAAAAGTTATGATCTGATTTATAGATGATTTCAAACGATAAGATGTAATTGTAGTTTAAACAAAAACGTTTAAGAATGAAATTTGAGAGCATTACCTTGCTCTGGGAGATTCTTATGTTTTTCCTTTCAATGAATGAATATTTTTGTCGACCACATTTGAATACCAACAGGGTCCTGCTATTCGGTTAGTCTTCGGGAGAATCATTCATGCATCGAGGATTCCATGCGGCACCACTGCTCGATATGCTACGAGGTCTTTTTCTTCTTTTCCCTGTTTCATGTAATTGAAAGATAACGGGATCTTAAAATCTTCACACGTGTCAGCAGTTTCTATTCGACTCCATGAAAGACACAACCGTCATGAAATGTGGCCACACAATGCATAGCGAGTGTTATTACGAAATGTTAAAGCGCGACCAGTAAACAACTACTCGTACATCATTTCTTATTGTTGTTACTTTATAAAGAACCCTATAATTTTCGTCCCCTCGTGTCGTAATATAGGTATTGTTGTCCGATATGCTCTAAATCGGTGATAGACATGTCGAGAACTTGGAAAAGAATAGATGAAGAGGTAGCTTTTAGAAATATACACCTTTCTTGAACATTTCAAATGGAAAATTTCAATCATTTTCGGATCTAAGTCAACTTCTTTTGTCTGATTTTTTTGTTGCTAGATCGAAGCTACAATCAACTTCAGAAATTATCAGCGAAAGGTGCGTATTTATATCGAATCCCAGATATTTTTCGAGTATGTATTATTACATAATGCCGTGATACACACTGATTATTTGAAAAATTGTATAATTGGACTCCTATCGACCTTATTGATTCGGAGTCGAATGATAATATGTTATGAAATCTTTAAAGATTTTTCCAGTAGAAATAGAAGAAGTTGAGTATTTTTTGCAGGTTTGGATAGTGTGTAAAGACTGCAATGACACAACAGAGGTTTATTTCCACACGGTTGGGCAGAAATGCAGCCACTGCAAATCATGCAATACCTCCTCAATTGCTCCTCCTGTTCTTCCTCAGTGATCATCCCACTAGTTTTCCGAATGTTCTAGCTAAACCAGTGGAAAATTTATGTCCAAATCTCAACTGTTGTGATATCTTCTTCCATCTGCAAGTATTTATCGTTTTTTATGAGCCAGCCAGTAGATTAATCTCTTTATTTTCTAAACCTTATAAATTTAACTATTTTAAATTTTGA
This sequence comes from Begonia peltatifolia, assembly GCA_022433055.1. NCBI lineage: Eukaryota > Viridiplantae > Streptophyta > Magnoliopsida > Cucurbitales > Begoniaceae > Begonia > Begonia peltatifolia. Next base: position 8,555,155 of record CM039530.1, read on the forward strand.
AAATATAGGATAAGATTTTGATCAGTATTTAGTGGTAACAACAATATGATTCTATGTCAAATTGGCAGATCAGTTGAAGATGAAATCTTTTTGTATATTTTTAAAAAAATAGGTAAATCTTCTTGAATTTGTATCTATATATGTACATGAACACTCTCTGAAACCACCCTTGATGATCGATAAAAAATAATGGCCAAGACATCTCCAACAAAACTCTTCGTCTTCTTCATCTTCTTCGCCTCTGTTCGCATTCTAGAAAACCTCGTTACGATTTCCGCCATTGTCGACCACAAAATCCCTCGCAACTCCTCCTCGGTCATGGATGCGGACCCTTGTCAAAGTAAGCATTCGAAGTCGTTTTTTTGTTTTTGAGTGATCTCTAAAACCCAGAATCCTAACGTGAAGAAGATGGTGTTTTTGCAGAAGGTCCCTGGAAATATGTAACGGCAGAAGTCGAAAGGGTGGAAGGAAATTGCGACGAGAGTGATATGGCGAGCTTTACAAACGCAGTTACCTGCACCAGGGTAATCTAATTTTGTTTCTGGCCTTTAGAATTTAGTGTTTTAATTGCCTGCAAACCTTGCAAAGTTGGTAACTTTCTCCGTAGATTATGCAGAAACAAAAAAAGGAAAACTGGGTTGAAATTTCTGATGATTCTCTCTCTTTCTGTTCTGTTCTGTTCTGCAGGCTTTTCTTTTAGATCAGAGGCCTTATCATGCTGCTAATTTCGTCTATGATTTTCATCGACAGGTCTGGTTTTTGCTTTATTTTCTCGAGTTTCTTTGGTTCTACTGTAAAACCTATGGTTAAAGACGATGATCTTATGAATTTTGGATTTTGGTTAATGATAATTTTAATCTAATAATCACGCTGATGAGGCTACGATTGTCTTTTTCACTCTGCAGAACGCAAGAAAAATTGGGTTCTTCGCTGAAACCCTGCTGCGCAAACTTGATCTTAACCCTCGGTTCATTAACCGGTGTAGAAGGAAGGGTGACAGGGAGGTAATGGTCTTTTCACTTTTATTTTTTTTAATTATATGAACCTTGATAATTTTAGTTGCATTAAATAAAATGATTAAATTAAAATAATCAGAAACTATATCTTGATTTATTAGGAGATTCCAATTTTTATATATTCTTTTAAACTCAATAATATATTGATTTAATAATTCGTATTTGAGTCTTAATATCTTTTATCAGATGGTGCTCGAGTATTATCATCGTGGTCTGGATCTAATGCTCAAAGAGTTAGATAAACTCGGAATATTTGAGGAAAGTAACTTCTATGCTTACGAAGAAGAAGATGAACAGGACGATGAAGATATTGACGACGATGACAATGATTTGTTGAATGACGAGGAGGAATTAGAGGAAGATGTTGAAGTTAATTTCCTTGATTGATAAACTATTTCTTTTTTATTTTCATGTAATAGGACGCATACATTGTTGAGGAGGAAATTTTAGGTTTTATTAGTCGGCTTTGAGATTTATTCGCTCGAACGGTAAGGTTAGCAGTGAGTTTTTTTTTTTACACGAACAATTATGAGATATATCTATTTTTTTATTTATTTCTCTCAATTGTCGTATTAAATAACTCAATTCTAAATTAATTTCATTAAATATTTAATACTAACACTAAGCGCTAGAAATTGAACGATAATTAAAAAATATATATATGATATGAAATATTATGTTTACGTTTAAAAATTATTTCAAGAAAAAATTATAGACATACGAACAAATATAATATAAAGATTGAAACACAATCGTAAATTCTGCGATTTTAGTTTATATAAATTTTAAAGAGAAAACAAAAACTTATCGAGACATGACACAAATAGAATTTGAGTTTATCCCGAAATCAACCAGTCAAGTTATTATCTTCTTTTATCTGTGATACTCGTTAGTTAGTAGATTACATGATATGTTCTAAAAAATTTTAATATTAAATCAGATATTTTTGTATTAATTATATTAAATTGTTGAATTATAATAAATAATTAAAAAAAAAGGCATCAAAATAAGCTTTAATCAACAAGAACACAAGAAAAAGGAACATCTTTCTCCATTAAACAAAACCTCGAAAGGAACAAAAGACGGGTCGAACTGCATTTTCTTACAGAAATTTCTTCTGAATTCGAAAAGCAGCAAGCACGACCAGCAGAAGATAAGCGAGCGAACCGACCAACGACAGGGCGATGGCGGCCGCAGCTTGTTCGCAAAACTTTCCAAACACGTCGCAGACTTTGTTCCACTGCACGTGCGAGTTACCCCGGTAGCCAATAAGACCCACCGCAGCTGCAGCTCCGATGCCGGAAAATAGCAGCGCCACCATAACGACGTCGACTACAATGACTAGGAATACCAACCCTTTGCTGCCTTTTCTGCCGGCCATCGTCAGAAGAAGCGATAGAGCCGCGTAGGCGCATGATATTGCGTTCGTTACCACAAAATACCTGCAGTTTCGTGTTAATCGTACTCGTATGTCACACAATGGGAAATCTTCTACCTTATTTGATGAAAATCATTTCAAAGAGGAAGCTAGACTTGAGAGCAGTACACCGTATAAGGATGCTAAACGACATGTCGACTCTCCCACACTTGAAGATAAGAGTACAAATATGTTAAACCTAAGTGCTCATTAATCCATTTTTTAAAAACCTAGAACTACACATCCATTAGATTTATATCATTGAAAGAATCAACTCAGAAAAGTTTTGCAGTTTCTCTTTCTTTTTCTCACTTGATCAAGGAAGAACTTGCCAAGATTTGGAGTCAGTGACGTCATATATATGCATTTCTATATAAAAAAAATAGAAACGAAGAAGAAGATTGAGAAGAACTTACACAAAAGCAGACAAGTAAGTCCACTTAGCAATGGCAGGAACATTGAGAGGAGGAAGATTGGAGGAAATCAGGACAGGGACAACCTTGGTCTGTTTATCAACTCCCAGAAGAATAGCGGCCACCGAGGTCAACACAAAGGCCAAAACCCTCAAAACCAAATCACACCCTCCAAACGCCATCTTCTTCTCTCTGCACTCCACACCCTCCATTCCTCCATTGCTCGCCAGCTTCTGGCTCTCCATGCTCACTGCAACTGCAACCCACTTCTAGAGAGAGAGAGAGAGATTTTTCCGTAAAAAAAACAAAAAGAGAAGGAAGAATGTTATATGGAGAGTGAGGGAATGGAGAAATGTGCCGTAGTTGCAGAAAGTTGTGAAATTTGAGGGGCCATAAATCTTGGAGAGGGGTGCAATAAAAGCGAAGGAGTTGGGCAAGTGTAGATAGGACACATGGTTTGGTGAAGAACATTAATGGGTAGTGGGTTCTCTGATGGTTGTGTGAATCTGAAACCTACACGCAAAAAAAAAGCCAAATTAAAAAAAAAAACCATTTTTTTTTTGGGTGTTATCTTCTTGAAAATTTAACTGAGATTTGACCCTTTTTTATAAAAGAGATCAAAGAGGAGACGCAGACAGATAGAGCGACAAAGATCATCAGACCCATTGACTGTAAGCGTATGAAAACGAAGAACAGTTTCCATTTACTTTCGGACAAACAATTTTGACCTACTTAATTCTCATTTTCAGCCGATTTAGTAAAAAATCCTGATCTTTTCACACACCAAATTGGTGGGTTTGTGCTATTTTTAGCAAAAAAACAAGAGCTGGTCGCTCATAATATTACACAGAATTAAAAACTAGTTCGTTTGACTAAGCTTTGTTCTTTGCTTTTATCTTCTCTTTTTCCATCTCAAAGACAGCTCATGACACCACGTACAGATCTGTAAATATGATATCTCCAATTATCCATGACAATATTAATATTCATAAATAGCGCAATATTTTTAAATATTTTCCTCAACAAATCGCGTTAAATTTTAAAATAATTACATATGTATTTAAAAATTATGAAATTTTTACAATAAATTTTTTTTATACTTCTAGTTAGAACGAAAAAAATAGCTAGCACAATAAACAATCATGCATTTATTTATAATTTTAAAATCAAGACTATTTATCTATGACACACTATTAATAAACTTATTAAAATTAATATTAATTCCCTGCGCAATGAAATCATCTTATCTTTCCTTAATTTTTTTTCCTAAACTCTAGTTTTCATTGTTTAAAAATAAGAACAAGAACATGAACAAGAGATTTGGCTGTTCCTTTCTAATTCTAAGACGTGGGTATTCCAAAAAAGTGAAGATTTATTTCAGTAGAGTAAAAATAATATTGTGTTTTCTTGGGAGATGGAAATAATATTGTCTTCCCAGTTCCCACATCCATGCTTAATCAGACGTGACATTTAACGAGGGTTCTGAGAGCATAATCAATGAGGCTGAGGCATTTATCAACACCTTGATACCTGTCCTCGCTTTTATAATTATTGCTGGAATCTTCCTAACTTCACATTTGGAGTTGAGATTGATACAAGTGAATGATTAAAGCAAGGATATTTAAGGAATCAGCTGTTTTCAAAAAGACTAACTGTTTGGCAAGAACTGTTAATTTAAAGGTGGAGATTGTTTTGAGGCCCAACTTTTGATTGCGTTGATTGCGTGTTGAGGCAACTGGCACCTATAGATGAAGAAAACGTCACGTTTGTCTTGCTTATTCAACGTAGGTAGACCCAATGGCGACATTATTGAAGCGACGCATAAAAGTTCAAATAAGAATAAAGTAAGATTATGCAACTCACCACACAATTGGGTGAACTTTATTGGTAGCCCCTTCCCGGTCACGATATAAATTTATATGGTATCATGTTTTCAAGTCAATCTTCGAGAAATTTCGTGAACTCTCAAATTTGATCGTTTAATCTGACGTTTTTGTTAAGCACTCTTCTGAATCGTGATATTTATTGTTGGTTTTAAAAACTATGGTTGACGATAAGATTGCACGTAAATCTCTACTTGAAAGATATAGAAATTTTTATACGTGACTATCTAATAGTTCGTCGATTTTCATATGTATTTTCATTTAACGTATTTTAATTGAGCATGCATCTTCATTTATAGATAAAAATATGTTTGTTTGTTTATAGTTAATTAGAGCGATGCCTATTCATTTATAAATCAAAATGACATGATTTTTAAAATATTGTTTAAAGTTATTTTAATTTATACAGGTAAACATCAAATTTATATTAATATATAAAATTAAAAAATATACATTATTTTATATTTAGAGTATAATCGAAATTGAATCAATCGAAACCAAACTAAAAGTTTCAATTCGGGTCAAGTTCGGTTTTTACCTTCGAAAACTCTGGTTTTGGTTATAAAATTAGTAGAAGAGACAGAAATCAGGTCAATTTAGTTCTAACAGCACTTGAAATATAAAAATTTTCTCTAAATTAATCTAATTAGTGGAATTGTATGGAAAATTTGATTGTTATGCAAGGAGTATGACTCGTGGACAAGTTCTTATATTTCGCAATGGTTCAAGAGTAATTATTATTAATTCTACATTGTGAGATAGTTTGGTGGACATAGCGGTTTGGAGCATTAGGTGAATATGTTTTTGTTGTCAACGACGACTAAGTAATCTCATTGATTTGGGCATAACTTGTAATTTAAATTCAAGTCTTCCATTGCTAATTAAAAGTTTTTAGTTAAAGGTCGAACCATTTAACTTGTTTCGAGCTGAGTCGTTCATATTCTATCCAAGGTCTCTTTTAAGGCGTGATAGGGCAGATCCTCTTTCTCGGCGACCGCCCCCGAAAAGGGGACTTTCAAATTGGTTAGTTTTTAATAAATATAACGGTTTTCATATATCTAATCATGATTTTTATTTTTTTATCCCGGAGAGGTAAGTTAGCCAATTGGTTAAAATGCAATGCAGTTATGCTAAGCGGACTAAAGTCGAGTAGGAGGTGGCACCGTCTTAACATATAAGAAAAGCAACCGTTTTAGTTTATAAATAGTGTAATTATCATTTTGCTCATTGCAAAATAAGTAAATAACACTCTAACACATTTGGCCACGCCAACAAAACTTATCTCATATTAGTTTGTATATTCTAAGTTTCAAATATCGAATATACACTTAAATATTTTTCTCAAACTTATTATGACGACGACTATAATGTACCGTACATAATATATGGAGACACGTTCAATATATTAATTACAGCTAACAACGCTCATGCCGTCGATAGGATCATAGATGGTAACATTATATGGTCTATTGTCTTGATTTCTTTGCTCCCTTCTGAAAATTCTAGTACATAAAAACACGTCTTGGGGACCAATATGAATAATCATTCTTTGACTTGAAGTTTCCTTTTGTGCGGTACCAAGTCATCCTCACGTGTTGCAATCAATCCACGTATATTACTTGCATACAAGCCATGTTCATATTTGAATCTTTGGAAATAAGAACGAAGCCGTTAATTCTCAATTATATTTTTATTTTGACCAATAAATAATAATATATATTTACAAAGTTTGAATATCTATCTTATATTTTCCAGTGTATTTGAATGTGAACATGGTTTGCATGCCACGAATATAATATATTTTGTGACAATTCAACTTGGAGTGGGAAAGAGGAGGGTACTCTTCAATGATGTGCAATCTTATGTGAAAGTTGACCGATTGAGGAAGCACAGAATAATTAAAATTAGCTGTCCATATTAAAATATTATTATTCAATCTTTAGAACCCACTAAACCTAAGGAGACGTCGCGTGAATTTGACAGATAGGCAACAATAATTAAACATAAATTAACTCCGGGATTAGCAATATCCTTCCACTCCAATCTTTGCAGATCAAACAGGATCAGAATCCAACGAAGAAAAGTCTGCCCACCAATTATTAAACCCTAATTCTCTCTCAAATTCCTAATTTTTTTCGACTTTTGTTGATAAGATTACGAGATTAGTTATACCAACAAGCAAGAAACTATCTATTTCCAAATGACGTGCAGGTGAAGCCAACCGTAATCGTTGACCTGAATTTTTCTGGTCTATATATACACATCTATACATGTAGCTATCTGCATAATCTATTCTACGAATTGGAAATTTAACAGAGCTTTGGCGGAACAGCTATGGCGTCGACTGATAAACCAGACCCAGAATACTATTCAAAGGAAACTGCATATTCAGCTCCTCCTCCTCCGTCTTCAAAGGGGTTCTCCATGGATGTGATTCTGAGGTTTCTCGTGTTTGCTGCTTCTGTTACGAGTGTTGTGGTAATGGTGACGAGCAAGCAGACCAAGGCGAGTGGCGTGAGAAATGTTCCGGCTCTGGTTGCTAAGTTTAACCATTCGCCTGCGTTTATGTGAGTAAACATCAACTTCCCTGAAGCTTTATTAGGTTCTCATTTGCCGACCGGACAGCTGATTTTCGGTTGTTTTTTTTGCAGATATTTTGTAGCAGCTTTGTCTGTTGCAGCGCTTTACAGTCTCATCACTACAATTGCTTCATTATTTGCCATCTTCAAACGTCACGTCTCTCCCAAATGTTTGCTTCATTTTGCCTTCTTTGACGTGGTAGGTTACCATGCATCTCCAGTTTGATTAATTTTGATCATTTCTCAAAGTTTAAACAGCTTTTGTGCCGACCTTTCATGTTTGGGCCATAATTGCCTAAAACCACGGTAACATCTGACGCTATTTCTAAAAGGAGTAGAAGCATGTATATGTTAGGGTAAAACTTAACCTAACTGTTTGTTTTTTTGTTTAAACTAAAGCTGAGAATATTATACTCTCAACGAGTCTTGTAGTTTTGGATTCTTAGCCTCGACTCTCTAGCTCCGGGACTACAATACCGACCGATTTTAATTCGAAATTCACATAATTTTATTCTTGAATTTTACTCGAAAACATATTGTATTAAACATGATAAAAAAAATTTACTTATAAATAATTCACTTTCACTTTTTCTAAATAATCTGAAAAATAGAGCGTTATAATAATAGAATTTTGGTTGGATATCTTAGGAAAAAAAAAAAAAAAAAAGAGCAAACTTTTTTTTAATATTATATGACTTTTTTTGTTGTGTCTGCAGTTGATTTTGGGTTTGGTAGCCTCAGCCACAGGCACAGCCGGGGGAGTGGCCTACATAGGATTGAAGGGAAACGAGCATGTCAGGTGGAATGAAGTGTGTAATGTTTTCGACAAGTTTTGTCGACACGTCGGGAGTGCGATCGCTGTCTCGTTGTTTGCTTCCGTTGTACTCGTAATTCTCATTTGGTTCTCCCTTTTCTCCATTCGTTCCAGGCTTTCCAAGTAGGACCACTCGCATCGAAATCAACATCCATATTCATTTTGTCCGTTACTTTGTTCGTCGCATTCTAGTGTTATTCCTATTGTTAGTGGTTTGTATATTTCTCGTAATTCAATTTACGGTGTAAATGTCGAATAAACTTGTAGTTCTTCTTTGCAATTTGGAATTTGGATTAATGAAATTTCGTTGTGGGTCTTGTGACTAAATTTGTATAATTATGTGCTTCTTACATTTATCAATCGGGTTAAGTCAACTTTTTTATATAATATATGATCAAATTAAAAATGTAACCCATAAACAAATTCCAGTGTCGTGGGCTTCTCTTGTCTTGCCAAAGCAAACAGTGTTAACAATTGGTTAATTAAATGTACATTATTATATTTAAAATCAAACAATTTATAATTAGCGACTAATAAAAATAAATAGAAAAAAGAATGATAATTAATAAATATTTTTTAAAAATAAAAGTAATAATAATAAATGATAATATTAAAATAAATACAATACTCTAACAAATATTTATTGATATAATTAATATAATAAATTATAAATAATTAAAATTAATTATTAATTATATTAATCGTGCAAAAATAAAATTAGAAAATATGAATAGAGAATATATAGGATTTTTTTCTTGAAAATACATAAAGACGATGTGTTGTCTGAGGAAGTGGAGAATGCTACAAGTCGTTATTTGGGGAGAGGAGACGACGTTGAAGGACATCGTTGACTTAAGATATTGGAAAGCAGAGGAAGCAAGAGTGTCGTAGCTTCGGTCATTATACGGGGCTGAATTCAGGTTCTTCTTCCTCAAATTTCAAACTGTTGCCGAAATTGGCAATTCGCAGCTGAGGCATTGAAGTCGCTACAGAAATATTGAACGAGAAGGCCAGAAAGGAAGCAACCTCAAATGGAAGGGGAATCCATCCATGCTTTACTTCCGAATGACATCGCCATTAAAATTGCTTCTCTTCTTCAGGTTTTCCTCATTAACTTTTTGAAATTTCTGCCTAGCAAGGATTGATTGAGGGTAGTTTTTGTTTTCTTTTTTTGTGGATTGGGGAAGAAGGTGTTGGATTTGTGCGCCCTAGGTAGTTGCTCTCGATTTTGGAGAGAGCTTTGTGCGGCGGACTGTTTGTGGGAATCTTTGGCGAGAAAAAGATGGCCATTGCTGCCTCTACTTCATTCTTCTGCTGCTGCTGCTGTCTACGATATCTTCATCTCCAAGGTTTGCGAATGGCTTATCTTTTACTCCATTTGACAGTTCAAATTGCGTCAACCAGTTGGCATTGGCACCATCACTTTTTCTAAATCCGGCCTAATTCTTTTATAAATTTGTGATCAAATTTGGGCGAATCAAGTTACACTCTGTCTAATCAACACTTGTATTTTTGACAGAAAATTGGCGTTGTGTAATCTTGTTGTGTTTCTAATTTTACATCTAAGAGGACTACATTGAGAAGTTTTCCGTTCATCTCGGTGATGATCGCCATCGTGTTTGATAATATACTTCATAAATTGTGTTGAGAAAGTTTAAACGAATTTTGTAGGAATGGAGGAGCTTTTACATTATGAGGCATTATGAAATGGCTGAAAGAACATCTGATGTTATTAGATTTGTGGAACAGTGCTCCTTGTCTGCTTCTATTGAGGTTGGAGATTATCTAAAAGCCATTGGAGATTTGTCCAAGATGCAGCTTGGTTATGATGATGTACAAATGTTCCTCTTTAAACCTTCCCTCCATAATGTGCTGCTTAATTTGGTTGGCCTTCACTACTGCGTATATTGTCTAGGAATTCCTGTATGTCGTTTTTCCCCTCGTTTCAAATTACCTAGTGGCTAGGCATAGTTGTTTCTAATCAAGAAAATTTAAATATCTTGGAAGTTGTCGTTTAATCCGATAGAATTTCATGACTCTATTTCCATTTCTGTTGAACTTAACTAAACATCCTATATATATTTGTTTACATTGCAAAACTCATTATACTTTAATTTTTTTATTATAGATTATCTGCATTAGCTCATGGGTTTCTTCCCGTTAAGGTTTTTCACGTAAATTTTATTATCTTAATTTTTTATTTTCTCTTTTGGTAGTATTGTTTGCGTTCCAACCAATCATAGATGGATTTTGATATGAGTGATGTTAATTGGGTTTGAGGGATTAAATTATTTTGTGTATAGCAACCACGCAGGATAAAATGCTATGATATTTTTGAAGTTGATTGCTGGTTTTGCTCGTTTATCTCATGTCATTCCAAGATTCGACTCCAACGAGAAAAATAAGAATTTCTAGCTTTTTAATGATGTCTTTCATGAGCTAAGATAAGGTTCATATTGTGCATTCATTCCAACTTTGTAATTTGCAGGGTGAAGTGGTGTTGGAAGCTCTCAAAAACCACAAGATCTCGGAGCAACACGTGTGCGTAAAATGGTGGAAGGTCGGAAGATGGTTTCATGGCTTCCGAATGCGAGACGAGTCGCATTCTCGCTGGCTCTCACTAGCGGATCTTGCATTGGACAAAGAGGAAGTTCTTCCGGTGCTACGTCGAGGGGCAGTGCACGAAGTTTTACGCGTACAAATCTCCATTGAAAACCCGACTTCCAATTCATGGTCTTTCCAGATCATTCAAAGAGAGGGTTAACACACTTGAGACTGGACTCTATGTGTAGATAGATAGCTCTGTTATTTTGGGTTGTAAAAAACATGTATAAATCGTGTAAATAAACCTTTGTTTGAAACCACGTGTATATGTCAACATTTGAAACTTCAGTAAGATTCTCTGGATTTGTTTTCTTTGCTGTAGCAGTCTTTAACTCAAACAAATAATATTTTGTTTTAATTAATTTTAATTATGGTATGATTTAATAAGTGACAAGTAATCACTGTAATCAGTACGAAGTAATAATGCTCGTCGGCAAATTTTACTACATTTACTTTTAGTTTTTATTGGAATTTGAGTAAAAATCATTTTAAACTTCGAAATACCAAATTTTTTAATAAAAAAACCTCTTAAATTATTAACTTAAAAAAATCAAACTTCAAAGTATAAAAAACTTAATAATTTAAACTATGACGAACGACTGATAGTCTTCCGTTTTTATTTTACAAAGAGAACAGGAGGTCGCGTGAGAGTCAATACCCTTGTTCTCCCGTTCTGTCTTCACTTTATAAATTAATTTTAAAAAATATCAAATTATGTTCAATTTATTTGACATTTTTATTATATATTCATTCTATCATGAGAAAATAATCTGAAAATTATCGTGTTTTTCTAACACTTGTATGATTTATTATAATTTTTTTATCAAATTTTTGTTAATTATTTTATAAAATAATTATAATAAATTGTACGAGTATAAGAAAATTATGAAAATTTTTATATAATCTTCTTATGATGTGACAAAATTTCAAATAAATTGAATATCATTTGATATTTTTTTAAAATTAATTTATAAAGTAAAAATAAAACTGGAGAACGGTGGCGTTTTCTTTGTAAAATAAAATCGGGGGCTATCAGCCGTTCGCCGAGGTTTAAATTGTTAGATTTTTAATACTTTGAGATATATTTTATTAGAGTTAATATTTTAAGAATTTTTTTTTAAAAAAATTGGCAGTTTTATGTTTTAAATTATTTTTACCCTAACAATTTTAATAGATCATTAATATTTAGAAGGGTTAATTTTACAGTAACTATCAAAGTATGCTTTTTAGTTAAAAAAAAACCATCAACTATATTATTCTATCACTCAAATCATCCAACTATTTAAATTAGGCAAAAAAACTACTGCCAGTCGACCGTGTGGACAGATCGGTACACCAATCTATCCAGTGTTCACGTGACACTGGCTAGACAAGGACTGATCGACCAATTTGTTGGAATCGGTCGACAGGTCCCTACCATGAGTGACGGCATCATGTGATGCCGTGATCGATTCTCATTTGGCTAGTGTCATGTAGGCACTAGATAGATTGGTCGACCATTATGTCTACTTTGATCGAACGGTAGTAGTTTTTTTTTTTCTTTTTTTTTTGTCTATTTTGAATACTTGAAAGATTTTGGTGATAAACAGTATATTTGGATGGATTTTTAAGTAAAAATCATATTTTGAAGGTTATTGTGGAATTAACCCTATTTAGAATAATTACATTATATTTTTATTTAATCATGAGCTATTTGGGACCTGCTAGACTCTTTACTGCCACAACTTTTTTGAGCTCGGAGAAAAAATGTCCGTTTGCTCGCCCAACCTGGCCTTCAATTCCTTTCGACCGGAGAATCAATGCTTCAAAACAGGCTTCTCTTCTCAATTCTGCAATCGAATACCGGTGAGTTCGCTTTCTTCCGCTTTCCCATCTCCGAATTTTCTTCCGGTGCCCTTTAAGTTTCGCAGAGAAAGAAGAAACTCCATTAGTGCTTCTTCATCCCCGATTGCGGAAACAACCGAACCTTCTTTCAGAAACAAAAACCCAAAAGACATAAACGTACTGGTGGTGGGCTCGACTGGATATATCGGAAAGTTCGTGGTTAGGGAGCTGGTGAATCGAGGTTTCAATGTAGTAGCCATTTCTAGGGAGAAGAGTGGAATTAGAGCTAAAAACGATTCGCAGGAGACTTTGAACCAGTTGAAAGGAGCGAATGTGTGCTTTTCTGATGTGACCCAGCTGGAAATTTTAGGGAAATCTTTGGAGAATTTGGGGTTTCAAATTGATGTTGTAGTTTCATGTCTTGCTAGCCGATCTGGTGGAGTAAAAGATTCATGGAAAATAGATTACGAAGCAACGAAGAATTCTCTTATAGCTGGAAAGAATAATGGAGCTGCCCACTTTGTGTTGCTCTCTGCAATTTGTGTGCAAAAACCACTTCTCGCATTTCAACACGCAAAGCTCAAACTGGAGGCGGAATTGATGAAAGTAGCCGAGGAAGAAGACGGGTTCACTTACAGTATTGTCAGGCCAACTGCATTTTTCAAAAGCTTGGGAGGCCAGGTCGAGTTAGTAAAAGATGGGAAACCTTATGTAATGTTTGGGGATGGGAAATTGTGTGCTTGTAAGCCGATAAGCGAGTCGGATTTAGCTTCTTTTATAGCGGATTGTGTATTGCGCGAAGATAAAATCAACCAAGTTTTGCCGATCGGGGGACCTGGAAATGCGCTGACTCCATTGGAGCAGGGGGAGATATTGTTCAAGCTATTGGGGAAGGAGCCTAAGTTCTTGAAAGTCCCGATCGGAATAATGGATTTTGCGATCGGAGTCCTCGATTTGCTGGTGAAGATCTTTCCGGCCATGGAAGATGCGGCCGAGTTTGGAAAAATAGGAAGGTATTATGCAGCTGAGAGCATGCTGGTTTTGGATTCAGAAAGTGGAGAGTATAGTGCTGAGAAAACACCAAGCTACGGAAGCGACACCTTGGAGGATTTCTTTGAGAGAGTTTTGAGGGAAGGCATGGCCGGTCAAGAACTAGGAGAGCAAACAATCTTTTAGTCTCCTTTTGTCATGTCTTTCTTGCCATTGTTGAACATGAGCTTGGTTGATCATCAAGATTGGAAATTCTTCTTGTTTTGTTTATGTGGAAAGTGAGTATTTCTCGACTTCAACACCCACCTGTGCATTTTCAACGTCACCGGCAAAAAAAGGGCCGGTCAGAAGGACCTTCCGGCTCAGTAGTCGGAGATTACTGGTAAAGTTTTGTTTCTGCTTTCTCCATAAAAATTAAAAATAAAAGAAATAATAGACATGAATCAACGTTGCATTAATAGAAAAAGGAAGAGAAAATTAAGATTAAGGATCGAGACTTCCCATTGACGATAATTCTTAAATATATTAATACAAAAATCGTAAATGGAACTTCAAAGCTCAGCAGTTTGCCAGGTAAGCACACCCATGAAGATTACGATAATAACAATAATAAATAGATCTGAAATCTCGCTGATTGATTGTGGAGCCCACACCCAACAGGCCACAGCTTGCCCCCGACCAATTATAACTCTACACGTTACGAGGAACAAGACTGTACGACACGTGATTCATCTCGTGGCAGCTATTCATTCGCTTAACACGAAAAAAGCATTTCTTTAATTTCGTTTTTAAATATATATTTTTTTTTCATTCATTTCAATAAAATATACAATATGATAATCAGAATACTTAGTTTAAATAATTTTAGATTTTCCTTCCTATTTTAGTTATTAGTGATTTCACATTTATTCTTAATTTATTTATTAAATTCTGCAATATTTTCTATTTTATCAATTATTTTTGATCTAATTTCTAATTTATCTAACAATTTTTAACACAATTTAAACTTTTACCCAACGAGTTCAAATTTTATTTAATTTGATCGTATTATCAAAATTAATGATAAAATATAATTTAATTTAATTTGAAATATTAGGTTGATGATTTTATATCTATAAAAATAATTGTAAAATCTGAGGTTAATTATTATTTATTCCAGAGCTGGAGCCTGGAGGTGGGTGCAAGAGTCAAAGTAGGGGAAGAACGGAAAAAGTTTATCACATTCTTCTCTATTTTCTGAATTATTTTTGATTTTCTGAGAAATCTAACTCACAATGGCCACTCACTCCGCCTCTGCCACTTGAACAGAACCATTCCCCAAGCAGAGAGAAAAGGAGGAGGAAAGAGAAAGAGAAAAGCAGAGATTCAGAAAGCTTCCCATTATTCTTACTATTTTCTTCCCCGCTTTTTCTTCCTTTTGCGCGAGTATTTGCAGCTCCAGTCTTGTTTTTTGACTGCCACAATTTGTGGGTTGTGGGCAACTGGGCATTTCCCAAATCATTGTTTTCTCTCACTTTTGTCCCGGAAAAGCCACGACCATCCTCCTCTTTCCCCTCCTAGATATCCCTCTTCAGTTTCTTTAATTACACTGCTCGGCGTTCACTTCCACAATCTTATTCTTCTTTTTGCACTTGGGTTTCTGTTGATGCGTGATTTAGATCGGGGGGTGCTTTTTGGTTGGGAGATGAAAACGGGACTAGTGTGCTCGACCCTTTGAGTGAATAATGAGTGTATGAGTGTTTTTGGGGGTGATGGGGTGTGTGTTTGGGAGAGAAGTATCGGCCAAGGCCGAAGAGAAGGAGGAGAATGAGGAGAGGAATAAGGATGAGGTTAGGGCTTCTGAGAAAGCCGAGGTTAGCGAAGTTCATAATCGGGGGAATCTGAAGGCGGTGGAAGAGGAAAAGAGCAGAAGGCCGAAAGGGGAGCGGAGACGATCAAGGCCAAATCCAAGGCTGAGCAACCCACCGAAGAATGTGCATGGCGAGCAAGTCGCTGCTGGTTGGCCATCTTGGCTCTCAGCTGTCGCCGGGGAAGCCATCAACGGCTGGACTCCTCGTCGTGCTGACACTTTCGAGAAGCTTGATAAGGTATATTGTATGTTAATTGAACTCATTTTCCTTTTAGCGTTGAAGATATTTTTTCTAATTATTTGTTGAGATTCAGTCCATGTGTTAGAACATTGGTTATAGCTATTTACTCTCTATGAATATAATTTTCTTGTCACAATTTTATAAACTGTAAGCTTGATTCATTCTGGCTTATTTCAAACTCCTTGCTGTGATTTAATCAAAATCTCCAAAAGAAAATCATGAATTGAGAACGTGTTTGGAATTATGTCATTCCTCTTTCAGCTTAGTATGGTACGTTGCATGTCAATCGGACTCATGCCCCTTTTGGCGTTCCCCTTTTAGCGATTTAATCCGTGCTTTATAGTTTATTTATTTTGATGAACGTAATTTTGTTGGATGAATTTAGTAAATGTACCTTGGTATGATCTCGACACTTTTGTTTTAGCTACAAGCTAACCAATGTCATTTAGAAAAACATATTCATGAATAAATTATGTTTGTGATTATGTTACGTAGATCGGGCAAGGTACATACAGCAATGTGTACAAAGCTAGGGATACATTGACGGGAAAAATTGTTGCGCTGAAGAAGGTTCGCTTCGACAATTTGGAGCCGGAGAGTGTGAAGTTTATGGCTAGAGAGATTCTCATTCTGCGTCGTTTAGATCATCCTAATGTCGTAAAATTGGAAGGTTTAGTCACTTCGCGTATGTTCTGCAGTTTGTATCTTGTACTTGAATATATGGAGCATGATTTGGCTGGACTTGCAGCCAGCCCAGACATCAAGTTTACGGAACCCCAGGTATGGAAATTTGTCTTTCGGTGGTCACCGTGACCAGGCGAATGTCGAGTTTCTTCTATTTGTTGAAATTTTACAATATGAATATGGAAAGACGATTATTACCTATTGTAGCGATATATGGGTTATTTAGGATATGTGATGTTTTAGGAACATTATAAACTATTTAGGATAGACATGAATTAATTGAATTACTTCTCCTAGTATTATCTCTTTCAACATCCTATCCATCTCTCTCTATTTCATCTACTTTGCTTTGGATCTTCTACTTTCTCTTTCTATTTTTTTCTTTTGAAAGTCCATTTTATCTCTTTTTCTCTTCCATAATCTTGATTATGCTTCCATCATGTGCCATCTACATGGCAGGTTAAATGTTACATGAATCAACTATTATCTGGGCTTGAACATTGTCATAATTGCCACGTCCTTCATCGTGATATAAAGGGTTCAAATCTTCTTATTGACAATGATGGAATTCTAAAGATTGCGGATTTTGGATTGGCTTCTTATTTTGATCCTAGTCATAAGCACCCCATGACAAGTAGGGTGGTTACTCTATGGTATCGCCCTCCAGAACTACTTCTCGGCGCTACTAATTATGGTGTTGGTGTTGATCTTTGGAGTGCTGGATGTATATTGGCCGAGTTGTTGGCTAGGAAGCCTATCATGCCTGGACGCACAGAGGTGAGCATTATGTGCTTCTTTGGCTGTTCATTACTTCATTGTTTTTTTGGTAATTCTATGTTTACCTTCTAATTTGACACTTTTTCACATCCTGAGGAGAATGCTTGTGTGTCAACTGCTGATTCAATTATTATGTTATTCTAAATATTTATATTATATCATTGTCAAAGATGGGTGAAAGACATGTGAGCATCACTTAATGATATAAAATTAGAATGTAAAATTAAAGTGAATACAAAACATTACTATTTTTTGCCCCTCTCTACAGATTTATCGTTTGATGTCCTCCTTCGTGATTTATTGAAATTTATTTCTATTTTGTCAATCTCGACAACTTTTTCTGTTTCTGCTGACTTTTATTTTTCAACCCTGTAAAGGTAGAGCAGCTGCATAAGATATTCAAGCTTTGTGGATCTCCTTCGGAAGAATATTGGAGAAAGTCAAAGTTGCCCCATGCTACTATTTTCAAGCCTCAACAATCTTACAAGCGATGCATATCTGAGACATTTCATGATTTTCCGCCATCTTCGTTGCCATTAATTGAGACCCTTCTTTCAATCGACCCAGCTGAACGCCAGACTGCAACCGCTGCATTGAGAAGTGAAGTGAGATTCTGCAACCTTACAAATATCCCCTCTCTTTAGCTTTCTTATGTCTTTAAAAAATGTGAATTCGTGTTAATTTGAGAATGACATACAGCCCATACCTTATATACCTTACATCAACTCAACTAAGCAGAAATATAGAAGAGATCGAAGGAAGTCTGAATGGAAGTTCTCGCCTTCATAATCAAAGTTCGAATGAGCAAATTACTGCAAGTTCTATTTATCTTGTGTGTTTTTCTGATATTTTTTTCTCTGTTGTAGTTCTTCAGCACTACACCTCATGCTTGCGACCCTTCCAGCCTGCCAAAGTATCCTCCCAGCAAGGAGATGGATGCTAAGCTGCGTGACGAAGAAAGTAGAAGGTGATTGGCTTTAGTTGCTATCATTTTCCACTATATTAGTTTTCGGGTGTGACACGATGAACATGGACATAGTTTGATAGGATTCACCAACGCAGATAAGAAATTAATACCAACTTGGTGTTGAGTGGTTCACTTTTCAAATTTGAGGTGATTACTATTTAATGATCTAGAAGTTCGAGATTCTGGTAATGACACTTCCGTTGATCTTTATCACTACTTTCTGGCCAGATAGGAAAATCAGTTATACACTCCAAAGCTGCATTAACTACATTTTATCAGTCGCTCTGATTTCCTTCGTGTACATGTGAATCTCACCGGAGGCTAATCATAGGTTTAAATTGCTTTTACAAGGGAAAAAAAAATCTGCATTACTGTGGGCGACTATTATTGTCTATTTGTTTTTCAAAGAGTTCCCTTTTTTCTTCGTTTGCTTCCACTTGATCTACCTAAAAGCATCTTCCTCGATGCAGGCTTAGAGCTGCTGGCCGATCGAATGCAGACGGTAGTAAGAAAACCCGTCACCGAGACAGAACCAGTAGGGCGATTCCTGCTCCAGAAGCCAATGCCGAGATGCAGGCAAATCTCGATGTATGTCAAGTCAAATAGTCTGCTCTTATATTCAGTTTTAGAGGTCATACTCTTATTCAACCTTCCTTTTCCTCTCAAACCAGAGACGGAGGCTAATATCCCACGCCAATGCAAAGAGCAAGAGCGAGAAGTTTCCTCCTCCTCACCAGGACGGAACCCTCGGCTATCCTCTGGGCTCTTCCCATCACATGGACCCGATATACGATCCTCCAGACGTTCCATTCAGTTCTTCAAATTTCTCATATGCAAAAGCACCCATCCCAACTTGGTCAGGGCCGTTGATCGACCCACCGGCTGTTCCTTCTAAAAGAAAAAAACACATGAAAGGCGATGGTCATGCACACTGAAATTCGTCCAAGTTCTCAAAAAAACGACAAAGCTTTTCACCAGGATCAAAGATTGTCATGAGATCCAAAAGGGAAATTCATGGAGAGTAAAAAAGTGTATTTGTTTTGCATTCTTATATATTTGTTTTCCTATTATTTCTCGGCGTTATGTTAAATTTTAATAATTTTTTGGTGGATCTAAATCTTGGACATGTCCAGTATTGGGAACTAACTCTACTTTCACATTATCATCATCTACTCTAATGGCAACCAATACCTATTGGTTGAGCAGGCTTTGAATCCATTTGATCCCGCTTCGTGCTCGATCTCAAGTCTGCAAATTAAGTTTCAAGTGAAACAAATACATGACGACACTTTATTAGTCGGGTTTGTTCGATTAATGTACTGCTTTGAATCCATTTTAATGAAATACTACTACAGGTTAAACACAATGGTGACACTCCCAAAGTTGTTAATCTACTTCTTTGTTGGACTCTGATGATATACGACATTTATTTTTCTTAATATTTTAATTGCGAAGCTATTTTCTAAGTTATTTTTCTTAATATAAAGAGTAAAGTGCAACTATACTCAACCTCATACAACTTAACATTTTCTCGAAAAATGTAAGAAATGTTTATTTTTTTCTAATTCTAAGAAAATGTGTGTTTTGATCAATAAGATTATAAGTATTTGATCGTCTCTTTCACACATTTAGTGCAGTTCTTCACGATACAAATTAAAGAAAAGTATAATATGATTTTAATTTTTAAGATCATCGACAATTTAGACCTTCACAATTTTTTTCTTAACAAATCAACTGTTAGCAATTCAAATATTACTGTTAAAAAGATAATGCTCTTCAAACTTAACTCACAAACATTCTGATACGAAGAACGAACTCCTATTACGAATACTTAGAGACATCTGCGGAAGCTTAGTTTCAAGCTGTTGTATTTTTGGATTTCAAATTATGAAAATTTAAAGACACGTGGACACTCGTAGCGGACATATGAAGAGCTTTGCGGTAGTCCAGATACCTATTAACATGAATAGTTACGGTAAAATCTAAATCGTTAATTATTGATACGATAAAATTTATTTTGTTATATAAAAAAAAAAAGCTAAGGTAGTAACCACTTTGATAAAGTCTTATACGGAAACTATTCTCTACAAGAATATAAATCTCTTATCTCCACAACCAAACAGAGGCATATAAGTTAACTGAGCAAGTGGCTAAGTAATCAGCGGAGCCAAACAGGGGTCGATACTTGCAAAGCCAACCAACTCTAACAAGGGAACCAAACCGTGCCCTATAAAAGGCATCGTTGCATTGAGCTTTCTCTGTCTCTCGCTTCCTCGTTTTGATCTCCTCCGAATTTTTGGATCTCTTTCTTTTTCTTGCCGAAAATCAATGGCCTCTGTGTCGCAGACTTCGATTTCTACGACCTCTCTTTTCAGCTCCTCCAGAAAGAGCTCGGTAATCTACGTCTTTTTTCGCAGTTTTCCCTTTTTGAATTGGAGTCTCATGCATGAATGTGTTTAGGTCTCCATTTCTATTATTTCTTGTTATTAAATGTGATTTTGTGTTGTTCGATGTCGCGACTGTTCCAACGAGAAGAGAGGTGAATGTTTGCTTGTTGGTTGGTATTTTTTGAATTTGATCAATGATGAGGAGAGTATGAACTCGGTTTTGTTTTATTTATTCGCAATAATATGTCATTTCTTCAAACTTAGATTTTGGTAACCTATCTCTTGCCAGAAAGAGCTTGGTAGTTCAGATTTTTTTTTTCTTTTTTTCTTTTCCTATTGGATTCTAATGCATGATTGTGTTTTAGCTCGCCATTTATATGGTTTTCATTTATTAATGTTACTTGGATACGGCATTCATGTGATTGTTCCAAAAAGAAAAAAGGTAAATTAAGCCTGTTGTGTGATTTGAGAAATTTTTATCGATGTGGAAGAGATTTTGAACTGATTTATTCTATAATTTCTGCGCTAATACTATGCATCGAGGGGCTATTATCTCTACCTGCCGTTCTTTTCTCATTTATCTTATTTTTCCGTTCATTCAAATCTTCTCTTGTATGTTAAAATCAGGGAACCCGCAGTGTGATCTCAAATCTGAAATCAGTTTCACTTCCAGTGAATGGAAAAAGCTTTTCAAATCTTAGAGTGCATGTACCACGGGGACGCTTGCAGATTTGCTGTGCGGTAATTTTTTTTACTTCTTTCATGGTACTAGTACTGGAGGTAGATTTTCTTTATTTCCTTAATATTTGTCAAGTGTATTGGGAAGGAAGCATTTTCTTGGTTCTTGATCTTGTCGTTTAGGCCTCCAATATTTTGACATGGATCGTTAACTTTGGAATTAAAGTTGACTGCATCTTGATTCATATCATGTATTTTCATTGACGAAGAGGTCACATGTCTATTGGGTAAGTGGTGGGATCACGAGTGACTGACTGACACTGCATGGTTTGAGAAAGACTTCATTTCTTAGCTATGGCTCTTCACTCCATCCCTCGAATGGACCAGTGATCCGGCGTCTACTTTTAACTGCTAGAGATATGAGGTCACTGACATAGACCAATGTCATGAAATTCAATTTGTTCTTCGTGTTAATCTGCCTAAATATGTAAATATTTTTTGTTGGCGTATAAGCCATGATATTAGGTGTGGAAAACTTATTGTGCCCTTGATTTTTTCATTTTCAATGAATTTTATGGACTATTGCTTGAAGTGAAAATTTCTTACGTGTGTATCAATCAGATTGACACAGAGAGGGCCCTTGACATTGTTTTTGCAGGCCAAACCCGAGACAGTGGTCAAAGTATGTGACATAGTAAGGAAGCAGCTAGCTTTACCTGATGATTCTGCTGTCTCCGGGGAGTCAAAGTTTGCCTCACTTGGAGCTGACTCTCTCGATACGGTATGATGCATTGCTCAGCCAAAATTTTTTTCACTAATAAAACCAGTAATATTTTCAAGTTTGCAAATTCTTTTTCTGGCTGTTGTGATTGTACAAGACCCTGGCTTGAAATTGTTAAAAGATTCCAGGAAGTTAAAATTGTGGCATATCTTGAAAGCTTATGAAACAATTGTTGATTGATTCACCTGCCCTCGTTACTTTTTCTGTCTATATATATATATATTGGAGACATCGGCTTCTTATGATTAACAAAAAATCCTGACCATTATTTTTATTTTATTGACGTCTGACCATCATCTGATCATCATCTTAGATGATCAAAACCAACTCACCACCCTAGGATAAGTTCAAACATGTCCAACACATGTTTTAATGTAATATCTAACATTACATTTTAAATCCTAATAGGTTGAGATTGTGATGGGGCTTGAAGAAGAGTTCGGAATCAGCGTGGAGGAAGAAAGTGCCCAGAGCATTGCTACTGTCCAGGATGCAGCGGACCTGATTGAGATGCTCATTGAGAAGAAGGGTGCTTAAATACTGAACGAGACAGTAATATTTCATTTTGAACTTTTTCCTTGCTTCTAGCCTTCGATAGAGTATCTTTATCTACGAAATCCATCTGCTTGTGAGGGATATTCATTAGTTTTACGATCCAATTTACATTCCCAATTTTGTTATCTTCGTTGGACTTGGTTTTTGTGACTTCAACTTGGAGAAAATATATATGCTAATGTTTTCAAAGAATTACATTGGACAGCAGATCACTCTAAAATTCAGAGGATTAGATAATTCGAAATGCAACTTGCCCAACGAAGATGAAATTTTAAGTAAATAATAATTTATCGAATACTTAATTATCAAAGTTTGTCTTGACATTACCAATAGTTTGGTTGTAACGAGTCTGTCTTAGAATTACTGAGAAAAAATTGGCATTATGGATACTATCACAAATCAGGTGCTTTTTTGTTTTAGAAAGGCAGATCAATTGTTGTCTAACAGTAACAGTAAAACGTATCTCCTAGTTTCCATACTGAAATTACCAAGTCTAAAAACCTGTTTGATGAATTGCAACCATTCATCATATGAATTCCTCTCCTGAAACTCTAGTATGATTCTAAATCGAGCCTACTAATTCTAGCATGATTCTAAATTTGTACACACATTGGTGGGATTAGTCTTGAGATTGCAGTAGAGTAGAGATCAATCTCCACTTCAAATGCCAGAGTCAGAAGAAGATGACCCGAAAACATGTGAACTGTTCTCTAAACAAAATGATGATGAAGAAAACGAAATTCTCAAATAACATACTAATGATTATACAAAGAATACATACATTATCCAGGACCAGGATGATAGGAATAGGAAAAAGGGCCAAAATTCATGCTCATACAAATGCATATAAATTTAAACTTTGCATCATATGGGGACTGAGAGTTCGTACTTCAAATGCAACGAGGTAGCCGTTGCAACTCCAAAGCAACAAGCAATGCATCGTCAGCCAAACGTGGTATACCTGAACTTTTTAGCTCAGAAACAGTATTTTCAATTCGAGAAATTTCAGGAATTGATATCGATAGGATCATTGCATGCGATAAGTACTGTCGACAAGAATAACCAATAGCATGAAGCATCCGTCGAAGAAGTAAGTGCGAAATGGATCTCCAAGACTCTAAGATTGCACTAACCTTTGGGAGATTAGTTAGAAGACCAGTGGTGGTTTCTCTTGGAGCTTCCTTGAGCAATAATACCACACATTCAGAAGCAATATCTGTAACTGACGGGTCATTAATCCCGCTTAACTCTAACAAGACCCCCACATTGCAGCCGAAATCTGATATGTCTCTGACACATTGCTGAGGATCAACTGCTCCACTAGACTCTGAAGAACCTTCGCCTAAAAGAGCCGGTTCATTTGAGTAAACAAAGCCTTTTCTACTGCAAACTGAACGGAGAAGAAAGGCTCTACACAGGCCAAGAGTTGGTTCAAGGAAATCCTCCATATTCTTTGCATATACAAACTCCAGAAGGATTCCAATTCTCCTAACTACTTTTAGTTGAGAGAGTAGCTTTGATTCCATTTCAGGAGCAGATGCCAGAGCTAGACAAAGCTTAACATTGTTTACGTTTGCATTTGAGAGATCGCCAAGCAAAAACTCAAAGCATTGGGAGATTGTTTTAAGATGCAAAATGTCGTGGATTTTAATAAAGTTAAACTCAATGAGCATTACGAGAAGCTTCTGAGCATATACTGGAATGGGATCTTCGTCTTGAACTAAGATGGGGTAGAGAGGAAGGAAATGCAAATTAGCAATAGATTTCAAATCTTCTGATCTTTTCCCATCTATAACTGGTTCATTCAGAAAGATGACCATCACATCAAATAGAATTTTCAGGCACAAGAATCTAGCATCACCATCTTTGTTGCCCCTGTATAGAAGAGCTAAACTAGGTAGAATCCCATGGATAAAAGTATCTGGACTTTCAAGAATTATGGACTCCTCCGTGATAGATTCAAGAACTCGAAGAAGTGATATTTGGAAATCATCCCTGCCCTGTAAAGAATAAAATTGAAAAAACAATCTTACATGGAAATTTTTTCTTCATCATAGAGTGATTTTAAGCAATTTTAAATATTTGTGACTATTATGTTCTGAACTCGATGGCTACGATGAAATTGTTTGAAGTTTATAATTTAAACTTAAAAAAGTGTTCTACATTATATAGTAATCCTTCACTAATGGTCACAACCATTTACTGGTGTCCCATTTATGAATAGACATATTCATTAGAGACTCTTCGATGGGTAGAGTTCCTTAAAGTTTATAATTAGATGGTTGAGTCCTTGGGCCTATACTCTCAAGAATAACAATATATATATAAAATACACCATCAATTAGAGAGTTATAAGGTTTAGAAGAACCTAAATCGTAGATTCTTCATCAAGAAAACATCGAAGAAATAAAGAGAGCATCAGTGGTTGTAAGTATGTACATCAGCGGTTTATTAGAATTATAAAGCATGTTTAGATCATAAAGATTTCTACCCTTTTGTTTTTAGTGTAAATGTTGCAGAAAAAGCCAACTCAAGCAAAAAGACTGAAGTGACAAAATAATGAAAAACACTAGATGCATCAAATGGCTGAGTTGCAAATGTATACCTGAAACTGGGTCTCAACGAGCCTGATGAGATTTTCCAACTGCTGCAGTACCTGAGGATTAACCAGCTTACGCTTGAAAGATGAGCTCCCAAGTAGATGAAGGAAAACTGGAAACACATGGAAGCTAGTCTTCGGAGCAGCTCGACTAGCAAGGGAAGGAATCTGTCCATGACGCTTTCCCCCCATTATTTGCTGAATGTCACCAACTATGGTGTCCAATAAAGTTGGTATGATAGACGTCACAACTTGCACGAATGTATTTAAAGACTGCTGGACAAAGTTGTCCTTCTCCTTTGTCAGCCTATCCACAGCAGAAAGTAATCTGGCGTTGCAAAAAAAGTGTGGAAGCCACCTCCTGCCATGTTTACAGAGAAGAGCCACGAAAATAAGCGTCTTTCCTTTTAACACTTCACTTCCCTGCTCAATAAGGGAAATGAGGCTTGGGACAAGATTCTTATCTTCTGCTAAGGGTAGAAGGTATCTTCCAATATTCGTTAACATCTGACTGCCAAGCATGGCCATGTTCAAAAGGTTTAAGCTAATTTGTTGGTCACGTGGACTCCCCTTAACAAGGGTAGATGCAATGTCCTTGAAAGGAATTTTTTCTAGGACTGATTGAATGCTAGGAGGACTAAAACGAACCAAGCGAACTATACATGATCCAGCGGTGAGCCTCATGCTCTCTTGTTTTCCTGGGGCCCTATATATATAGCATAAATTACCGATTACATCCTGGCTAGTAAAACGAGCAGCCCACTGCCCTCCTTGACTACAAATGTTTTCAATTGTTCTCAATGCATAAAGTTGAGTTCCATCATCCTCCCCTTTTCGCAGAATTGATGATACCAATGAAACTAATGAATTTGAAACCTGTCACATAAATATATAATATGTACTGAAAATGAAGCAGAGAAAACCAAGAAAATAGTGCACGAAAGACTGAAGGCCATATTATAAACAATGGCCAGTTCTTTAGAACTTAGACATATTGGTATGAAACCGATGGAAAGTTTCTTACCAAACAACTAAGACGTTTATCCCTGACTCATTTTTTTTATAACAAATCGTTAACTAATTAAATAATAAAAAATGTGATATTGGACAACAAGAAGTTTGTTACTAAAGAATTTGAAACTAACCTGCCAGCCAGACATAGATCTGTTTTCTTTTGACGGGGACTCCAGATTATTTGTATCTCTGTTATGGTCATTTTGAGTGGATATGTAGAAAAGCAACTCACCTAAAGCAGCCATGGAAAACCTCCTGACTTTATCCTGTTTGTCTCTAAGTCCATCAGTAAGTGAACCTAGAAGTCCAGAATTAGCCAGGTCGTCATCTATAAAAGTAGAATGCCTAATCAACAAGCCAATTACTGAAGTAAGTTGAACACGCAAAGCCAACACTTTAGCCTGCTTGAGCATTTTAACAAGCATGAGCATTATTGGTCCATTGGTCATCACATTGGCTGCATCAGCATTGCTGCTCAACATTTCAAGATATTTGATAACGTTCTGCTTCTCCACGACACCAGTGTTTCCATTAAATATGGCAGCAATTCTATTTTTTAATGTATCCATCTGCTCCTTCGGCATCTTTACAAAATCAGAAGCTTGCAATCCTTCGAAGGGATGGGAAGGGGCTATGTCTGAAGCTTTGTCAGCTTTTCTGCTAGGCATTACAGGTTTCACTGATAGATCAGATGGATGCCAGATAACTAGCGAAAGGTCATTTAATGATTTAAATGTATCAGACTCAATGGCATATCCTGAGACTTCTTTGATTCTCTGATTTTTCAGCTGAGGACTTGTAGTATGTGGGCTAGCAGGCACATCAACATGATCAGAAGTTGGTTCATGACCATTTGCTTTTGATTCATCATCTATAAGCAAACAAATTGCTTGGTTATCTGGTTGGCAATGATTACTTATTGGTTGCTGTCGTGCAACATTGTCGATATCTGCCATTTTCCCCTGTGCCCGAGCTTGACTTGGCGATTTGTCTTCAGAATCACACATTGTGTTATCAGATTCATCTTGGTCATCATGAGACTCGTCTTCATTATTCTCGTTAAAATCAAGCTCCATATCTGTATTCTCAATTTTGACCTCAGAATCATTTTCCGAGTTTTCAGACAAAGGTCTCCTGTAGTTTTCCTTTTCATTCTCTTTCTGCAAATTCGATTTTGCTATTCTTGAGAGTCTTAAGAGATTCACTTTCCTTGAAGAACTAGGACGATCCTTCTGCTTCTCCTCAACTATCCTGCTAGAAACCTTCGGTTGGATTTTACGTCCATTCGGTGTACCCTTAAGTGGTGGCTGAGATCCTAACGCAGAATTCTCATCCTGCTTCAAAGACCCATCTTTTGGATCCTTTTCACGATATTTAGGAGGTGTTTGGGTATTATTCTGAAAAGATTTCTCACCATTTCTCTCCGATAAGCACGGTTTAGTATGTTGTCCTATCATAGCATCAAAAGCGGGCTGAGTTGGCAAAGATACTTGTGCAAATTTAGTCCTCCAAAATGCATGCTCACATAGCTCAGGCCATAAAATTCTTTCAGCTGGATCTTTTACCAGTAGGGAATTTATCAGATTGACAAAAGAGCGGCTAGGACAACCAGGAAGTGCAGGAGTTGGATCCGTGAGGATGGATTTTACTAGTTGAGTAAATTCTCTTCCCACAAAGGGAGGCCTCCCTGAATAACACTCAAACAAAACGCAGCCAAGGGCCCACATATCAGATGCATAAGAGTGAACGCCACCCTCCTCAAATAGTTCAGGAGCCATATAAGAAGGTGTTCCCCGTTTTGCTTGTGGCAACTAAAAAGTTCATCAAAGAAATCATAATAATTAATCGAGGATATAAAAGTTGATAGTCCATTTCTTTACAGGATAAATGACCTTAAAAAGATTACCTACCATTGACGAAGGAGTTTTTGAAATTTCACTCAGCTTCTTAGCCAGTCCAAAATCACAGAGCTTCATTGCAGAAAGAATTGTGGTTATTTAGGTTAGAGATGTGAAGATATTAGGCTGCTCTATAGCGAATACTGAAGTACCTTTATATGCCCATTTTCATCCAGAAGAATATTTGACGGTTTCAAATCACAGTAAATGATCCCTTTTGAATGCAAGAACCTAAACAAATTATAAAGAGTGAAGAATGTATCAATTTTGAAAGGAAAGAAGACCAACGATAAAGTTGACCGAATCTCAATAGCATTCTTACTGTAAAGCCTTTACAAGATCGTAGGCAAGATCATAAACTGAGTCTTCCGGTAGTTTTCCATCCTGCGTGGAGATATAAGTTACTATGCTTTTATTTACGTTCAAAATATATATACTTTTACATTTAAAAACATTCTCCCCCTGCATTTCTGGAAAACACAACTTATAAAATCTAAAGCAGCTTTGCAAGATGCACGGACTATGCATAACAGTATCTCAAGGCTTGTTGAGTTCTTTCATTTCCATATCTTTGATCTGGCTAGCATTATTTAGCTTCACTAAAAAAAAATATACAAGTCGAATTTTAAGTTTTCAATCCCGAAGAAAACTTTACAATTATTAAGAAACAAAATTTTACCAGTCTGGTTATCTCTTTGTCAATTGGTTGATGAACACAGACTAAAAATACAATAATTGCCACCCATCGACTACTGAATCTACAACTCAAGACAAATAAAAAAGCATCAACACCTAGAGTAGAGAAAAAAATTTTCCCAAAAGAAAAACCATACTCCAGTGCATCATGCTGCCATTAAGTATACGACGTTATTGGATTTGAGTTCTAAATAGTTTCCATAATAAGATTATTTGTGGATTTTCCTAATAGTATAATACCTGCCGCAGTAAGCTCATGAGATCTCCTCCAACACAATACTCCAAGACCAACCACAAGTGAGCGGAAGTTTCGTACCTTAAGCAAGAAAAATAAATATTAGAAATATTGCATAATGGTCTCAAGAAGGTCAGTCTAAAGAAGGTAATGATTAACCAAATGGCAATTTTAGTCATAACAATCAAACACAAATAGTTCCTTTCACAGCATTACCAGGAATAAAACTTAAGTACATTTGGGTGATATAGAGAGTGCAGTATCCGAACCTGCATTTGGTATACAAGAAAAACATATTAGATGAGCGTTAAAAAAAGCTTTGACCTTATACCGAATACCTATGACTGAGATCCACTGGCATGATTGAGTACATTGAGGTAATCTAGAAATTTCAAAACAGCCATTTACTCTTACTAAAGAAAAGAAAGCTTAATATAATTCCTTCGCACCTATAACAGATAACGTCCATGCAGAAATGGCATCTAATTTAGTCCACAGAAACCAACAACTGCCATATATTTCGTAGTCCAAGAAATTGACTAAAACCTTACAAACTTGAAATTGCTTAAATCTCTAATCAAAGAATGGAACTGACTTACTTCTTGAAGAATCTTGCTCTTCTGAGATTTATCCACGCTTTTAATAGCGAAGTACTCAATGGTCTTCTTCTTCCTTCCTTTGTACACAGTCTAAAAGCAACAGAACCAGCAAACTGTGAGCTGAAACAAACATATTGAAACAAAGCGACTTGCAGATAAACCAAAGAAGCTTGCGAATCGTACCGAGTATTTTCCGCGGCCAATAGCTTCATATATGTGGTAGTGATTCATTGATTGATACTTAGCTCTGAATTCTGCTAGCTTAGCTAGGGTTTTCAGCGAGAGAGAAGGAGAAATCGGAAATGTAATTGGATTCGAGTAATGAATGAAGACTGGGATGAACTTACGAAATGATTGCGCGATTTGGGCGACAGATTGGTCTAAAATGCATCCGAGTGGAATGAGCGGGAATTTGAGACGAGATTGAAAATCAAACTGAAATATAAATAAATATTTATTATTATTTTTCTATTCATAAATCAGAATATTTAACCTATAATTTATTGATTATCTGTAATTATTAAACTACTCCAAATCAAACTAAAATACAAATAAATATTTATTATATTTTTCTTATCATAAATTAAAATATTTAATATGATACTTTTATCTAATTTTTTAATATTTAAAGCCAAATTAAATCATTAAACTGATTTCATTTATAACTCTCGTCTTAAATTTTTTTATTATATTATTTTTGACAAAATTAATCTTCAAAGGTATCGAATTTGTTAAAACAATTGCGTTGACATGAATGTGAGTCCAATTTTATGATCGACTAATTGTTTTCTTTCTTTTTCAAGCGACAAACCCTCTTCCTCTCCACCGACGAGAATAAATCTAATTTACAAAATCATAGACGCTTCCCTTGCTACATTCATCTCCGTCTATTGTCAAGAAGACCTGTAATGGTAAAGTCGGCTCTGTCTAACCATCTAGTGTTGTCGAGACGGTTAGAAAGTAGGAAGATAAATACAAATATAGAGGGGACCTTATGTGTCCAATTTTTACGGTTTTTTTATCCTGAGTTTATTTCGTTAGCGGGTTAAAATTAAAAAAAAAAACGTTTAGGGTATTAATGTTTAATTTTCTAAAATCAAGTCGAATTTGTAATTTTCTAAAACGGGGCCAGAGTTGAAAATACACAATTGCCCACTTTGCCTAAACCCAATAATCGATATTATTGAAGGGTAGTTGTCGTCATTCTGAAGAAAATGTTCGCACGTGCGAGTCAGGATCGCCTACAGCTTCCCCATACCCACACAGCAGAGGAAATGTAAGCTAAAATTTCCTTTCTAAGGGTTTGGTTTTCTGTAGCTTTTGCATCAAATTTACATGTAGCTGACTCTCGGGCGACGTCAGTTTCGCCGGAGAAATCCGGTTGAAATTTCCGATCAAGTATGAGTTTAACCTAAATCTTCCCGATGTTGATATCTTTGTTTATCTGAGAAAATGTTTCCGACTCTACTTTTCCTGACTATCATCACTCTATAAAGCTTAATTAATTTCATTCATTTTGCTCTTGCGACACTTACGTTTTTGAAATAATTTGAAGTACTGTCAAGTTTGTAGTTCACAAATCTGTGTACTAATAACATATGGATTTCAGGGTTTCAGTTAATGTCTCTTATAACTATTTTCATCGAGTGACATATACACTCTTTGATAGAAGGCTTAATCAGAGTAAGTTTAAGTTTCAAACATTTTTTTTTTTGTATTATGATGCTTGAAAGTACGCTTAATCATATGAAAAAAAAAAAAAAAACTTTCATGCGTGAGGATAGCAATCAATTGCATTAACTTGTCCTGTTCTGATGTCTATCAGGCAGACAAGTACTCGTTATTTGAAGCTTCTAGCTGTTTTCTTACAAAACCTTTCAACTCCAAGGTATTATCTTATAAGTTGGAGTCATACGCGTATGCGTTGAGAGAATTGGCATTGTTTTTATTGGTATTTTATCATTGTATTATATACTGTCCTTATTGTCTCCATTATCTTGTGTGGTGAATTTTAGATCAAATGAGATGGGGTCTTCACAAAATGTTGAGTTGGAGGCTGCTAAATTTCTGCACAAGCTCATTCAAGAATCTAGAGATGAGCCAGCAAAATTGGCTACTAAACTTTATGTGGTGTGTGTGTAATTTTGCTTGCACTAATCATTCTTCTTTATTTCTTATTTTTTAATTTCCTGTTTGACTTTTATTTTTCATTTTCCATATTTTAGATATTGCGGCATATGAAATCAAGTGGAAAGGAGAAATCGATGCCTTATCAAGTAATATCACGGTAAATATTATGTGTTTTTAATATTTTTCTTTATTTATTTTCCTTCGATGCAATATGTATTGATATCTGAGCTAGATATGAGAAATATCTTATCAAGCATATGAGATAAATATTTCATTGGCCTACTATTGATCATCCAATATTTGGTTGTGTATGCAATTATTTTGGCTAGTCTTCTCATTAGACTGTCGTGATTGTTACAACCTTGATATATAAAACTATTTTTCTTCGAACTACTTTTTTATAACATTCGTCTCCATCTCATTTAGTTTCTTAGTTCATTAACTAGCTACAATGTTGATTTCCTCTTTATTTACTGATGATTAGTTCTTTGTTGTTAACCTCTGTTGAGTTCTCTTACTCTTTTAAATTTTTTTCATCTCTTTTTCACTAACTTATTTTTCTTCATCCAGTGCCATGGAAACAGTTATTAGTCAGCATGGTCTTGACATCGAATCCTTAAAAGCATCGCGCATTCCTACAGCAAGCGGAACTCAAATGGGTGAATCATCAATGGCACAATATACTGGTAAAGTTATGGCAACGAACTTGGTTCTATACATGCATCTACACATTATTCTTGTGCTTGCGTTGGTTTGGATCTGATGTATCCTTACTATGATGGCTAGTTCAATTCGACAATGTCCATATTAAGGGGTTAACTCTCCTTTCAAGAACAAGCTTAAGTTGGGTTGACTAACTAACTAAATTTTATTATTCATCCAAGTAGTAAAGTGCAATTTTGATTTGTTGCACTGTATTATGACAATTCAAATTTGTATTACAATTTTCTTTTGTTGTTTTTAATCTCCAAGAAACCTTCCTATGCGAACAATAGTTCATCCGTGTCAATCAATAATAAACTAGAAAGAAACTTTTATCAGGGTCATCACAGGTAGCTGTTGCTGCGAAGGATTCAAAAAAAGTGGGTTTGGCTGAAAATGAAATTACCAAAGTTGGTCCTTTTGCTTCAAGTAGGCCACCTTTTGGCCCAAGCAGTGCAGGACATGACTACTATCAAGGATCTGCAATGCTTCGGAGCAGTCAATATCTTGATCAAGAAAGCCCAGCTAGTATGGATTCAAGGTCTGGCAATTCACAGTCGCAAGACAGGCGAGACTCAACTAATTGGGATAAGCAAAGTAATGAAAAGGATGGAAAAAAGAGTTTCACTAAGAGAAAGAGGCAAGACTCGTCAACATCATTGGAGGCACACATTGACAACCCTCAGCAGTTTGATTCATTCAACCCTGTAGTTAATTCAAGGAATATGAAAATGAACAAGGTTGAACTGCTGACAAGTCATTCAACTAAAGGTACGAAATAGTGTCCTTGTTTAAGGTTTTAATGCATGTGTGTCGTCTCATAGAAATTTCAATGTTTAATGTCTAAGAAGATGATAAATATTGAGGATGCAGCAACAAATGTCAACTAGCAATGGCTATTTGACATTTCTTGTTTTGGACAAGATGCGTAATGATTTTTAAGATTGATATACAAGTTTAAGTTCTCATGAAACTTCGTTAGAAGGAAAACACAATGTAAGCAAGATAAAAAATTTTTTGTATATATTTACGCTGAATAATTTGCATTTCTGTATGATTATGAATTCTATCAATAGAACTTTTACACTTGTTTTTTGATATCCTGTTTCTTACATGGAAGAAAGCATGCAGAGTGACGTTTTTCTTTTCATGTTAAAAAATGAAAATTCTTTTTCGAGTTGGTTATTTTTTTATATTTGGTAATCATACATTGCTCATGTGACAATGATGGATTTACCTGTTCTTCTTGTATACATCCTGTCATGAAAAGATTGTCAGTCAATTCAGTTAATTATTTCGTATTTGATGCAGTTGATTCCGAACAGCAGAAGCATGTATTATTGAAAGGTCCTGTTGGTACATCTAAATCTGTTGAGCCAAACATGTTTTCTGCCAACCAAGGGGAGGAAATGTCCGCAGCGCTGTCCAGTGGAAAGGTTTTAGAGCATGATGTAACTCGGTCTAGTATATTAGATGCCAATAAAATGGGTCCGGGTCAGGTACTTGTATTCTCTTTTTTAATATTAAGCCTCACTAACTATAAAAATATTGTGTGGTGAATCATTTTATTCAGAATGTGCTTGTTGGCTATTTTGCATTCCACGGGCATGCATGGATATGAATGAAATTTACGTACTTTTAAAACAATTCCAATTTTGTAAGTTGTATTATTTGTAGTTATCGGATACAACTTTTAGTATAGCTTATGGTACATGATCTTTTCTGTCCAGGGTGTTTGGTCTAACAATGCATCAGAAACTAGAAACACAGGTTCTAGAGATGCAGGAAAATCTCCTCTTTCTCAGGCTTCCCAGTCTTCTGGCTTGCCTTTCAAAGAACAACAGCTCAAGCGGCTCAGAGCTCAATGCCTCGTTTTTTTAGCATTCAGGTACTTTTCTACCATATTGTTAGGCTCTTGATGGTGAAAACCGATGTTGCATGTTTCTAATTGTAGGAATACATTGATGATTAAAGAAACCTCAACTAAAGTTTAGTGGTTATTTAACATAGTATTATAACTCAAAATCTGAGCTCAATTCTCTGGATCATTGCTTTACCCCATATAAAGTTGAAATGTCCATGCATTAGGACAATTGAAAATTAGGTGTACCTCACATGAGATAATGTTCTCAATAAATTAAATGATTAAACCAACTTCAAGCCAATAACTTGAAGTTTTGTGATAATTTAACACTAACATATGGGTATTTATGTGCAGAAATGGTTTGATGCCAAAGAAATTGCATCTTGAAATTGCACTTGGAGACATGTTAACTAAAGATGGTAAATGATTTTGTTGATCTCGTGATTACTTTGTAAGTTGGTCTTCACTGGTTTCTTTGAAAGTGCAGAGGGGCTAAGCAGGGAAATTGACTATAAAGGGAAAGCTCAATCCTCAAATGAACTAAGCACTCCCGAGGTTGTGATGCCGTTTGGAAAACTGAACAATGTGAAAGAAACTGATAGAATTAATACTGCTGCTTTATCGCCTGCAAGATTGTCAGAGGCTGACTCTTCTATCGATGCAGAAAAAAGAAATATAATGGAAACAAAAAAAGGCCCACATTCTGATCTCTCTGTTCTAGCAGATGAAAGGAAACGCTTTCTAGATTTTAGAAAAGCAGATGTTGAAATTCTGGCACCAGAGACAGCAGCTTCACTTTCAGGTTTAAGTGCATCATCACAACTTGATTCTGGTGCAAAGGGTGGTTTATCTGTCAGCAATACTGTAAACTATTTAGAGAATGTCAGCCCACAAATTGCACGTGCTAACCCAGCCACTTTTGAATTGGGGTTGAATAAGACGCATAATCCTGAAGTAATTAGGTGGGAAAGGATTGGCAGTCATAACGAAGTTTCCAGGGGATCCCTACCAGCATTTTCTAATTCACATGAGTTGGCAATTGATGGAAAAGATAACACGCCTAGTCAGTTTCTCGATGGTGGTTCTGTGAATCAGATCAATCATTCTTCTGCTTTATTAAGAGAACGCTGGAAATCTGTTTCCACTATTGACAATAGCCACCATCTGCCAACACCAGAAGATGTTAATATAATGCCAAACCTTTCATCTCATGGTAAAATCTCTCATCGATACGGGTTATGTCATTGAAATTTTTTGATGCTTGTGCCACCTCATATTGTAGATGATCATCAAAATTTGGGAATTTCACTCAAATATATTCAGAAATGACATTCAATTGCAAAATTTGCTTCCTTTTTGCCACAGAACTGGAAGAAGATATTAGGTCAGTCGTTACTAACCTACCATCTTCTCCAAAATACACTATGTCGGAGAAATGCATCATTGAACAGCAGAAAAAGAAGCTCCTAGCTGAGCAAAATCGGCGACTCAAGCTGCAAAAAACTGAGAAGCGGATTGCTTCTTGCTTTGAGAAGTTAAAGGTGTGGTTGAAGACTGTAATTTTTTATTGTGTTATCACCCAGTTATATAAATAATGGCGAAACAGCAATTCTAATTAGTCCATTCACTTCTAATTATTTTCTCCCTTCTATGGAGTCATGATAATATTGGCGTTTCAACTGTGATGCATGGATCAAGAGATTAATTCATTTAGTAGAATGAGTTTTAAACCTCAAAACTAGGTTCATTTTCTGCCTCTCGGCAACATAATGAAGATAACTTAATTTTTTGCCCTTTTTTTAGTACTCATATTTTGTTTTAAAAAAAAATGAAAGAGATGTCAAATAACTTAGCAGGTAGCATTAAACTAGTTATCTGTTAGTGAATTTGTTGATATTGTGATACTTACTGTATAAGCAAGCTGCCATGTGAAGCAGAATTCAGAGGCTCATAATTTGACAATTTATTTCCTTGCACATCTGTGACACACTAATGTTTTCTTGTTATTTATACTTTCAATGCAGGAAAATGTAAGTTCATCCGAAGATATTTCTGCAAAAACAAAAAGTGTCATAGAATTGAAAAAGCTTCAACTATTGCAGCTTCAGCGCCGGCTTAGAAAGTAACCAAAGTTCTAATCTTCCTTGTTTTCTTGCATTTAATGTTTCAGTTTTTGTTTTTAGTTCTTTTGTTTCTCAATATAGCATTTCCATTTATCCAGGATCATGTTTTGTTGTTCTTTGTCAATATATCTTTGTAATAGCACTTCTTGACATCTATGGGCAGTGATTTTCTGAGTGATTTCTTTAAACCCATATCAATGGAGATGGATAGGCTGAAATCTTTGAAGAAGCATAAACATGGTCGGAGAATTAAACAAATTGAAAAGTTTGAGCAGAAGATGAAGGAAGAGAGGCAAAAGAGAATTCGTGAGAGGCAAAAGGACTTCTTTGGCGAGATTGAAATCCACAAGTATGTGACTATTTATGTGTGGTTCTTGCTCATCACTTACAGTCTTCAACTCTATATTCATTTTACACTTATCTTTAGGGAGAGACTTGATGATGTATTTAAAGTAAAGAGAGAACGGTGGAAAGGTTTCAATAAATATGTCAAGGAGTTCCATAAAAGAAAAGAGCGTATACATCGTGAAAAGATTGACAGAATCCAGCGTGAGAAGATAAATCTTTTGAAGATCAATGATGTGGAAGGGTATCTGCGGATGGTGCAGGTTTATATCGTCCGACTAGACTTCTACTTGAGGAAGGGGAGTTTTTTTTTTCACTATTTTGCTTATAGTATAGTTGTTGTATTAGGATGCAAAATCAGATCGTGTTAAGCAACTTCTCAAAGAGACTGAGAAATATCTTCAGAAGCTTGGATCTAAGTTACGGAAAGCAAAAACTGAGGCAGGAAGCTTTGAGCATGAATTGGAAGAGTCAGGAATAGGTAGTCTGGATGAAACTGCTGTTGAGAACGAAGATGAAGGTGATCAGGCAAAAGTAAGTTAGTTTTCCTGCATACTTTCTTGTGCTTATTTTTTATTTAATATGCTCAAATTTTATTGATATCTGTTTACAGCATTATATGGAAAGCAATGAGAAGTATTATTTGATGGCTCATAGGTAAAGAAATCCACACCACTTTTCTCTGTATATTTACAATGTTGATGATTGGATAAATTAGTTCAAATGTATAATTCTCTACGGCTTAGGTGAAGACCTCTTCTTTCTTTAAAATGATATACTTTCTTATACCTTTGGAAAAAAAAATTGTGTTTTTCGGGCTTGTGTACTCAACCACAATAATAGTCATCTCTATTATTTGGTCCCTTTATATGCACTCTTGGCGGCTAAACTTTAATTCAATGATTTGATTCTTATTATTGAAATTAAGTCAACTGATAAAAAAAATAATCAAATGATGAAAAATTTAATTGTATACAACAATTAGATTTGAAATCCATGACTTGACGTTAGCCAGATGAAGGGGGAAAAAAACAAGAGAGAATCCCTCATTTTTGAGATGTATTAAAAAAATCGTTTTGGTTTTCAAAAATAGCTTAAGCAGTAAAAGCCTTGGCATTTGGAGCGTATTAATTCCCGATC
The DNA here is from genome assembly GCA_022433055.1 of Begonia peltatifolia. Taxonomy (NCBI): domain Eukaryota; kingdom Viridiplantae; phylum Streptophyta; class Magnoliopsida; order Cucurbitales; family Begoniaceae; genus Begonia; species Begonia peltatifolia. Next base: position 8,592,959 of record CM039530.1, read on the forward strand.
ATAATCCTTTGAGCAAAAAAATTCCTGGGGTGATGCCTTCTAGTGGTAGTACTTGTGACTTGTCCTGACTCGGATAAAACATTTTGAGTGCATGGTACTTGAGTTTTGTGAGTTTAGTCATGGTGCACGTGGACTGTCTTGGGTACCTGAGATTATTCGAAAAAAGGATATATGAGTTGGCTGGAAAGAATGTTCTAGCCAAAAGTGGTTTAAGACTTTTTTAGCATACAATAGTTCTTAGAAATGTAAAGTCTCTTGAAATTTAAAGGGTAGAAGTATTTTCAAAAGTTAACTTTCTTTATTCAAAAAGAAACATCGATGAAACTATTGTTCCAGTTTTCTTTTTTCATGATCTGGTTTTAAAAACAGTTTTCTGAAAATATATCCCAAACACACTCTGAGTCAATGGACATCTTAGGAGTTCACCATTGATCCTTGTCAGTTGCTTTTTCTATCATTTCTCATAGATATTGTGTTTTGCAGTGTAAAAGAGAGTATCGAAGAGCAGCCATCTTGTCTACTTGGAGGAAAGTTAAGAGAGTAAGTTGGAATCCCCTTGAGATGATAGTATACTGTGTCTCTCTATACACATATATGCATTTTTTCTCTTCAGTTTCCTAAACTATTTATTGCATTTAGGGTAGAACAGGTTGTATGTTGTCATTCTGGGTTTATTTTTTCACCAACATAATTTTAAAATTCAGGTATCAAATGAATGGCCTTAGATGGTTGGTGTCGCTATATAATAACCATTTGAATGGAATTCTTGCTGATGAAATGGGACTTGGTAAAACTGTTCAGGTACTTATGGTTCTAGATCACCCATGGCGCGTCTATTGACTAATCTTTTGTCTTTGGTGTGTATTTCAATTGCTTTCACAATGTATCAAGTATCTGATGGGATGAATCTGTAGGTAATTTCTCTAATTTGCTACCTAATGGAAACAAAGAATGATAGAGGTCCTTTTCTGGTGGTGGTGCCTTCGTCAGTTTTACCTGGATGGGAGTCAGAGATCAGCTTCTGGGCTCCTGCTATTCATAAAATTGTTTACTCTGGGCCTCCTGAAGACAGGCGTAGATTATTCAAGTAATGTCTGAAGAAGTGCAAAAATTCTGTTTCTTTTTTTTTTTTTGAAGTTTTAATGCCGAGTATGAATGATTTTTTCTATTCTTGACTTTTTAGGGATAGAATTGTTCATCAGAAGTTTAATGTTCTTTTGACAACTTATGAATACTTGATGAACAAGCACGATAGGCCAAAATTAAGCAAAATTCATTGGCATTATATTATAATTGACGAAGGCCATCGGATAAAGAATGCTTCTTGCAAGTTGAATGCTGACCTGAAGCACTATCGCAGCTCTCACAGATTGCTCTTAACTGGGACACCGCTACAAGTTATTTTTCTCCCATCACTTTTAATGTCCTTCCTTCTACAATGACCTATACATATTGTCTTTTTTGACGTGGAGTTGGAAAATCCTTCTAATTTGTCAACTCTTAATTGCAATTTGATATGCTGATAAGTTTTTTCCATTTATTGTTGAAGAACAATCTTGAGGAACTGTGGGCGCTACTTAACTTTTTGCTGCCTAATATTTTTAATTCATCTGAAGATTTTTCTCAGTGGTTCAACAAACCATTTGAGGGTAATGGTGACAGTTCGGCTGAACAAGTAAGCCTTAAACTTGTGTTTTTTCTTTTCAATTATGAGGTATTTGTTTCATAATTTCAATTAGTTTGCTTATTCTGATCAGGCCTTGCTCTCAGAAGAAGAGAATCTTTTGATCATAAATCGTCTTCACCAAGTGCTGCGGCCATTTGTGCTTAGAAGGCTGAAACATAAGGTCTTTTTTTATTATAATGTCTAGAAAATATACTTTATGTATAGTTACCGATGACAATGTGCATAAAACATACTGAATGTTTTTTGCTGATATGCTCAATAATATGTTTTCATATTCCCATGTGTTTGAAACCATATTAACATGTTTTGTTCTGAATTCATGCTGTTCGGATGACTATAACCTTGTTACATTCCTTGACGTGCGCGGGGGCGTGCGCGCTGGCAGGCGTGTGCGCTGGCTGGCGGGCGCGCGCGTGTGGGTGCGTGCGCGGGCGGGCGTGTGTGTGTGTGTCTCTCTCTCTCTGTGGCTGTGTCTGTGTGTGTGTGTTGTGTGTTTAATACAATGTGGAGACTGGTCTACAGTCTAACTTGTCAGATTAAAGATTTAAGGTAAAGCGACTGTAGGTTCCATTTTCATAACATTACTTTCTAACATTGCTGAATACTTAATACACTAGATTGTGCTAATACATTTTGGGTAATGCCAGAGAGTATAGCGAGTTTCATGGGGCGTGGAGGGAGTGAAAAGAGTTTGGCTATACCAGTGCCATTTTGTTTGTTTTGGTTTAATGGAACAAAAGAAAATAAAATGACTTTGGAGGAGTCTTTAAACTTTAGGTGATTGAGGTTTCTTTTTGTAATATTATTGAGTGGCAGGAAAAAGATAGCTCTTAAATTTTTTCTTTCTTTTTATTTTTTTTCTTGCGGAGTTGCAACTTTTGTAGTTCAACTTTACTTCCCGGTAAAAAAATTAGATCTTGCTATCATATTGATGTGTCCTTTCCACTGCATATCATGTGTATAACAGATGATGGTTTGGAAAATTCATTAATCTTTTTGTATTGTTTTTTTCCTTTCAGGTAGAAAATGAACTTCCTGAAAAGATTGAGAGACTTATAAGATGCGAGGCTTCTGCATACCAGAAACTTTTGATGAGGAGAGTAGAAGATAATCTTGGTTCAATTGGAAGTTCAAGGGTATCTTTGTCGCAAATTTCTAAAAAAAAATATAAAGAATTTGCTTTCCATTTAAATTTTTCGTCTTACCTTAATTTCTTTTCTGTAGGTTCGTTCAGTTCATAATTCAGTAATGGAGCTTCGTAATATATGCAATCATCCTTACATCAGCCAGCTCCATGCAGAGGAGGCATGTTTTTTTTTTATTTTCTTAAATAGTGGTTGACTTAGTCTGTGAACGGAAGGGAAGTGCGTGGGAAATCAGTAATCTCATAATTCGTACATTCTCTATTCTTCCTTTCTCTTCCCTCGGTCATCCTCAGATTCTTCCAACAATGGTCTTTTTGTTGATTTTGTTTCTTGCCAGTTATCTAACACTCCTGGAGTATGTTTTTGTCCTTTGTAGGTTGATAATTTAATTCCTATGCATTATCTCCCACCAATTGTGAGGCTTTGTGGGAAGCTTGAAATGTTAGATCGAATACTACCCAAGCTAAAAGCAACAGATCATCGGGTAAGAAGTGTTTCAATGAGATTTGATAGTATTTATAATGATTAAGAGAATGGATTGTTTTTGCATCCGACCTAATAAACTTAAATGTTAAATGCCCGTTTAAAAGTCTAAAAGTAATTGTTTGATAATTCTAACATTCATTTAGGGTGTGGAAGTAAAAATTAACTATATTATTTAAAGTCACGACAAATTTAATAATCAGAATAATATAAGTTATAAAATTATTTTTTGTGACAATTTATAATTCAATTATAGAATAATTTTTTTTTTCTTTTATACAATTATAATAGTTTTTTTTTACTAGAAATAAAATAAAAAAAGAATGTACAAAGTGACGGAATGGAAAATAAGCTAACTTAATAATAAAAAAACTAATCTTATCCAATAAAGCACTCTTCATAGATTTTTCTTTAAATAAAATCTCATTGGTATAAATTGAAATAGCTCATCGGATAGTGTTAGAATATCGAGTCTTCAATTTAAAATCTTCTTCTTATAATTTCTCTTCTTATTTTTTTTTATATCCACTTACTTTTCTCCTCCCCTTCTATTTCTCTCAAAATCCACCTCCCCCTCTCAATCTCAATTCTTTACAAATTTCTTCTCCATTTAATTTTATATTTAGATTTAATTTTAAGGTATCATAATAATTTTTTTAATCTATTTAACAATTATTTATTTATTTATTTGTTTGCCAATTTCCCCATCTCTAAGAAAACAATAGATTTATTGTAAACTTTCATGTAATTTAATACTCCAACAATAATTAAGTATCGTAATTTATCAAACGTTTAATTTTTTAAATCAATTTTGAGATGTCTTTAATTTCTGAAATCAATTTTGAGATGTCAATTTATTAAACTATATTTTTGCTGCTAATTATTTTTTACAAATTTACTAACAGTCATTAAACAAACTCAAGCAATACCAAAGTGGCCCTAAAACTTACAATCATCTTGTTAGAAGGCCCTAAAAAATGTTAGTGGCCCTAAAATTTTTTTCAAATTTTCCCTCCTTTTATCTTCTCTGTTCACTTACTGTAATGTGTTTACCATATTGCACTTGCTGCAATGCCAATGCCCTTATTTCTTAATTCAAGTATTTTAATTTTGTATATGATAGATGTCATCTTTTATTAGAATTATTACTTGGCAGGTTCTATTCTTTTCTACGATGACAAGGTTGCTTGATGTTATGGAGGAATATCTTCATTGGAAACAGTACCGATACCTACGATTGGATGGGCATACATCTGGAAGTGACCGCGGAGGCCTGATTGACACATTTAACCAACCAAATTCTCCCTTCTTTATATTTCTTCTAAGGTATTTTTCCCATGAATTATAATATGTAAAGGATGTCTGTATCTATGTGAGAGGGCGCGAGAAAGAGCAGATAGTTGATGTGTATCTCATTGAGCAGGTCAGAATGTGGGAGTTTGATATGATTATTCTTCAAATATATATATTAGACTCTAAGTTGTCTTCCTGTTGAGCTGCTTATTTAATGATCCTTAAAATAGTCGACCCTCTTTTGTCTAGAGGAAACAGTCTACTTGACCACCCTACCCTGCTGTTAATGCACAGATGAGAAGATAACTTTTCTTGTTCATGCACATATTCAAATAATAAAAATGTGGGCATTGATGAAAGTCTCCTATAATTTTAAATATTTCGTTAGAATTTTTGATAAATTACACATGGTTAAATTGCCATTATATTAGAAATTCTTAAAATTTTAATTTCTTTACCATTTTAGCTTATAACATGGAGTTTATCCTCTTTACTTTTGTACATTTTACAATATTACTATGTTATTGTTTCTTATGAGAAAACATACATTTTAAATTAAAAACTTCATAAACATTTTGTGAATAGTTTTGGCTGATGTTGACACATTATTTCTGCACAATGCGTTCTTAATATTTTAATCAGTTTATCACACGGATCGATGCCATCAAGGATTTATTTATCAATTCTATTGTACACATCTATTTGTGGTTTTAGTATTCGAGCTGGAGGTGTTGGAGTAAATCTTCAAGCTGCTGATACGGTTATCATTTTTGATACTGACTGGAATCCGCAGGTAGATGAGCTGGGCTTTTCCTAATGGTTAGGACGTTTATTCTTAGGCAAGTTTAGTTTACTGATGGGTTGTGTATTCAGGTTGATCTTCAAGCACAAGCAAGGGCTCATAGAATCGGCCAGAAGAGGGATGTACTTGTTCTTCGATTTGAAACAGTAAGCTACTGTGTTCTGTAGATGCTTATCATCACTTCTTAAAATTATGAAATTGTGCATGGACCTTTATCAAAATAAAAATTTAGTTGCCCTAGATTAAATGCGAAATTTGAATGCTTAATCATATGAGAAATCATTTAATGGCTCTTTCGCTATTTGTAAGGTGAATGAGGAAACTAATATTCACTTATAATTAATTGTGAACATACTATAGGTATTTGGAGGCAATCCCTTTTTCTTTTCACTGTTTTTTTTAATAATAAAAAAGCAATTACAAATCTTGGAAAAGTATTAATTTCAGTATTGCTAAGTGGGCTTATTGTTCGAAATTTTTAAGGATTTATTCTTTTAGTATTGTTCTCTTGAATTGGAGAAAAATGGCTTAACTTTGAAGGTTTTTTTTAGAAGGGTTCTTACCTTCTTTTCTTTCTATTCTTTTCTTTATTTTCTCTTTATCAATGTTCTTCATTTCTTATAAAAAAGAAACTAGAACACATCTATTTACTGTTTTATTTTTCATTTTCATGACTCCATCTTTACATTCACTTTTTTACGGCAGTTATAAGGTTCAGGGGCGGTTTGATGATTGCTCATTTCATAATATACTGATTTTTACTTGTTGAATATTTGTAATTGGTAGTCTTCCTCTGTGATAGGTCTTTGACCTGTCTAGACGTTTATCTTCATGCCATTGTCGGGATTAGATTAAATAATTTCGTATTTCAATGATTAAAGGTCCAAACTGTGGAAGAGCAAGTAAGAGCTTCTGCTGAGCACAAACTGGGTGTGGCTAATCAAAGCATTACTGCTGGTTTTTTCGACAATAATACTAGGTCATTGTCACTATAATTTAATTTATCTTTGATAGTATTGAACTCCTCATATTTAATTAATTTTTTTATCTGCAGTGCTGAAGATCGAAGGGAATATTTGGAGTCCCTCCTTAGGGAGTGTAAGAAGGAGGAAGCAGCACCAGTGTTAGATGATGATGCTTTAAATGATCTCCTAGCTCGCAGGTATATATTGTTTGAAGGATCTTGATGTCATTCCCTCCCTTTTAATTTCTTTACGTGGTTTGTTAGTTACTCCGTCATTTTGGCCTTTTTCAGAAATTTTGTTTTGTTGAGCATTAAATATTGTGAATCATAGAGATCTGTGGGGGAATTTTTATGATAACATTTTTCATCTGTTACACTAAGCGTATATCATATCAAAACCACTTTTGGTCATTCATTTGTTTTATATTCAAACTCTCTCTTTCTTCTCTCACACGCACTCACAACTCAATGTGTGGCAAAACATCTGATATAACTGTAAATCAGAAACTAACTAAACTGGAACAGTGAGATATTAATTGCTTGTTTTTATTGTTCATATGTTCTGTTTATCACTCAGATACTTCATTCATATTTCACATGTAAGTGCTTGTGTTTTTCAAATACAATTCTTCCCATCTCTTCTAGTAAAAATGGTGATACATGGTCATCTCTTTGTTTGTAGTGAGTCAGAGATCGATGTGTTTGAAGCAGTTGACAAGCTACGACGAGAAGCAGAGATGGTATGGCTGCAATCCAGTTTTAGCAAAGCTTTAGGGTTGAGGTCAAATTTTAGTTGTTGGCTATATTAATTTTTGCAGACTACGTGGAAGAAGCTGGCAATGGGACGGGGGGTGCATGGCTCTGAGCATTTACCTCTATTACCTTCACGTCTCGTAACGAATGATGATCTAAAAGAGTTCTATGAAAAAATGAAGATAATTGAGGTGCCAAAAGCTGGGGTCGTATCTCATGTTACAGTAAAACGGAAGACAGGGTATCTTGGGAATCTTGACACCAAACAATATGGACGAGGAAAACGAGCAAGAGAGGTTTGCTTATTGTTTTTAATGCATTTTTTGTCTGAGAACAAGCTGTTGGCATGAGTTTCCCTTGAGGGTTCGCTAGTCAATCTGATTGATCCATTTTAATAGGTACGTTCCTATGAAGAGCAGTGGACGGAAGAAGAATTTGAAAAGATGTGCCAGGCTGACTCACCTGAATCACCAATCCTGAAGGAAGAAGGGATAGAAAGAAATCCGTCAACCATAACAACTGTGTCCACTGCAGCCATTGTGAATAATGAAATACCCGCCTCAGTCCCTCCCCTCACCCCACTTCAAGGCTCTCTCCCAATCCCACCTCCACCCCAACCCCAATCCTCTGTAGAGCCTTCATTGATGCAGCAAACACCTCCATTTAAGCGCGGTCGTGGGAGGCCAAAAAGATCTGCATCTGATAAATCTCCATCTGCTTTAGCTCTTCAAACACCTTCAGGGACAAAAAAAAGGGACGTGGTGTTACAAGGAGAAACTGTTAATGTTACAGATGCTGGTCCTGAATCTGTTCTCAGTGCTGTCCCTGATTCTTTTCTCAGTGCTGTACCAGTAAGAAGTATTACTGGAACTGTGAACCATCATGAATTGGGTATTGCATCAAGCTCTACAATGGTGCCTTCTATCACTGTTGGCTCTCAGCAAACTCCAAATAGCTCTCTACCTGAGCAAATTAAAGGGCAAAGTCAGAAAACTCAGATTGGAGTTGAAGGTAGCCGCCGCAGGGGAAAGAAACCAGCCTTGGTATCACCTGTTGTTCCTAATGAAGTAACTGCACCTCATCTTAAACTGCCCGACCAGTCACCAGATAAATCTATAAATCCTTCCCAGACTCAAGCTATTTCTATGAGTAAATCTCTCTCTACAGCTCATACAACTTATTTTCAGACTTCATCTGGCTCATCCTCTACACTTTCTATATCTGGAATAGACCATCAACCTGGTGCTGGAGTGTCATTGAACATAGAGCCAGATCCTTCTTTCACTTCTGCTGCTGCTGACTATCAGTCTAACACTGCTTGCGCTTCTATACCCACGCAATCCAAAGGATCAAGTCGAAAGAATCAAAGTGGAGTTGGAGCGCCTCGCCGGAGGGGGAAAAAACAAGCTTCATCAACTACCGGTGACTCCAATGTATTAACTGACGAGAATTTAAATTTGAACAGGCATCTGCATATTAACTATGGGGAATCATCTGTAGGTAAAGATCCTTCTATGCAAAATACATTAGATAATAGTACTATTTTGTTGAATACTCTAAGTCGAGCAATCTAGTCAGACAGCTGATATTTAGCTGTCTATGTTCAAGAATTAACAGAGTTCAGATCATTCTCTTTTAGGTAATCAAACAACAAGCTCGTCAACTTGTGATATTGCAGTCCAATCTTCAGGCCAGTAATAGAAATTTTTGGGAGCGAAAGTGCTTCATAACACTAACAATTCTAGATTTATTTGCTTTTAATATCTTTTGAGGTCAACAACATTCTATATTGTTGTGCAGGCCCTACTCAAGGACAAAAAGTCGCTGATGTACATGAAATTGCCCACAAGGCAGTAGAAATTTCCTCTGGAAATTCTTCATTCAATCCAAACTCAAGCGAATCTATTCCAAATGTGCAAGATACTGCCGAGATGATAAAGAATCAAACTTCAAAGGAATTGGGTCCACTTATCTCATCATCAGATACTGCTGATCCTGTCACCACTTCCTTAAGTGATTCTTCCAAGACTGTAATTCACGTTACTCCAGAGACTGCCTCTAGTTTTCAGCTGACTACCCCTGTGGCTCCTGTAATGCACTCTAGTTCTGTGTGCCCACCTGAAAATGTGCAACTTAAAAGGCAAGCTCGCAAGTCTTCTAGCAGAGTAGAGACACCTAGGCGTAGAGGAAAGAAGCAAGCTTCAGTCCAAGATCAATCTGCGCATCCAGCCAGTAATAATGATGTTCAGTTGAGAATTGAAAAGGCAACGGATGTACCGGATCTAACTAATATTCAGACACACGCAGTCCATTTACCTGTTGCCACACATGATCAAGATATGAAAAGAAAAGAACAATCAGCCAAGTCTTTTCAGAATAAGCAAATTACGAGTTTATCAACCAAGCTTGATAGTGCTGGTAGATACTTGGATAAGAACACTTCTCTAGGCAATATTCAGACTGCCGATATAAATGATGTTGCTCGTGTTATGAAGGAGATTTTTTCTGGGACTTGCTCCTCAATAACCAAACCTGGAGACTCTTCTGTGAAAAGTAAGGATGCCCCTGGTCTTACCCAGCCTATCTCAAGTAAGTCTTCTGAGGCAGTTCAAAAAGAACAAATTCCAGAGGCCAAAACATATTCAGCTACACAAACTTCAGTAACAGCAGCTTCAGTTGATGTTTCTGTTAAGATGTCTGAACTGGAAAGTGGAGTAGTTGATGCGACAAAAAGAGGATTAGATTCTGCCTGTACTTTGGAGGAGTTTGCTGTTCCCAAGACTAATACTGGAAAACCTGAAAATATGACTTCTGCTGGCTCTGTAGAAATGCCCGCAAGGGAGAACTTTGAAGGAAAGTTAGCTATGGAGGATGAAATGGAGGACATTTCAGTTCTTACAAATACTGTCAAGAAGAATGATGATCTTTTTCAAAGACCACCAATTGATGATCACTCTGGAGTTGTTCAATCTATTCACTCAAGTTTAAATAATTTGGGCGCAGCTGATAATGCTACCAACCACCCTATTTTAACACCTGTTTCTGATACGGCAGATCATAAAGGCTTAATGACCGCTCCTTTTGTAACTGAAAAAATTGTTATGAGTTCTGAAAATAAACCAGTGCCTACTTCAGGGGAGTTTCGAGAGTCTTTTCGTACAGACATTTTAGAATCCATCGATTCTGTGCCAGCTACAAGAACTGATCATGGTGAAGAGATTGTTTCATTGGCTGTGAATCCAAATCATTCTGGTGAAAGAGCTTCTGATATTAAAGAAAATAGTTTTGTAGACACAACACCTCCACCAAATTCCCAAAAATCTTTGGACCTTGATAATAAAAGCCTTGGATGTCATAACACTATTTCCGAGAGTGTGGAGCATTCATTTATTGATTCTGTAGAAGGTATTTCTGAGAAGTCTGGTATTGCTTCCTTAATGGCTGAAGCTGATAAATGCTCTTCTGAAGTTGTTGAAGTTTTGAAAATATTTTCAGAAGTAAATCAGCTAGAGCCATGCAATAGTGGCTCAGGCAACGATAGTGAAACTTTGCTAGAAACTCCTGCAGCTATAGTGGAAAATTCTGCTGGCGAAAAAATTGAAATGGCTGAAGAAGAATGTCAAGAACCGTCTTCTAACAATCAGATTCCTGCCCTTCCCGAGACTTTGTGTGGAAGGCCAGATCATTCACATGTTACTATGCCTTTGGAAGGTTCTGTTGTTGGTTTGTGTGCTCCATCTGCTAATGAAGCCCGTCAATGCTCTAATGCTGGTGTTGAATATTTAAAGATATCCTCCGATGTAAAAGATTTTGACATGGCTTGTGAACCAGTGGATTCTGAATCAGGAAATGATGATGAAATACCAGAAGGAAAACCTCCTGCGATTCAAGAGTCTTCTAGGATTCTAGCTCCAGCACTGATCGAAAATAACTCTGTAGATGTAGAGCATGCTTCAGAAAAACTATATTGCTCTACTGAAGGTAGTATCCATGGAGGGCCCTGTTCTGAAAGTCCAGCTCATTTGAATGACGAGACTTCTGGTGAAAGAAGTATACCAATCATGAAAGAAGATGTGGTTGAGTGCTCTTCCGAATATCTTGAAGTTCCTAATGGATTAGAAGGCCACAATCCTGAAGAAAGTGTTGGAAAAATGGGTACCATTTTGGATCACCATGCTGCAACTTCTCTTGATAATCCTTCTGACCAGGTAAACTTAAAGGCTTCACGGGACCTTAGAGAAGAGAAAGAGGAATGTATGTTGGAATCGGATTACTCTATTGTTGCTGAACCGAATGCTGTTGAAGAAGAAAGTGGTCCTTGTGCCCCAAATACTAGAAGTCATGAAGGTGGCCTGGAAGGTATTAGCCCCATGGAAGTAGTCAACCCTACGGATGATCTACTAAATGTTTCGGATGGTGTTGGTCCACCCGAGAGTGTGATGAACACAAAAAAAGATCTGCCTTTATCTTCAGGGTCGGCAACAGAAGAAATGGTTGAGGACTTATTTTACAGCCCTGTTGGAAGTCCTGCGTCACTGACCGAACCATTAAGGTCTGATGATAAATTTGATGCTCAAATAAATGTCACTGGTGGTGGTCTACCAGAAAGTAGATTAGAGTTGGTAGGTTTTACATCTTCTTCAGTGGGAAAGAAGAACGAAAAGATCCCAGGCTCATTTGAGCTTGATAAAGGTGGCAGCCTAGAACAGCTGGAAGGTCCAAAAGAATCTGAAGAGAAGTATGGGGTCAACGTTGAACATTTGCCAGAAACTATCAATGCATCTTTGTTGGAAAAAGAGAGAGGGCAAGGTTTTATGCTGGAGACTGAGGACTTATCTGGAAAAAGTTCAGCAGTTATCTCAGTAGTTGATTGCGTTATTGCCAAAGAAGATGGTCATTTTATTGGAGGAAATAGTTTAGAAACTGAGATCTTGACATTCTCTACGCCAGTGAGAGATGAGGGGAAGAATGAGAACTCATCCAAGGAGGATTGGATTCAGTGCTCAGAGACTGGTTTGAGGGCTGCTTGTCAGATTGATGAGCTAATACCAGAAAACACATCTAATATTCAGGAGTTGGCTGAGTGTCAACTTACTGCCTTGGCTTCGCCAGATAAGCAAAATGGTAATGACATTGAAATGAGTGATGAGATGGTTACAACTCAGGTTGGCCAGATTTTACCTGAAGTTTTTTTATCGGTCAAGGATAGTATGCCTTTGACTGTTACAGAGGAGGAAAACTTGGGAGGCACATTGGAGAGGCATCTACCAATCTCTCAAGATTCTAATAATGAAATAAGTAATCAAATGGATGCTTCTCATAATGATATGATTACACCAGAAAATAACAACGCGAATGCTCCATTTTCCTCTGTGACTGAGGAAGACAAGCAGTCCTTTGGGCGTTTAGAAGCAACGGATGAATCAAAAATTTTGAAAATCGATGTTGATCAAATTATTACTTCTGAAGTTGGATATTTACCAAACGCGACGGTTGACACTGTAGTTCAACCTTCATCTTCCCCGATAACAGAGGAAGATAACTTCGACTTCAAATCAAATGCTGAAGTAAAGATGGCTGATCAAAAGGATTCGAGTGAGGTTGACATCTTCATATCTATAAAGTAGTATTAATAGCATAAATAAATTTGAAAATGTTTCACTCATCTTCATTTGGAATGCGGGTAATTATTGACAATTAGAGTGAGACCAAGTTAACAAGCTAAAATTCAGCCAATATATTGAAAGTGCTAGGTCCAAGTCGAGACAGTATGGTACATGGTGTTGCGTCAATTTATTTTCATAAAATCTTCTTATTTTTAAACAATATTAGTATTTTTTTATTTTTTCTTACTAGGCCATATCTTCATTTCAGGTTTATGAGCTCTCTGTGAAAAGGGGTGAATTGGAAAATATTAATGCGCTGCAGTCATCAGTAAATATAGGAGAGAGAATTGAGGAGGTTTTGTCAGTTAAAGATCTGGTCGATTGTTCAGTGTCGCAGGTGAAAGCAGCGGTAGAAAATGACAAAGCGGATGAAAGTTCATTGGTGAAAGGTAAAGAAGATATTTCAGCTGTGCGAGTGGATGATAAAATAGATGATTCTCCAAAATGTGACATCCTGTCTGAGCTTCATGGCATTCAGAAGGGTGAGCTTACCCTCGAAAAGACTGTATCCGACAATTCAAATATGCCTTCAACTTCGGTGGAAATTCAGGACCAAATTGAGGAGAGTTCATCAGGGAGAGGTCCAACAGAGGTGAGAACTGATCAGGTAGATGAGTCAGCTGTCTGTGATTCTGCAAAAACTGATTAGGAAATTAAAAACTTTTGTGGGTGATCCTAGAAGGCTCTTGGGGAGACCCCAGTTACTCAGAAGAACTGAAATTAGATATGCATAAATGCTGTACAGCCGTGTATGTAATTCTCTTCTGGATTTAGATTGTTATGAAAGAGATGTTGTTTGTAAGTGATATAGTTAATTTAATACAAAAGCTACATTTTAGCGACCAGTTTCTTTTTAAGTGTAGACCTGGAGCTGGGATTCTTAAATTAATCTCCAAAATTGTTCAATCTTGTCTTTATTTGCCCCCTCGCATGTGACTTAGTGGTGGCATTTTGTCCTTTTTTATGGATTGTCCAAAAACACACTCGGTGTCTGTGGCTTAAACAGCCAAAAAAAGAGGTTGGATAAGGTGGCCATTTTATAGCAGTTAATGCCTGAAATAATCGAAATCCTTAAACAACTATATGTTTTGACTTTGTCATTAACTTGATTTAAGATTAAAAGTAATCGACAGTTAACACCTTAAACTATTTTTTTCTTAACACCTGCTCCTGTTATCGAAGGTGATACCATGGACGGACAACCGGATTAATTGTTGTAGTTAAATGCACTTTACCTTTGGATTTCTATTATCATGGCCGACCTCGACAAAATCCACAAGCACTACAAGTACAACTCGTGCAAACAGAAGCAACGCACACACAAGCCATGCCTTGGTATTATCTTTCAATAGTTGCATGACTTATTCAGTGGTGCGTGACAAGACCGATGAATATAAACTCTTAGCTTCTATCTTTGTCTTTTGTCGTGTGTTTCATATAACGCTCCAAATAGACACAGTGTGTTCATTGAATCTCACTAGGATGTAATTATTTTCTATTTTGGAAAATCATCCCCACCACTCTTCCACCTGAGTCTATGAATTGCCTCTTGCCAACCTCACCACCCCACTTGGACTGAAATTCCAATTCCATCAGACTATGTATGGAACATGATTTCATTTTTCCACTAACTCCAGCAATAATGATTCCAGATCTTCTCAAAGTTTCATCGCTGCTCAAATAAGAACACTAAGCTGAATTGTAAATAATTAATTAAAATGGCATCAACCCAATACACTTCTCTCCTAAACTAGTCAAGAAAATGGATAATTTTCTTCTTGATATTAGCTTCATATCTAATATTTCAAATTATTACGCATTTAGTTAATTTCAATTAACCACTGAATTTGAAATCATTGTTACACTGATACCTAACATTACAGGATGAAAATTATTTAATGATGGAATTTGTACATAGTTGAAAGTGAAAATGAGTAAACTCCTCGAAAATTTTGATCATGACATGATCTTCAATGCCTCCCTATTCTGTCCTAGTATATTGAATACCGTCGCTGCAATATGAGCTGGCGTTAGACCAGCTTCTGCCATTTGGTGGTCCGGTGATCCATGGTCAATATATCGATCAGGAAGAACCAATGGTCTCCACTGCCAACATAATAATGCCGACAAAATTCAGATTCAATAAATCAATTATAGTTTTCAGCAGAACTTTTCATTATCTTCTGTCCATCTATACCTTTAATTTGCCGTCGAGAAGGCCATCAAGGGCCAGGAACTGTGCCACGTGAGATCCAAACCCCCCAATTGATCCTTCTTCGACAGTGATTAAAACATCGTGGGATTTTGCCAGACTTCGGATAAGGGCCTGATCAAGCGGTTTGCAAAAGCGTGCATCTGCAACCGTTACTCGTAAGCCATGGTTTTCCACCAACGAAGAAGCAGCCAAACAACTTTGTACGGCTGTACCATAGCCCAAGAGAGCCACTCTTTCTCCTTCGATCAATATTCTTCCTCTCCCCACCTGTCAGAAAATCATGAAATTTTTATTTGGAGCATTTGGTTTGAACGAATGCAAGTATATTCATACAAATAAAGGCCTTGATAGAACCAAATGGTCACCTCAATAGGAATGCCTTTATTTCCTGGTGGTAGAACCACCCCAATTCCATTTCCTCTCGGGTACCTGAAGCAACTGGGCCGGTCATCTATGGCAGCAGCAGTAGCAACCATATGGAAGAGTTCGGCTTCATCAGAAGGGGCCATCACCACCATGTTAGGGAGGCACGCCATGAAAGTGACATCAAAAGATCCGCTATGAGTTGGACCATCTGCTCCGACTAGTCCAGCTCTGTCCATCGCAAATCTCACTGGCAGCTTTTGCAAATCTACATCATGAACTACCTACATTATGAAAAATTCAAAGAAACTAATTAAAATTATTTCAAGGATGAAAAGAAAATAACCATCATTTAACAGTGAAACAGAAGCTTGCCTGATCATAAGCCCTTTGCATGAACGATGAGTAAATGGCACAGAAAGGTTTAATCCCTTCACAAGCCAGACCAGCGGCAAAAGTAACAGCATGTTGTTCGGCTATTCCGACATCAAAGCATCTCGTCGGAAATCGCCGAAGGAAGAGGTTTAAGCCTGTTCCACCTCCCATTGCAGCATGAATTGCAACAATATCTTTGTCAACTTCTGCCTCTGCTATCAAAGCTTCTGCAAAATATGTAGTGAAAGACTGGGTGGTGACCTTGGATTTGAACTGCTTTCCAGTTGCAGGATCAAATTTCGTAACTCCTACAAAATAAACACCAAGTTTATGTCTCTCTCTCCATCACTCACTTCACTTCCGCATGAAATTTTATTTTATTTGATATTGTACTTTTAAGACTTCAAATTGTCACACAAGACTTTAACGAGATGATTGTGCAATTACCATGGTACTTATCATCGGCTTTCTCTGCATATGGGTATCCACGGCCTTTCTCAGTGACAACATGTATAAGCACAGGACCTGTCGTTTGGGTACTCTTCACCTCTTTCAGAATGGAAACAAGATCATCAATGTTATGACCATCGACAGGACCAATATAATAAAGTCCAAGCTCTTCAAAAAGCGTCGATCCAGAACCACTGATCATTCCTCGAGCATATTCATCGACTTTCGCGGCTAGTTCATGCATAGGACCCCCAATTTTTTTCGTAACACCCTGCGACAAGTAATGTCACTTTACCCTTAAATTGTATGCTCTAATTTTATCTCTTGATGTCAGCTCGTTAATTGGTGTAATTGACGTAATATTTTAACTATTTATAATTTATCGTAATTATTATATCAATGAATGAGCAACACATAGTACCCACGTCGGAAAATAAAATTAAATTGAACATCAGAAGAAATCTAGCATTACCGGTATAATCAATAACGCACCTTTGCAACCTCTCTTAGTTCCCTAAGAGGCCTGTTTGACTGCAATCTACTAAGAGCACTGCTCAAAGCTCCGACAGGAGCTACAGGCCCATCGAGAGTAGCAGTAGGTAATGATACTTGTTTATTATCATTAAGAATGACGATCATATCGGAGTCAAGGTATCCAGCGTTGTTCATGGCTTCATAAGCTTGCCCAGCCGTCATGGCACCATCACCAATAACAGCGATTACATTGTTCTTTCTTCCCTTCAAGTCCCTCCCCACCGCCATCCCTGTAAGGATACCCATGTAAATCACCTTGGTGGAATATAGGTTTCACTAACATATTTTTCTTAACTTAGCATAACATAATAAAATATGAGCAATTTCAGAGTAAGATAACTGAATAAGGATAGATCCTAACAAGTACAAACAGCAAGTGATATATCAGTTTATGCTGCATAGTGTAACCTGAAAGAAAACTTAACTTGAACCATTGGGAATCAATTATGTTTCGATTTAACAACACACAAGACTTGTTCTATCATCGTAAGCAGAACAAAGCCTTACCCAAGCCTGCGGATATGGTAGTAGAGCTGTGTCCAGTCCCAAAGCAATCAAATTCACTCTCAGACCGCTTGGTAAATCCCGATAATCCATTTGTTTGTCGAATTGTAGACATCTTGTCTCTTCTACCAGTCAGGATTTTGTGTGGATAAGACTGCAAAATGATTGAATTAAAAATTTGATAGCTGAGAGAAAACAACGTGATCAAATAAAATCAACACCATAGAAGGAGAAGACATACCTGATGGCCAACATCCCAAAGAATCTTATCCTGAGGAGCATTGAAGACATAATGAAGAGCAACAGTGAGCTCAACAACACCAAGGCTCGAGCCCAAGTGACCCCCGGTTTTAGAAACATTAAAGATGACATCACAACGTAGTTCATCAGCCAGTTGTTTGAGCTCCTGCAACAGAAGATTCACATATAAGAAAAACTAAACAAAAACTGCGCCCAGTTTTGGAGTTTTACTCGAGTCTGGCAATTGGGTTTTGCAGTTTATCGCTTAAAAAATAGATTTTCCAAGAGAATTGAATAGTTTATAGTATCCACAAGAGTTGGTTTGCAGTTTTATACCTTAATAGATAGATTTTTCATGTGAATCGGATAGTTTATGGTATCCAAGAGAGGAGTCGGTGGTCTCTGAGAGTGGTACTCGCCCATCTCTGATAGTGATCCACAAATTCCACTCGCCTTTTTCTTTGCCTGTCCAGGATCCAAACAAAAGAACCATTACTTTCAACCAATTATGTTTGTTTTTTCTTGCTTCCCGAATTTTCATCCACTTGAGGAATAAAAAATAAAATCCCGTACTCAATGAAATGAAGAAATTAAACTGAAATAATTTTACTAAGCCAATCTAATAAAATTGGCATTCTATCAAGCACGTAAAGGTGCGTGTTCGCTCAAACAACTTGGAGACCTGTTCGGGTCGCCGTCGAGATAACCAGAGTAGATCTGAGCCGCATACAGAGTTCGAAGAAAAAGAGGTTGATTTCCTGTGGTCGGAAGATGTAACGCAGCTGATTTGTGCTGGAAATGTGAAGGTACAGAGAGCCATAGCAAAGAAGAGGAAGAAGAAGAAGCTGAAAGCGCGCAATACCCAGAAGAGAAAACAAAGTGGGGAAGAAGATTCAAGAAGAGGAAGAAGGGTCACTCTTCTTCCCACTAACACAAGAACATCGGCAATGGGCCAATGACTTGGAAAAAAAAAAAAAAAAAAGTTGAAAAATAAAAATGGAAAACCCAAAAAATGTGTGGTTTACAAGAGACAAAGGGTGGGGGCGGAAGAGAGAGAGAGAGAGAGAGAGAGAGAGACTGAGAGATAACCATTTGAACGATGACTCCATTGCCTTTCCATACCAGTCTGACAGAACGATTGTTGGAGAAGTGGTAGTCAAGTGCTTTGCTATTGGGCCACGTGGATAGCAATCGCCAACGGATAGAAGATATGATTATCATTTTTGGGTATTAGTTTATTAATAAATTTAAATCACAACACAATTATTTCACTAATTAATTAATAAACAGAGCGACAACTTTCAAATGCATTTTCGACTTAACCGGGTCTTTGTTTTTTTAACTAAAAATAGTAACTTTTCCCAATGATTCCAGGCTTGTATTATTGTTTAGCCATAGAATAATGCTCTCCTCCACTGACTCCGACAGAATCAACTCTTCGTGACTCTTTTTCCGAGTCCAAACTGCATTAAATAATAATGATACTAACAAATTTAATAAAAAAAATTAAAGTAATATTATTTAATAATATTACACACCGTTCTAAGTCTTCGAATGCATTTCTTTGAATTTTCAAGAATCGCCGACGGTCAACTCACCTTCTATTTATAGACTCTCCGGACACTTTCTAACTAATTTTACGGCTCCGTGACGCTGACAAATATAAGTTGGTCCAGGATTAGAGAGTCCGACCAGAAAACAATGACACATCACGAAGACGGCATTGCTTGAATGATCTGTCAAGCTTTAATTGTAGGAACAAAGTATTTTTACAGAAGCTTTAGTACATAAATCCTCATACTCAAAATCCTTATGCTCAGATTGAGGTTATTAAGCTCACTACTGACAGGCAAGAGATTGAATAACAGCATTTTCGCCTCTGTGAACAAAACATGTCGATTAACTCTCGGGGCCGTACTTGCTTAATTCAAGCTTCACTGTAATCCTTGATGGCTTCCTCTTGCCGTAGAATAATCCCATCCCTGCAAGCCGAGACAAGCCGGATAAACAACGTTGCCTTCTTTTTCTTGTCACCCATTTCTAATTCAAAGAGAGTAAGAAATCATAAGCTTTCAATATCCAATCATTCGATTTAAGTTGGCTGGAAATCTTAGATCCATGGGCCTATTCCTAAAATGAAAAAAAAAAAAAAAACACAGAAAGGCAACAATCTGAGAAACATATCTCACAAGAAATTAAGCACATCTTCCAAAAATAACATGCTCAATGAAATCGAACGAGTTGATTGTTATTAATTTTCAAATTTCAATTAAATCACAAGTCATTTAAAAAAAGACCAGTTCAAAAACTTGCACATCATAAGAAAATAAACAGCAGTGATTCACTTATATTTTCTTACTTGATTTACGGGATGGGCGGCGGTGGCTCGGTGGACGGTTTGGAAGGAGGGATGAAAGTTGGGAGACAGAGAGAGATTGGACCTGGGCTGAATGAAATAATTTTCGGTTCGAAATTTTTGAAGTAGAGATGCAAATTAATAACAATTATTCCAGTTTCCAGCATTTTGAGCCTGAATGAAAATAGTAGAACATGAATTAACTGCTTTATTTTTACTCAATTAAGTATCGAATAATCGAGAGTTGCAATCTGAATAATTGTTAGAATGTTTAACTCAATACTCATCTAATTTGTAAAATGACGAATAATTAGAATAGATTGGGACAATATCATGTTGATCGATATCTTCTCGTGGTACTCTTTACGCATTCAACTTTCTAGATTAATAATATTCATATCTCAAGGGAAATTGTAAGTGTGTAATTGAATTTCATTTCCTTAAGATTTGATACTTACATGTTTATATATATAATATGAACTCCAATTCATTGAAAACAAACCAATAAGATGACCAGAAAAAAATAGGATTCTAAGCAATTCATAAACTGTAAGCTTGCAATCTAATGTAAAAATTGCATCGTATTCACCAAATTCCAATCAGGGCCTGTTCTCGACTCTTTCTAACTCTTGGAATACGTTCCTAACGGAACAATCAATATGATTAATCATAGACTAAATCTACCATCTCGACGAGTAAATTTGCATATTTACTAAACTATGACCCAGGACAGTAGTCATAAAATTTTCAAGGAAGAGTTTGGGAGAAAGACATAAAGCAATTTGGCCTAACTGCATTAACAAATTGTGTTTGTCTGCCTTTATCTTACTTTTTTTTATTTAGTTTCTTTAATATTGTCTATATTTTAGCACATTTAAAAAACAGGTTTAGAATTAATAATTAAAAACTTTAATAACTTAATTTACTTCCCATCTCTTCTTCTGAAGTTATTTTGATCTTTCAAATTCAAGGCACCGTCCATAGAAATGTTACCTGTTGAGCTAGATCCAACCTCGATACCGAACATTTCAGAATTTCTTCAACTGGGGCCTCATGCTACGATAAAACACCATCTTCGGTTATGTCAAGATAATTTCCGTACCAAATGTTCATTTCAGAATGAAGATTTTGGAGAAGAGAATATATATTTTCAGATTTAGTGTGAGAATCGTCACCAACCAGAAACACATTCACCATGTTTCCAACTTCAATCCAACTACAACCAGGCTGTTTTTTCAATCCTCGATCCTTCATTTTCGACCTCATTTTTGCAGCTTCTCTCCATTTTCCAGTAGAAGCATAAATGTTGGACAACAACATGAATGATCCCGCATTCTCTGGATCTGCTTCCAAGATCTTTTCTGCAACTAATTTCCCAATATTTGTATTGCCATGGACATTACACCCAGAAAGCAGGGCTCCCCATAATGAAGCTGAGCATGGATTCTCAAGCTGCTCAATGTAGCCAAAAGCCTCCTCCAGCCTTCCAGATCGACTGCAGAGATCTATCAAGCAACTGTAATGATCTTCTCTTACTTTAATCGAGCCATCTTTTATGAGTCTGTCAAAATATTTTAGACCCTCCTCTACCAAGCCCGAATGGCTACAAGCCGATAGTAATCCAACGTAAGTGACATCATTGGGTTTTAATCTGGATTTTGTCATATCATCGAATAATTTTATCGCTTCTTTTCCACGTCCATGGTGAGCATAAGCTGCAATCATTCCGTTCCAGTACACTAAATCTTTATGGCTCACCAATCCATCCTCAAAAATCTTCCTAGCTATATCCAACTCTCCACATTTTGAATACATGTTTATCAGAGAAGATACTACAAATGTATTTTCACGATATTTAGTTTTACTTATTCTCTGATGAATTTGCTGTCCCTCACTAAGACCAGCTAAGTCACTGCATGCGCCCAAAATACTAACAAATGTCCCCTCGTTAGGCTTTACATTGCTTTCAGATAGCATTTCGACAAAAATCTTTAACGCTTCTTCGCTTTGACCGTCTTGTACACAGCCAGAAATCATCGAAGTCCAAGTGATTACATTTTTTCTAGGCATTTTAGAGAACAAGTCTCTTGCCATATCCAATTTTTCATTCTGAATATAACCTGTCATCATTGTGTTCCAAGACGAAAGATCTCTCTCTGGCATTCGCTCAAACAAATCAAATGCCTCGTTCAATCTCGCATTTTGTGCATAGCCAGTAATCATTGCATTCCAAGAAACGATATTCCGCTCTGGCATGGCATTAAAAACATTCCGAGCTTCGTCAATTCTTCCATCCTTCGACAAACCCACTAGAATTGCAGTCCAAGAAATTACGTCCCGTTCTGGCATCGTGTCGAAAAGCTTCCAAGCCTCATCTACCCTTCCGCACTGTCCGAGAGCAGTTATAATTGTATTCCAAGAAACTATGTTCCTCTCCGGCATTGTCTCGAATGTATCACATGCCAAATCAATTCGACCCTTACGCAGATAACCATCCATCATAGTATTCCAAGAAACCACGTTTTTAACTGGCATGGCGTCAAACAATTTCTTAGCCTCCTCAATCTGATTCAACCTCACATATCCACTAACCAGCGCAGTCCAAGTAACAACGTTTTTTTTAGAATCTTGGCGATCAAACAACCTTCGAGCTTCGTCAATCATCCCACATTTGATATACCCTGTGATCACCGTCGTCCAAGTAACAACATCTCTTTCAGGCATATCCTCAAACACCTTACGTGCCTCCCGTATTCTACCCTCTTTGCTAAGCTTGGTGATCAGCCAATTGGACCCAGCAACAGTTGAGTTCGCACTATAATCTCTATCTTTACCTGAGAGTTTAGGAGTAACTTGATAATTTGCAGAATGGTACAGAAATCCCATATTGAATTGCATGATATTGTTACCGACATGCTGTACAAAGCACAAAAGGGTTAATCTAGTCGCGTAGCTGCTGTGAATAGAAGTGATTGACATATTATTAATCTTCATTCAAAGAATTTTATCTCTTCCCAGATTCTTAATCTTCAATATGTTTCATAAAATCCCAGGAACCATTTCTCAATCCTCAACAACCCCAAAGGAAATCAGTGTCTGATTCATGTCAATAGTCGGGCATGTACCGGCTGCTTTTACCTTCTTCAACTTCCATTTTCGTCTGTAAACAACAGTGAACGACAACCATTCACTTATATTTTCTCACTTGATTTACGGGATGGGTTGCGGCGCGTCGGACGGTTGGGAAGGAGGTCGAGAGAGAGAGAGAGGACCTGAATAAAACATTATTCAGTTCAGAAAATTAAACGTTTTTTTTTTTTTAATTTTGAAGAAAATGTTAATTTACATAAACCGCCCGCTTAAAAAAAAACCCTATCGCTCACTTTAGCAATGTGCGGTTCAGTTGTTTAGGCGCACGTTAGCTTCTTTTAGCCTATTGTCTACATTCTCCGAGTGTGTGCTCGGCGTCCGGCGACCTCTCTCTCTCTCTCACAAAATCGATAGGTAGCTTGCTTAGAAGGTGAGGACATGGAAACTTATGAACCTTTTTTTCTTTTATTTGTGATTAATTTTCTTTTATCACACATTTGGTTGGTCAGAAAATGGGGAAATCGAAAGAGTTTTGGCCCTAGTTTCTTTTCCTCTGATGTTCTGTTAATTGAATATATTTGTTGGTTTTCTATTCATCTTAATTTGGATTAGAAGTAATCAATTGGAAATGGAGAGCGCTGTCGACGCAGCTGGAGATCCGATCCCGACGTCCGCTGTTCTAATGGCGTCTTCGAAGCACATAGCGACTAGGTGTCACCCGGAGAACCTTGCCTTTCTCAAATGTAAGAAGCAGGATCCGAACCCTGAGAAATGTCTCGAGAGAGGACAGCAAGTCACTCGATGCGTCCTTAGTCTGTAAGTGAAATCGTTCTGTTTTTCTTACATATAGATAGACCTATTATTCATGATTATCACGGAGCAAACACAATTAGGGATGGATATATGCACGATCCTGTCAATTTGGAGTACTGATATTTCATTCTTTTAGTGAATCTGCATTCCTAGACACTTACATGTGGATGTTGAGTGAGTTGAGCCATTTGCTTGCCAATTTAAGAAGTTTCTTTTGTGTTTTTCCTTTGTTACTGTTCCGATGGACAATTCTGGACGTAAAAGTAGAATCTTAAGCTGATACTTCCAGGAAATATGATCCAGAAATTATGGAAGGTGTGATTTTTTTTTCCTTAAACCTTATCCAGATATTAACAGTGCTAGCATTGATAATTTTGGATAAAATTGAATGAACAAGAAGCTTTATGAGGGAATGAAGATAAAGGACATGAAATTAAAAAAAAACTACGTAAAAATCTGCTTTTGTTAGTAATTCATACTTTGACTCGATTGTTAGAGAGCAAAGTATAATTGTATGTTCAGAACATAGTAGTATTTTGATTTAGGAATGGTGGAAGATCAGGCTTGTGAAACAAGTGTGAATGATGATACCAAAACTTAAGCCAGGAGCATCGCCATGCCATCCTTGCTACATCTAATCTGATAGAAACTGTGAAATGTTTTTGTTGAAGCTTTGGAATAGCCCGATAGCTCAGTGTCTCATTGTTTGAAATTCTAGTGTCTGAAAGTGAAACTATGTTTATGGGGTTCTTTCAACAAGAAGACATAATTTTATATTTTGGGGCATTGTCGTGCTTGCAAAACATTTACCCAAGATGAGAATTCCCATAATCATCAATTCCGTCATTGCTACATCTGATCAGATTAAGAATTGTGAATCCGTTCATTGCAGCCGAAAATTTCCAATTTCTTAAAATTTATTTATTTGGTTTCATTCTTGAACGTGAAATTTGGCCCCATCCTTCCAATTTCTGATGAATCGACTCTTGAATGCTGCGAGTGAATCTCGTACTATGCATGCTTCATGTTCATGTAAGGACCACTTGTCCATTTGGATAGATGCCAGCGGATGTTTAAACGGTGTAATACACAATTTAGCACACACCCTGGATGAGAACACTGAGTTTGAATAATTAATATATGGAGGTTTTGACATCTGCAGGCTTAAAGATCTTCATCAGAGGTGCACAAAGGAAATGGATGCTTATGCGGGGTGCATGTATTATAATACAAATGAGTTTGATTTGTGCCGCAAAGAGCAGCAAGGATTTGAGAAGGCATGCCCCTTGTGATATGATTGCTCAAGATTTTTGAGCTCCTGCTTTGAATAAAGCTTAGGCACTTGCAATCGAGCTTTTACTCCTGTTCTTGGAAAATGCATGCAAGAATGGTGTATCCATTACAGATTCTTGTTGAATTTATTCCAGTTTCCTGCATTTTGAGCTGATTGAACATGAATTAACTCCTTTATTTGTACTCAAGTAAGTATCAAATGATCAACGACAAGACCGGAGTTTGATAAAAATCTTCAAATTATGAAAATCAAAGTGAAAGGAACTATGAAACATGAACCAACAATATATTTTACGAGGAAAGAAAAAGGATATTGTCAACTGATCGTTGAGAAATGAAAAACTGTTTTATCAAAATTTCAACTCCCAAACAGACCTTAGGATGAGCCGTTCCTTCGAAATCTCCAATATATAATTGGTTACTTCTTAAGACTTGAATGAATTTTAATGAAAGACCATTCGTGGAAAAAATTGCTAACAGTCTCAACTAAGGAAAAGATAGTCGGGAATCAAACATGCTGTGATGAGCTTACGAAACATCCTCGAGAATTTTTGAATCATATCGACAGCCAGGTTCCAGTTATGAGTTACAAATGCCAACATTCACAAAACATCATAATGGCATTCTCCATCTCCCCAAGTAATCCAATCTGGCACAGCTTGCTGAATGCTGAGTGCTCAAGCAACGGCTACGCACTTCCAACAAATACTAACGAGGACTGCAGAGCAAATATCACAGAATCAGTTGTTATTCCAACAATGTCACGTTTTTTGTTAAGAAAAGAAGTCCAATTCAACAAGAATGCAAGATCAACTCCAACGGAAGATCCATCTTCCTGCAGTTCGAAGAGATGACAAAAAATCTTTCAGGCTTAGGTTTTCACAAAAACATTTCAAATGACTTTGTGGCAGAAGCAAAACAATTTCATTAACTGGTTAGATCAGTATAGGTCAACCAAAAAAAAAATATACTCCACTCGCCAAAAACGACAGAGCTTCGCAATAAAGAGGCAGCATCCTTCCACTTTGTTTCTCCCTAATAGGAAGAAAGTCATTTCAAGTTACCCATAACATATTAACACTATGCTCTGAAGGTCTCTTATCCTCTTCTTTTGTACATTATAACTTTTTAATACAATTTGTTTCTCAATGAAAAAAGAAAGTGGCAACAATAATAGCCTCTTAGCACTAAGTTTCCTTATGATGGCACGTCCTTGATGACCAAATTTATGATGAGGATACTAATATACCCAAGACTAATGAAGTTATATCAATGCATTTCAAGAAATTATGGTTAATCATACAGCAAAGATATCAATCTCAAAAAATATGCCAAAACTAACAATTAGTTATCATTACTAACTAATATCTACAATCAGTTCATAAAGTGAAACTTCTGCACCATGGGAAGAGCAAATATTATGTGTTTAACAAATAGAACTGAAAGAGGTATTTACCTGTAAGATGGTGAACGAGAACCTGAAGGACTGCGACTATTACCCCTTGGACTCCTCGGCTTGCCAGGTTCCAATTCTTTTTCTTCATGGAGGCCTCGACCATTCTCCCTTGGACTTGGGGACCTCCGAGTCCTATAATCCTCCTGATCATGCGGTGAAGGAGATTGTGAAATTGATCTCGACCGTACAGGAGAACGGTACCCCTTCCTAGCCCCACGATCCCTATTTTAGTGCCAAGAACAAACAAACATTAAAAAATGTTAAATCAACAAATCAAAATCATTGATAGCAGTGCCAGATGCAGCAGTCAACGTGAAATATCACCCCCATTTCTTAAAGAGAAATCTGTGTCTCTGAATAATCGCCATAAGAAACTAAACATTCAGCCAAAAAACAACCATCAAATACAAAAATTTTGTAAACATAAAAAATTATAATTGTATCATCTTCAAATTCTAATTTATTGAAACATATAATTTACCTGTACCTTTTTCAGATTTGTGGACAAAAATATCACAAAGTAGACCCAAACACTGAGAAGAATGGTGTATAAAGTTGAACATGTCGATCAGCATCTGAAAAGCTCATAGCTCTTCGCTCCAACATTCTAAAACCTCAAACTATCTTTTTCTTGAACAGTGTCACCAAGCGCCTACCAGTAAAAACTTTGGCCTCTTTCTTTGAAGATGGTTTCTTTCTTTAGTCAACTATAAGCTTTTTTCTTTCTTAACTGGAAAGTATATGCAAAACAAGAAAGCGAAGTGCACCTTAAAAGCTTTCCTGTTATTAAATTACTAAGATAGTTAAGAACAAAGGACAAGCAATAATGTTTTATGGTTCCACGGTTACTTGCACAAACCTTATCTATTGCCAGCAAATGGTGTGCAAATCCCAAAAAACATGGTTAAAGGTGTCAAAAATTGTTCTTATGCTGAGATTAGGTACGAATAACGCATAGCGCCTGAGATTTTAAGATTCCCCTTTTAAACTTTATTCATCCAAATGTCTTTGAAATCTCCTTTTTCACTTTAATATCTGCATCAATAATGTCATCAGCTGATTTTATGTTGCTTTTATTCATGAGTAATAGATTATGCTGGAGAAATAGCCACATATCAAACAATGACAATTCATTGTTACCACTTTTAATACTTTTCAAGATTTTAAACAACAAACCAACTAGCAAAAAAACTTTATGACCTACACTACAGAGTTTTAACACTCCAGAAAAGGCACTATATGATAAGCAAAGGCGACCAAAGGCACAAAAATAGAGAGTCAGTTGTTGAAAGTTGTCATAGAATGGATATCTCGATTTAATAGACTTAATATTTGTACCTGCTATTTATTATTATTGTTATGTTATTTATCCTAATTATATTAATATTTTTATTTGTTATTTATTGTTAGAAAAATATCTTAGAATTATTATAATGTATATATATATAATTATTCAAATTTCTTAGAATTCGAAGAATTCTATAATTAGAATAAGTATATCTACGTGAGTATAATTATTTGAATACTCTAATAATTAGAATGAATCTAGAATTCTATATATAGACAAGTATATATATATATATAAAAGGAATGTAGAACAGAATTTTTCATCTTTATAAAATGGAATAATGTGAATCAATTCAAAGGATTTTTATGTCTTCGATCATTTATATTTATTTTATGAATGGTTCATTCTAATTACCATTTATTAATTCTATAGAAAATTTGATTTTTATCAAAATTATTTGATCTTTTATTTCAAATTTCATTCCAATTTCAATTGTTATTTATTAGTTAAGATGTGATGTCACAAGGATAATGAGTAAAAATTAAATAAACTAATAACTTCTGACAATTCGTACTCCAAAGAGATTTTCCATAAGATTAGTCTGCAACTTCAATGAAAAAGGGCTTGCTGTAAAGTAAAACTAAAGAAAGCTACACCAAAAAAGTAATTAAGGAAAACAAAAATACTGTGATGCACGTCTAACAAAATAACAACTGAGAAGCTTAAAGACGAGGAAGAGCGATACAAACTTAACGATGGTTTGGACTCAACCCAAGTAATCCATTCTGCAAATTTCTCAGAATCCAGCAAAAATATTACTGAATTATAACGGCATAAATGAATTTTAAAAAAAAAAACTAAAAATCATTTGACATGTTTCCAACAAATGTAATAGTTCAGTACATCAATAGTTGAATACAATTACCAGATATACATTAAATGATCAATTTATAGCAGATTATTGACATGATTTATGAATCATAAATTTTTATAAGTGAAATAATTATGCTGCATGGCCCAAACACTAAAAGATGATGAAAATTGGGGCCAATAGGTTCGAAACGGCAAATATCAGATTAAGGTGCAAACCTTGAGTCATGCCTGGCTGGCGAAGGTGAGCCAGAGTAAGCTGCAATAAAACCCAGAAACAAAGAACAAGAGAGATGGTCAACCAATATCATAACGTAAGAAATATCACTAATCTGACTTCTGAGAGCAGAAATATCACTAACAACGATATCGGCGTCTTGGGGACCTTGGTGGACTTCTACCCCTGTAACTTCCTCCTCCATGCCGGCCACTGAAATAAAAATCCATAAAGAGAGTCAATGGCCACATTAACGAGCAGTTTTTGTCTCAAGAGAAGAAGTTTCACACAACCAAACAGGCATCCAGTACACAAAGCATATTGCAAAATCATATCACCTTGAGTGGGAAGACACACGCATTTCTTGCGGAGTTTTTCTGTTCTCCTCGGCAAACACAATCCTAATCTCACGTCCTCCAATAACGGTATGATTTAGTTGTTGTTTAGCCTCAGCTGCATCCTCGCCATGGCGGAACTTCACAAATCCGAAACCCCTGGGCTCTCTGCGGTAATGGGTAGCAAATTGTAAAATATTACCATTTAAGAAAGTAGACTAGGAAAATGTGGGTATAAAATTGAGTAAAAGTCGTATAAGAATGAAACTAGACACATGACTGATATGAGGATCACACCCGGTGTAGAAATTTTTTGGCAGATACACGTCCTTAACGGGACCAAATCGCTCGAATGGAATCCTAAGATCTTCAGACCTGCAGTGTATTCAAGCGTCCACCAAGACTCGTTACACCAATAGGCGCTCAATGAAGATAAAGTTAAGTGAGTCAACGCGGAGACTGAAGAATATGAGCAAAACCTAGCGTCAAGGGGAAGATTGCGGACTAGCAAACCAGAGGGGGCCGGAGAGCAGCAGTCCCTGTAAGACCTACTCTCGCGATAGCGGTCGCGAGGCTCGTCATCGTACCGCTTGCGACCGCGTGGCGGAGTTCTGCTACGCCTGCGAGGGCTTAAGCTTCTGCTCCGGCTTCGATACCTGCCCATAGCAATGGCTGACTTCGTTCTAACTTCAAAATGAAATCGAAATGGTGTGCGATACGCAGAACAGAAGAAACACTGAAAACCCCCCAAAACCCTAAACCTAACGGGTAGAGCCAGGCGCTGCGTTTCGAAAATTTTGGAGGGAAAGGTGTGCGTGTGCGTGTGTGCGTGTGTATATATAGACGAGGAGATTGCTAGAAGTTGCTGTGAACGTCCCAAATTATTTTCTTCCAACTTACAAATATTTTGAGTAATTACAATCAATTTATAATAATTTGTTTATAAAAGAAAATTGATGAATGATTGTAGTTGTTTAAATTTAAAATTTTTCAATTGTTCATCAATAAATTACTTACAAATCTTTGCTTATTTTATATTTTTCTCATGTCATTGCACATAAAAATTTCATTTCTTCGAGGGTATAGTGTAATTTTGCCTTTGTACCGAGAAGTATGGACAACTGATGACTCGAACTATTTTTTCAAACAATATTAAACTTATGTTTTGGGATGTTAGAACAACTGTTTATTTCGTCTCAAATCTGTTAATTTTTTCACGTAAAATGCATTTGTCATGAAATATTTTTAACACGTGTTTCTTTCTCTTTTTTTCTTTTTTTTATATATAACGTTGTAGAAATTTTCATGATGTCCAAAAGCTCTCCAAATTTCTTCTTCAACTTCTCCTCTCGATCATTGCTTACGAGCAAAGCTGGTCAACTTCCTAAGTAGAACAAGAGGTTGCGTGACCAAATTGCGTATTCCTTCCTAGTCTCATCGGTCGTCATCACCCCACTAGCAAGTGTAGTAAACCTTGGCTCATACAACACCGAATGTATATCTTTCTTACTACAAGAAACCATTCCTCAAAACAATACATGATGGATAAATAGAGGCATAATTCGAGTTTGGATTGAACAAATATTATTGAAAGAGTAATTTTATGTTTACTCTTTGTTTTAAAAATAGATCTAATTCAAATATATTAGATCAGGCCGCATCCTCTTTGCTATTCTTATTGTTTTAGCATATATTTAAGTTTCTGTGTATAATATTATTTCTTTTTCGTTCTAACATTCAATGTTAACGTAGCTATAAAAATCAAAACACTAGCATTTTTAGAATAAACTCTAATCTGATTCAATGGACGCGGATTGACCAAGCACACTCAAAAGTTTACCAAGTAAGGATTTATCTCGACTTGTAAAGATTTCCGTGAATGTGGTGAAATATGAATTTTGAATAGAGATTTATTAATATGATAACTAGATACCAACAATAAATAGTTTGTCCAGGAAAGGAAGACTTGCAAGGGAAAACTTAATCTTACACCTTTGGGAACACAGGTAAATATATCTGCAGGCCCTGCATTGTAAAAGAATAATTTAAAATCATACTTACATATTTAATTATTGTTGTTAGAAGTTTTCTTTTGTTGATGCTCTTTTCAAATTGCTTGAATTTTCTCTATGTTGTGAATACTCTGTATCATGTATTATTGTGATGAAAATAATGAAAAGTCATGATATAATTTGTGATTGCGTAGACATATGAAAAAATGTGAAATTGATAGATATTGGTCAGTTGCTTTAGACGAGAAAGCTACTGAGACCCATAAACGATAGTGAAGTCATGGGTCAACAAGTAGCTTATCAAGCTAAGGAACGTGATTTGTTATATTGCCTTAGTCGGGAAAGCTACAAGAGAAACAATAATGACGTTGTAGATCAGTGGGTAGCCTACACGGTAAAGAAATTTAACAATGTGTAATTATGGTTAACTATTAGAACATCATTAATAAATGTGGAATTAAAAATATGTTTTCTTTTGTGGTGTTTTGATTTTATTTACTGAGATTTTTCGTTAGTAGTTTTATAATGTAGGTAGTTTTAATTCAAATGACTTGTCATTAATCAAGGATCTTCCAATTACACGTAAGTACAAAGACGAGAATATTGGTAAAGAGAATAAAATTGAGGAATTGAGATAAAATTTATAAAGAGATATCATTATTATAGTTAGTCATTAGCTTAGTATTGTGTCATGCTTAATGTTTTAATTCGATCTAAATATTATGATTTATTTGATACTTGAGGTTAGATTGACTATTGAACATTCATAGTTAATGTTGTACGATGATTCAAATAGGAATATTATAAAGATATGTTAAGAATGTTAATTAATTAAGTTATTATCATACTTTGTTAATTTAAGTTATCAAATATATATATATATATATTATTTGATGACTTTAATTAATGTCCTTAAGTTAAAAGGTAAATGTTTCAAGATTTTAATTTAAGAAAATTAATTAGATATTAATCAAGAATTTGAAAGTTTTTACATAAATTATAATTGATTATTTGAAATTTTAGTAGTTAGGGTTTATAGATGACATGCAAGTCTAATTTGATGATTAATTAAAGAAAAAAATTTAGAGTTTTAAATTATCACTAAATATTTAGATAAGTTATCACATCGACACCAATTTCAGTTTCTGTTATAATGGTATCGCAAAAGGCAATACCAAGGAGAATGTTAGAGATCCATGGTAATATAACAAAACTAGTACAGTAAATTATGCATTGAACGTGTTCGAGGTTCTTGATTCTAGTGAAGAGTCTTCAAGATATAGGTGGTTAAGATTATGTGACTAAATTTGGTTGATATTAGTTGTTGAGTTAGCCTTTCAAGAGTCTTTGTAGAAGAGGAAGTCTTTTTTGTTGAAGATTTGCAGATTTGTACCTTGTATCGAAATTTTTTTGAAAACAGAGATTATTAGAGTTTAATATTTGATATGTTTTGGGTTGGGTTGGGTTGAGAAGTCTACATTTTTGGATCTCTCCTGAAAAATTCGTATCATATTGAAAATTATTAAAGTGCAGTGTAATCCAAATTTAGTTGGACCCAGTCAGACCCATATTCAATATTATAATTTTTTCACATTGTTATTTAAGTTATAAAACTTATTCTACCTTAATTTGATTAGGGTGAATTTCTTATCTTTCGTGATTTTCATATCGTGTTTTATTTGCAACAAATTGACTAAGTTTTATTTGAACAAACTTGTTATATGGTTGGATACACTTTTAAAACATACATTATTTTATGCATGTTTTAAATATATAAAAATTGCAATGGTCTCACTTCATGCATAGATTGAAATGCATTGAGTGAAATATGTGACATTCATGTTATAAGTTATTGTTTGTTGGATGAAAGCTATAAGACTGGTTTATTTCTTTGATAGGGTGCGACTCCTAACCTTGTGATGAGAATGACTTTGCTACTATATATTATAACTAGTAAAAACTTCTAAGATGTAAAATTGTGTAGGGGTGAACAAAGGTAGGTGGGCACCAACAATTAAACAACGAGCACCCATATGTTCCTATTTCAAGACCGCACATTGGGCATCCACCTCGTTAGCTCCTCCTGCATCTATCTTTCAATATGTTCCTATTTCATCCCCAACCTTACTCCTCTTATGTCTACATTTGAGGAGAGTTTGCACATTCTCTCAGCCGACCTATCTAGCCTTACTTCAAATGTTGAAGCAAGGACTGGACAAATTTAGAATATCATTTCGACTCAAGTAGTCATAGTTGTTAAACTTGCAATAGGAACTCTATCAATACGAACCTACACTATCGAGTCTAAGCCTAGGAATGCTTCTGGTGCTCCACTATCCTCCGATGTTGAACTTTCATCAGATGTTTAGATTTTTGTCTTTTTTTTCTCCATTTGTTGTGTTCATGTAATTGCATCAATATATTTTGAACTATCTTTGTTTTGCTAGCCTTTTTGAATTTGAGCTATCTTTGAATTGTCTTTGTTAAAACAAAATCTGCATATTTGGACTTAGTTAGTGTTTAGGATTGTTTTTTATAATGACTTTGGGAGAGAGAAAAAGAGAGAACAAATGAAACTCTACTCTATTTTTTATGAATTCAAATATAACAAAAGAATTTACGCTCTTTAACAATACTAAATCTCAATTAGACACTTTATAAAATATCTTAAATATGAATTTACGAAAAAATATAAAAAAAACATTTATGAATCAGACATCATTACATCAACAACGAAACTGAATCAAACATAAAAGAGTCATGTATTACATTAATGACGAACTGCAAGTTGTAGTTTGCCAATTTTTCTTGATACGATGACACAATAATTCTGTTGATTTAAATATCTTTTCATGTTTCTTTATAATCCTGAATATCATGTTCTTTATGATTATTTCGAACATAATCAAAATCCATTTGTCCCTATCTAGTATGATGCATAGACTTACTCGAGGTATTCCGACTTATGTTACACTTTGGGATCAAACTAAAAATATGTGTCACCTGACTTCTTGAATTGATGTCTCTTAAGTATGTATATGCTATCTTCTCAACCAAAAATAATTTTTTTAATTCTTTCTTAAAGTACACTAATGTGGTAACTTAGATGCATTCTACGTTGTGTTTTTGTATAACTTATCCTAAAATTTATGTTTTGAAATTGACATATAAATGTGTGAGATAGAAAAGATACTCAGCTAACACTACATGTTCCACTCCTAAAAAAGGGCAATATATAATAAGGTAAATGTTTAAATAAAGCGCATAATATAAACATATAGATAAACACATAATGCATCGTAGTCTTTTTTTTATACAAAACAAATGTTCATCCACAGTTCGAATCACTCTATATATCTACCAACAATAATTGCATAAACCACAATCATAAGTATCTACATTCTGATTCAACAACTACTATAATAACTGGATAAATTTCAACATTGTCGTCAATGTTGACAATTGTAAGTAACTGATCTGGACACGAACTCTTCAAATAACAACTATTCAAATTTTGGTTTGCCACTCATTTGTAGAAACATGCCGCTTTCCATCTTTGTGTGAACATGTGTAAATATCATTTTAACTATTTATTTGAAAGATAAATTCACATTACATCTTTGAAGTGTGGATCCGTCAATTGTATCCCTCCTGACACATACAGTCGTCAAATCAATTGATGAGTGCCAATTTTCACAAACTTTGTAACATACCCAAACTTCATATCATAATCACTGCTTCTTCTCTAATTGTTTCCAAATAACTATATTTCTTTCTCGTACAAAGATTTAGAGAACAAGATACAAATGTTAGGGTACACACCTTACATATAGAGATGTTGAGATCGGATGCACCTCTATTTCAATGGTAATGACTTCATGATCGAATGCACAAAGCTTATTGTCAACAAATACCAAAATCAGAACCACCTCCATTTCCCAATTAACATATTCATAATCAATGATTTATTTAATTGACACCATTTAGTAAACAAAAATCAAACACTTCTGATGAGAACCACAAATATATCAAATTCGAGACCCTTCTGGAATGATTTTGAATCAAGTATGAGGAACTTGACCTCGTTCGAAGATTGATGATGAAACCAAAGTTATCAAGCAAGAGAAGTTTGAATCAGACCAAACTTATTAGTAAAAACCAAAGTTATTAAGTTGATTTTTTAAGTTTTTGCTTGAAGAAGATCTAATTCTTCACAAAGAACTTAAAATAAAATTATCTAAAAAACTTAAATTTTGTTTCATCATAATTTTTCCTAAAGGATTATAAATATTATGTTTAAATAGAATACAAAAGAAAACCTAAAAATAATAGTAAAAATCTTAAAATATCTCTAAAAACATACTAAACTTTAACAAGTGTCAAAATTCAAACTATGAAAATTCTAAAATATCAAAAAATTAAAAAACTTAAAATTTGGAAAGTTTTGCATTAGGTGGCTACGCTGGTTGTGCAGTGCACGCGCTGCCAAGTCCTTGCATGCTCAGTGACGCCTCCAGTGCTCTCAATGTCTTACTGTGTACACTACTTCATGTTTTTCAATTGGTTGGCTTAGAAATTGCGTATCAAACACCTTTTGGACTTCTATTTGTAATTTTTAACTTAAAAACGATTACTTTTCACTTTCAAGGCCAATGTCTTCGTTTAATAAATATTTACGTATGTTTGGAAAATCTTTGGAATACGACCGCAAAGAAAAGTTAAAAGCAAAATAAAAGATTACGAAGCATAGAATAAATATCAGGGTATGCAGGAGTTACTTGCATGGATCTTTAAGGTG
Organism: Begonia peltatifolia; assembly: GCA_022433055.1. Lineage (NCBI taxonomy): Eukaryota > Viridiplantae > Streptophyta > Magnoliopsida > Cucurbitales > Begoniaceae > Begonia > Begonia peltatifolia. Next base: position 8,628,961 of record CM039530.1, read on the forward strand.
CAATTCTACAGTAAATATGTGTAATACATGTAACCTTACCCTAAAGTGTACAGATTTGGAATAATGATGTGAACACATAGTTAGGTTACATGTGAGTAAATTAAACTGATTTTTAAAAATAAATTATATATTCCGGATAATTAATATAAAAATAAAAAAAATTTCCATATAATTTTCAGAATATTAATTTTAATATAGTTAAAAAGAAATTGATATTTTTTGTGGCTTTTAGCGTCCTTGTATATAAAATAAAATAAAATAAAATAAAATAAAAAGATTGAATCTGAAAAATTAAATAATGGTTGCGGCTCATGTCATCACCTTCTTCCTCTTTACTCGTTGAAAATGAAAGTGCATCTCTCCTAACCCATCTGCTCCGTAATAATTGAAGTTTATGAGTGTCATAATGTCGACATTATTCTTTGTCCTTGTATATTAATTATTATTGCTCAAATTATTAATAATTAAAATACGATAAAAAAATTAACTATATATCTAAGGTTGATACGAGACAATACATTCACAATAATGTTATATACACACATATATATTATAGAATTAAAAAATTAATTATTTTATAAAATAATTAATTAAAATTATAATAATTCATACGAGAATTAAAAAATTACGAAAATTTTCAAATAATATTCTAATGATGTAATGAACATGTGGTAAAAATTTCAAGTAAATTGAATATCGTTTGATATTTTTTTTAAAATTAATTTGTTATTTAGCAGCAAAAAAACAAGAGATGAGTCAAACGATGTAGTTTGAGTTTCAAATTATTTATTTATGATAATTTGATACTTGGTTCGATAAATAATAAGTTTTAAATATTTTTATTAAAAAAATATATTTTTTATGGTTTAAAAAAAATCATATTCATATAATTGTTATAGTTCTTCGTAAATTTAAAATAAAAGATGGTGGGAAAAAATAAAAATAGGTAACATTAAAAGTAATTTCGTGGAACGGGAAATATGACACGTGTTATAAGTGTCAATTTATTTTGGAAGATTAGACATCACTTGATCTTTGAATTTTGATTTCTAGATTTATACGCAGTGAGGAGAGAGAGAGAGAGAGAGCAAGTGAGGTAGCACCTAACGCCCAACAACAGCTTGACCTTCGGAGCTACCGTCATTTTGCCGCCAAGTTTCTATCCAACGATTTCAACCACCATTGTCAACCACCTGTTAGGGCTAAGGATTAATCCCTTTGGAATTTCAGTAGATGGAATCGCCTCCCCCGAATGGTGTTCGTCGCCCCAAGGTTGCAGGAATGGATATGGTTGAATCTTTGTTGACTGAAGACCCTTCCGCCGCTTTGTGGGACTTCGGAGATCTCCTCGACTTTGCCGCTGATGATCATTTATCTCTTTCGCTTGATAACCATGAATTAACGGTAAGCGCCACAGAGGAGGCTCTGATTCCGGAAGAGGCGTCGATTTCGGATAGGATTCGGAAACGTGATCCGAGATTGACCTGCGCCAACTTTCTCGCTGGTCTTGTTCCCTGCGCGTGCCCTGAGATTGATGAGAAGCTTGCGGAGGAGGAGGATGCGCGGGATAAGAAACGGACTCGAACGGCTCGTTCGACGGCTGGGACGGCGCGGTGCCAGGTCCCAGGCTGCGAAGCTGATATCAGGGAGCTAAAAGGCTATCATAGGAGGCATAGGGTATGTCTACGTTGCGCAAATGCATCTACTGTTAAGATCGATGGAGAGACCAAGAGATACTGCCAGCAATGTGGCAAGTAAGTAAACTTTCTTCAAACTTTGCGCACTTCATCATCTTCTTGCGTATTCCCCTCGTTAACATTTACTAAAATTTGGCATAGTTCTTATTATCGGTGTGTAGGATTTATATGTTTAGTGTCGCGTTAACTGTTTATTCATTCTCGCTAAGTTTGAAATCATTATATTAACTTATGCAGTGTGCATTTAATTGTTCTCCCAACTTTTATTTGCTACTCGTTTGCAATTAGTTTTGTTTTTAACCTTTTATTTATTTTTATATTGCTTATGGATGATGTTCTTTGCTAACTGTGTTAGATTTTTTCTGGCCACTGCATTACAGGTTTCACATTTTGCCAGATTTTGATGAAGGTAAAAGAAGCTGTAGAAGAAAACTAGAGCGCCACAACAATCGACGCCGTAGGAAACAGACAGATTCTAGAGTTTTAATGGAAAATGAATCTCAGGCTGTGATGCATGGTGGCGGTGTTGCTAATGATTGTGAAGCGGGGAAAGGTATGGAAATTCTGTCTCGTGAGTTTGCTTATGGACTAGTATGCACTTCAAACTACAGATATCCTACTATACTCTTGATTTTAATTCGTTGTTCTAGGCTCTTGTGCAGATAGCTTTTGTTTTAATGACAAAGTAGTTGATGAAGAAGCATTGTTAGAATCTGAAGATGGGCAAGCAACTATAACATACTCAGCTCCTAACTCTCAGAACATTTGCAGTGATAGTGGTGTATCTACTATGAATCCCCATGAAACTCCTGTAGACGTGGCAAAAGATAGTTCTAAATATAATGTGTCTCCTTCATATCCTGAGAATAAAAGTGCTTATTCTTCTATGGTGGGTCCACCTTGAACCTGTGTATTTCATTTTTTGGTCATTTAAGAATGGTGATTTAAATTTCCATTGCAGTGCCCGACAGGACGAATATCATTCAAGCTTTACGACTGGAATCCTGCAGAATTTCCTAGAAGACTCAGGCTTCAAGTATTTTTAAGATTAATATTGCAGTTTAGTATTTAGAAAAGTACATTCACTTTTGTGTTGGATGATAGGAATTTTTTTGGTTTAATGCATTGAATTTGCAGATATTCCAATGGTTGGCCAATATGCCAGTTGAGCTGGAGGGATACATCCGCCCTGGATGTACAATTTTGACTATGTTTATTGCAATGCCAAAGTTTATGTGGGCAAAGGTAATATTTATTTTTCCATTTAGCTAACTTTGTAACATTTGGGAAGTAGAACGTTACCAACATGTTTCTCCCGGATTGTAGACCTAAGAATCTAGAGTTGATTGATCTCTTGCAACATTTTCATATAATTATATAACAAAAATCTGAAAAAGGACGTGACCTAAACATTAAACAATTATCAAGCACAAAAAATTACATGAATCTATATTTATTTGGTTGTCTCATGCTGTTACGAAATTTATTATTATGTATTAATAAAGTTTGACATAGCAGTAATCATTTGCCTCCCCATTTGGCTATAAAAAAGTTAGCATTAAAATATTATCGCTTTTGTTCATAAATATATATATATATATTCTCGTATCTTTGTGACTTTATGTTTCTTAGTTGAATGTTTCTTAGTTGAGGATCGCATTGATCTGATTTATGGTTGTTGTTTTAACTTGATGTTTCCCCCAAAATCCTAACCAGATACTTGAAGATCCTGTGACACATCTACATGACTTAGTTATTTCACCTGGAAGGATGTTATCAGGGAGAGGCAATATGCATATATATTTGAACGACATGATTTTCCATGTCATTGAAGGTTTGTCGTTGCACCGTATGTTTCTGATATTTGTTAAATCTGGATGGTTTAGAATCTGGGCCGCTATTTGATAAATTTCTCATTATAAATCAGATCGTATCTTTGGGATGTGAGATGATGCTACCTTGACAAGAAACGCTTTTTCTTTGCAAATTGACCATAACAATCAAACTGATTTTCTACTTACGTTATGAGCAGCTTTTTCCATTCCAAAAATCAAGGGAGCTGGAATATGATATCTGCATGTCATGGAATGCAATTTCGTTTTTCCATTTTATTACTGGGCTATGCACTCATAGTCTCAGTTGTCTCTATGACTGGTAGAGGAAAGTTCCAGCACAGCATTTCCTGTGCCATTATGATTGTCAAATGCTTTCATTTTGACGCAAATAATCAGTGATATGTTTTCTTTTATATTATGTTTCATCTGCTGTGCAATACTTTTAGGGTACCTCATTACTCTTAGTTCAGTTTTTATGTGGAATATACATGTCAGGCTGTATGTAACAAAAAAAGTAGCTTTTCTCAAAACCTAAGATTTCGGGATTGGTGTATGTCTTGGTTTGAGTTGTATATTCTGTGAAAAGTTTACTTGGTTCTTAAGTGATAAGAGAGATGGATGAGTAATTAAAGGGTCATTTCATTATAAACATACTCTTTTATGCTTTCAGTTTGTTTTCTCTGTGGATTAAAGTGTTTATTTGTTTAGGTGGAAACTCTGCAATGAAAGTCGAGGTGGAAGTTCGTGCTCCAAAACTTCACTCTGTCCATCCCTCATGTTTTGAGGCCGGCAAGCCCATTGAGTTTGTGGCTTGTGGAAGTAACTTGCGCCAACCAAAACTTCGGTATTGGTCTTTGAGACTTTTATCCTTTCCACATTAGTTTAACCAATAGTTACTTTGTAGCCTACCAACAATTGGAGACTTTAGGTTAAATTAAACCCATACTGTATTCTTCTGTGATTAGTTATTAAATTCCTCAATGGTTCAACTTAGTAGTTTATCTTCAAAATGGTCATAATTGCAGGTTTCTTATATCTTTTGGTGGAAAATATCTGGCATATGATTATTGTAACGCCTGGCCACACAGTCAAAATGGAGGGTATGTGAAGTTTGATGAAGACTGTCAGTTATATAAGATATCTATACCTTGTACCGAGCCCAATCTTTTTGGTCCAGCATTTGTTGAGGTATGAATCTTGCATTGAATGTATTTTATTCTTCGCTGTGATCTTTTAATTTAATTTTTGCTATCCAGCATGAAAAGTTTCGTAAGTCTCAATGGATGTGGTGATCCATCTCCCCCTTAATTGCAGTTGAATAGAATTAAAAGAAAGGACGTTCCAAATAAACTTCTACATTGTGATTTTTTTATTTGATTCTAGCTTTCTTTTGAGGATTGAAAAAATTGTCTGCATTAGTTGTTATTTATTCGATGTGATTTAATTCCTCAAGTGTAGAAGCATCAATACTGTTGTAATTAAGTAAACAACCCTTCTTAAATCAGTGATACCAAACCAAATTGCACAGGTCACGGGTACATTTGTGAAGCTTCCTATTTATCGTCAATTTATGTTCATGACTAACTCTTTTTATTTTTCAACGCTCATCAGTTGCTTGCTTTATAACACCTAGTGATGAAATTTATTTAGCGTTTTAGAACCACAAGAATTACAAATGAGAATAGTGGGTCGTCATCTGATAAAGTGATATGATACTCTTACAGCATCAAACCAGTCCTTTGAGTCAGGCTAACAATTCACTAAAGAAGGGACCTTATTTGCATGGATAGATATTTGGCTTCAAGTAGGTGCATATCTGTAGTTATGCAAAATCATAATGGTTCTAAGATGGTAATCGTAAAGCCAAATAGTGCAAAATAATTCAAAGCATACTCATAACGACTCTAAGATTGTAATTTAAAAGCACACCAATGCTTAACATTTTTTCTTTCCGTGTTCGATAATTTTATAATTTAATTTTGCAGGTGGAGAATCAATCAGGCTTGTCTAACTTTATCCCTATACTCGTTGGCGATAAGGAAATTTGTTCTGAAATGGCAAAAATAAAAGAAAGAGTTGACACACATCTCTTTCCAGAAACATGTCAAAATTCATCTAAATCACATGAAGAAATTTATACGATAAGGCAAGAAATGTATTCTGAAGTTATTACAGATGTATCTTGGTTACTTAGAAAGCATGCATCAAAGAACTTACAGGTTAAAAGTGCGTCACAACTTCAACGGCTCACTGCTTTATTGAAATTTTTGACACAAAATGAGTCAACTGTCATTTTGAAGAAAGTCCTAGAATATAGGGAGAGGTTGATCGAAAAGAGGGATATAAATGGTGTTTACAATTGCTTTTATGATGATGACATAAGGCTATTTAAAAAATATACACAGAAGACAAGAGAACTTCAAAATTGGCAGGAAGTTGGTGATTCAGGGCTGCATTTTGAATCTCGTGAGCCTACTGAGGAAAACCTTTCTCAAAACTCATCCAAAAACAAAATGATCTCTGCTGCTTCAGTTATCAAAATGGTGAGTTTTTCAATATTATTTGACAGATTTTGTTTACACCTAAGTTTGTGGAACTTGCGTTAGACTAATTTTTGAAAGAGTTACAAGTTACCCATGTTTCAAACATTAAAAAAAATGTCATGATTAATTAATTTGTTTTATGAAGTTAAGTTGATATTTTCTCTGACAGTATGAAAGTTTAGAAATCCCTCTTTCACAAAAAATGTTTCTGGTTTGGAATTTATTACGAAAATAATCTAAGATCAGTTCAATCTGTTAATTAGTAGAAGTTTTTCCTTTGAACTTGACATGTATTTTACAGGATAGCTCTGCATGCTTTGTTGTGCCTTTAGTGGAGAAACAGTAATTATTATCATGAGAAACAGTATAACGGCCTAGTAATTTTGTTCCTCTGATAGTATGCATTATGCGGCTGAAATATTTTCTGATGGGCAGGATATGGAGCGAGGATCAAATTGTGATTTTGGAGCAGTTGCAGGCTCTACATCAGTTGATAGAAGTGAAATTGCTCCTCTCTTGAATAAGGAGGTTGTCATGGATGTGACTGCTATTAAGGAAAGACCAAGAAAATCATATGATCGTGGGGTTGTTGGTATCATAATGCTGCAACGTCCGGCTATATTTGCAATAATGGCTGTGGCAATTTGTTTTGGGATATGTGCTGCAATTTTCCATCCTCACAGAGTTGGTGAAATTGCAGTCTCTATTCGGAGGTGCCTGTCGGGCAAAGTTTAATTTTTATCCTGAAAGCCTTATCAATCTTCAGAAGACACATTCACAAGCTGTAATTGTACACTACGTTGGATTGCCAACTCAACAGCTGAGGTTTAACTATTTGCTACTCTCATCTTCATGAAGCTTAATTTGAGTGATAATAGTTGCTATTACGGATGCCAAATTGCTCAAATTTCATGTGGGATGGCAATGGATTACAGCCATGAAATGCAGTTAGACTTCTTTGGAGTTGAATAGTTCAGAGGGAGGACTCATTTGTAATGATATCATCTAAGTTTAGGAATGCAGAAAGAATTTGCACCTTATTCTTTAACATGGCATCATCTATTTTGCTGCAAGTCAGTCGGGTGAGGCAAATTTTTGGTTTCAAGCTGCAAATGGGACAGGCTGAATTTGTCAGACTATGAGTAAATTCATGCAGTGGGTAATTTAATAAGATCCTAGTTTCCATTTGAGTAATCCTACATTGTTAAGTACAACTAACTGTAGTTTTTATTGGTTTGTGGATGGTTGATAATTGTGGGTTGGTCAATTTGGGAAGCTAGGGTTGAAAGCCTAGCTTCTAAAGCCTCAAAACAAGAACCTTATTTCGTAAGACTTTGTCATGTATTTGCTACTTCCATTGCTTGAACAACTGCCATATGCTTGAGTTTTCTCGTCGACCTCTTGACAATAAACACTCTCCACATAAAACTTGTTTGAGGTGAAATGGTTGAGACCTTTCTGAGAGATAACGATTGTTGAGAGAGAAAGAGAGCCTGAAATTGGCGTAGAAGGAGGAATGTAGGAGACAAATGTAGCACCAGCTAAGCAACAGCTTAGCGTGGTTTTCTGATAAAACACGGCAATGTAAGATTTACAAACACATTCTACCATTAATTAAACAGACACTTTCAATAGAAGATTCCCATTAAACTGGATCTAGAAGTTTATTTCAGTCAGCGGAATCGACCCACCAGCCCCGGTAATTTGTTGCTCCAACTACAATCAAATAACAACAATTTTAACTCAATTTGGATGCGACAATCAACCATATCAACAATTATTTGTGTAGGCCTCAAGTTAACCAAATATCTACAGTTGAAGATTCAGTTGAGATGAAAGGGACAGCTATTTATGGAGTAATCGCTTAAGAAATGAAGAACTCACAGTAAATAGATTCTCCAGCTTGCTTTTCACGAGGTAGTATTCTTGCTTTAGTTGTTGCAGACATCCATGGCACCTGCACACTCGTTTCTCACTTTGGTTCGAACAGAAAATAAGAGAAATAATTGAAAAGAAAGTGGAGAAATAACTCACGCAATGATGTTTTGCTGCTCACAGTAGTTTCGGAATGTGATGCAGGAATTCTTCACTCTCTGTGCACCTATACTGTTTAACCACAACATAACTGCTCTTATTTTCTTCTACAATTAATCGAAATTATCTTATTTCTATTGTTAATTGCTCTAAATACACTACACTATTTGACATGATCTGCATTAAGCTTCTAAAACTATCACAGTTGCATTAGATTTAAGGGTATGACAGTAAGATCGAAATGTCTTTTGAGTACCTGGAACTGCTACCCTTCAGCTGGTGAACATGGGCATCGATCTTTTTGAAATCTACGCTTGGTTGATCTCTGAGTGGATTAATATGAAGATCACATAAGTTGTTTTTTTCCATAAAATCCTGTCCTAGAAGAGAGGATAAAACAAAACAAGATCCTTACAGAACTGCAGAAAGATCATTGAGAAGCTTCTCAGAATCTTGAAAGAAGAGAGACACAACTTCAACGACAAAATCCGGGTTGGTCTCATCTTGTAATTGTTGAAGCTGAACAAACTGAGCATCCAAAAACCCCTTCGCTCGCCAACAAACAAAACCACAAAATCAAGACACCAATAAACAAAACCACAAGATTCGTCTCTCTTCTTTGATAGAGTTTGACTGCAGATTTCATATTACAAGGCATCATTTGAGAGTCCATCGTTTACGTAGTGACCCTAGATTTACTCGTTCTACTGCTGTGCTTACCTCAAAAAACAGGGATTTAATGTACTGAACCCATCGTCTCTGCATTGAGACAACCTCCATGTTTATGCCTCAGCTTCCGTCAACCCAATAAAGCTTCTGCGTAGAATTGCTGATATTGAAGAGTATTTTGAACAGTAGACAATATTTTTGCATTTGAAGACCGAGAAAAAAGATTTACCGAACTTTCGAATGAGATTTTGCTGGATAATCCAAATCTTTTTCCTGCTCGGGAGACTCCTGCTGTGATATAGATGTGTAGAACCCGAATCTGAGCTATCTCAACTGGTCCGCAATGAAACACTCATTCATTGGCCGACTTCTTCCAGAGCGACGAAGAAAAGCCAATATTCCCTCACCTCGCATTGAGAGGCCACATTTTCTTGCTCAATTGATTATTGTTTTTATATTGCTTGCACTTTGCATTATTGTCTATATATATCGTTTATTTACCATAAAGCCCTTGCAGATAATTGGTTCTTACCATAATATCCTTGCAGATAATATCAGTTATAATAATTGATTAGGGGCATAACTCGATTTTTTTAAAAGACCATCCTTATATTCCCGCTTTAATTTTACACAGTAAACTTAATTTTTTAATACGTTATTTATTAATTGATATATTAATTAAAATAATTAATAATTGTCACATTAATAAGTAAGATTAAAACATAAAATTAGATAATTAACTTATCATTATTTAATATCTTTTTTTTATAAAAAATCTTAGTTTAATTTACAAATTTTTAATACGACAATGTCATGTAAAAATATAAATAACTTCATAATGTACTATAATATTACACGTATCATCTCTATTTATATATCTTGGTGTATTCTTTTAATTATTTATAACATTTATAATATTTTGTCAGTAAATAAACAATAAACGACGGTAGTAAGGTAGTACTATCTATCGTTCTTATCTAATTTCAGGGTAAAATATAATTTCTCTCCTGCTCGGAGCAAACTACGAAGGTCATTTTGCTCAAAAAATAACGTAGAGATTTAGTTGAAATGACTTCTTGAGTTCGGTTCTCGTGGATCTTTATTTTTAATTTTATTCTCAATTATATATATATATAATTAATAGTATGATTTTGAGTGGGCCTTGTTTGTCCTTACTTGTGGGTATTAAATTGGCAATAATATAGGGCATGGATGGATATAAAGTATATAATAAGTGAGTTGTTGATGAAGTACATTAATATTGAAACGATTTATCAAATAAATATAATTAATTATTATCATAAGATTATAATAAAGCAAAAAAGGGGAAAAATTAAAATAAAAGAGGGGGACAGGTGGAGCTGGTCCAAAATTAGACAGCCAAACATGTCTTAATTCAACTGGGAATTTGGAGAGAGAATCTTCATCTACTTTACGTGGCTTTCTCTGATTGGACAATAGGGAAAAGAATATTGTTCCATCATTCATCGTCCACTAAGACTAAGAGGGAAGATCATTTATTTAAATTCTTTTAAAAGTAATTATCAAAATGAGTAAGGAAGAAATACGATATTTTTAAACTTTTAATTTGATTAATTAACAATTCATAGTTTAAAGGTTTGCAACTAACACATTTTGTTAACGCTCGGTATAAATTCCGTTAACAAGATGAAAAAATCTTTTTCTTCTCTCTAATTTCTATTTGTGCTTTTGAGTAAGTTACGTTGGGGAAGTGTCGGGTGTCAAATTAAAAATTTAAGATATCAATTGACAAGATTTTTTGATAATTATATTTTTTGTAATTTAATGATCGTGCCTCAGCTTCTGTCAACAAAGTAAAACACCATTGGTAGCAGCAACCCATCAAAACTCGTGCTTTATATTGATGAGTATTTTTGTACTTGGAGATCGAGAAAAAGGATCTACCGAGCTTTTAAATGAGCTTTTTCGACCAAATCCAAATAATTTTCTTGCTCGAGAGACTCACTCATATCGTGTAGAACTTGAATCTGACCAATGTCAACTGCTCCTCACCACAACAATCAATCATTTCCCGACATCTTATAGAAAGACGAAGAGAAGAGAAAATTGGTTCTCTTGCCGAAATGATTTTTATTTTTAAGTATAATTTGTTGTTGGTTTGCGCATATAATTATTATTTAAAATTTTAAACAACTAAAATAATAAATATTTTTATTTAAATAAAATTTCTGACAAATCAGGTGTTAAAAAAATGACAACAAATAAATTATTGACAGCCAGAGGTGACTACTTTTTGTTTTTATTATGAAAATGGGGTAGCAATTGTATTAGGTTGTCGTCCTGACTATAATCACAATATAAATGTATTATCATCTAAAATATTTAATGGGATAACGTATTGTCATCATGGAATTGGATGCATTATGTAATATTAATAATTAGATAATTTATCAAATTAAATACAAATTAAATAATACATAACGTTATAAAATTAATTAGTCATTGTCAAGAGATTAGCACATGACAATACATTAAAATGGGAAATAATTGTTTTAAAAAATGAGGCGACAGGCTGACCACAAGCAGACAGCCAAACATGTCTTTGTTAGACGAGAGAGAGAGAGAGTCTTCGTGTTCCCCAGTTCTTTCTCATGTTTCTACGTGGCTTTCTCTGATTGGACAGTGCAATAGAATATTGCACTGCCCTCTGCCCTTTCTCATTGTCAACGGGACTCTTTGATTAAATTTGTTAATCTAATGGTCATAACTTATTCAATTTTTCTTATTAATTTCATTGAGTTAGAACCGTTAGATTATAAAGACATATATAAATGAGGGTGTGGATTACAAAACAAAAATTATACAGCAAAAAAAAAATATTATTTTTTTATTATCAATTGAAGTGCAAAAATAATGATTTTTTTTTTTTTGTCAATTTCTGAGTTATTTAATTATAATGTCATAATTTATTTCACTTTAATTTTAATTTTAATGTTATAAATTATTAATCATGCATAATTTAATTCTTTAATTATACTAATTATTATTTAATGCAACAACAAATATTTTAACATATGTAATAAAAAAATAAACGTAACATTATTCTTTTAAGAAAATTTATCAACTTTTGGATTTCATTTCTAGCTTCGAATAAGATGGTTAAACTAGTCGGGCAAGATCGGGAATCACAACATTACATGTAGAGCATCCAATTCATGGGTGCAAGGATAACGCAAGAACAGAACAAAACAAAAGTATCCCAAAAAACAAAATTATGGGGATTATATCGTTTTAATCTTCAAGGCATGATTGATAGAAAAAGAAAATCAATGATTCTTGCAAAGGGAATGAGATTTCAAAGGGAAGTGTACTTACTACTTAACATGTTCTGCAACTCTTCCTACAGTAGCCAGGAAGGTCCGGAGATCCGACCATATACTCTGGGTTCTTGGTGCATTCTCCAAGAGCAGCCCATCTTTCACAGCTTTCATTCAGATCACTGCAATTTCCACTATCCCCTATCTTCCTGTCAAATGAATCCACGTGAATCCACTTTGTTGCGGACCATTTTTCCCCTTCAAGTACAGGACATCCTGCGTGAAGGCTGCTGATGTCTGGCTGAGCTGTTGGGTGGAGGCTGAAGAAAAGAAGTGCATCGCCCCTTCGCGGTTTCGCTGCGTATTTTCAGGGATGATATGAGTGAAATAAGAACACAAAATTATTCATAAAAAGTAATAATTTCTCTCATTCCTCACCTGCAATTCCTTTCTTTGCACAGTCCGAGAGGTCGCCTATTTCAGAAGCCTTGCGGCGTAGGGGTTCCTATTGGTACGTGCACATCCATTACACAAATGTTTAGAAAAATCTGTAGGTCAATCCCCACAATCTTGACACATGAAAACGCTTACTCATGAACTCATTCAATATTTTCGCCCTTCAATGATCTCCTAATTCATCTTCCATAGATTTTGGTTCAAGTTCTTCCACACATCTTTACTTGCATCATGTTGGAACATAACAAAGCAATTTCTTTACGGGAGAGTATATGATATACATTGACACAATAAATACTCTGAGGGAGTCTACGATTAATTAGTTTTTATATTATTGAGAATGCAAAAATTGTTAAAATGAGGTATCATAAAAGGCGCATGAACTAACCTCGGCTGAAGGAAACACTGTTTCACCACCTTTGGCCACATCAGTAAGATACATGAGAACAGTTGCTATCCGATGTCCCCCCCGAGCAATGTTGACCTTATCAGAGAAGTAATCATAGTGTGGTTCGTACTTCTGGCCCTCCTCATACCTTAATACTTGTATGTCCTCCCCATTCTCTGGAATCATGAAACTCAGCACATTTACATTAAAAAGGAAAAAATAAATTGTTCATTGACTTAGATTTTCACGTTTTTACATAGACAGTGACCCCCCACCAGCCAGTTAAATGCTTCCTTTTGTCATAAGATAAAAAAAATATGTTTACTTATAATTATAACCACCGTACTAAAATGCATTAATAAATTAAAATAGCAAGGAAAAAAGAATAAAGGCTAAGGAAAAAAGTCTATTTCTACTCAGCGTGCAAATAGGATTCATGACTAACTTAAAAACTGAATCTGCAAAGGAAAGATGTGTAATCCGAAAGTTGCAATGTATACCTTTAGGAAGAAAGGTCCACGATGCAATTCTGTCTTCTATACCAGAAATTATTGGATCCTTCACAACATGAAAATATACATTAGAAAAACAAAATAAAAAAGAAAGACCATAACTTCATCAAAACTCGCAAACATGGTGCCACAGAAATTGTCAAAACACGAGAAAAACCAAAATATCCAGAGTCCAGACATTCTAAGAAAAGCAGGCAAGAAACATATTCACAGATTAAGCACCCAATATTGCAACTGCTACCATATATAGAAATAAAAGTCATACCACCCAAATTTTCCATTCAGCAAAGTTTGTCAACATTTTTGAGCCACAACATGAGTACAGGCAATTCACTTATTTTCATCTCAACCATTGAGTGCTTGAGAATTATCGGTAAGCTCATACATTGTGAACATTCTTCGTATGAAACAACAGGAATAAGTAAGAACTCAATAGACATTGGGCAAACAAATATAAGAGTGCAGTAATAATTGGATCAAAAAGTGAATAATCACCTTGCCCTTCTGGATAAACATCCCAGAACTCGTTCGAACCTCACTCAGCTTGCTTTCTCCTGACTGGTGATCTGCAACCGCAGACCTTTTCAGCTCCGATTGGGCCTAATTGCAGATTCAAGATCAATGTATGAGTGATTCGTGTATATCACCAATTCAAACTCGAAATTTTCAACACTACTCACAAGGGAAATCAGATGATCACACTCTAAGTCTGTGAGAAAACCTTCATAAACAAAAGCTCTGCAACATCGTCAAAATCATCACATGAAAAATCGAAAATAAGAAGCGGAAACTAATACTTAGTTGAAAAAAATGCTCCAGATTTTCGGATCCTAAATTCCACTATCAGAAGACCAGTAGAAACTAGAGTTCTTCTCAATCGAGACGGAAGCATCAGCTTAATTAAGCCGATCTCCTTGTATCCAATAACAGAAGGAACATAAATGCCAAAAGAAATATCCGAAAGGGATAACGATAAGACCTCGGCTTCCATGAAATTTGTTTGACTTTAGCTGGATTTATAACAGAGCTGGCCGAACCAGCATAGGAGCTTGTAGACGGAGGGAGGAGCGACGATATAAATAACAAGAAGACGCATAACAGAGGCCAGACTCCGGCCATGGTAGAGAGAGTCGATCGAGGGAGAGAAGGAGAAGAAAGAAAACCGGTGGCTCCGCTACGAGTAATTACGGTTGAAAGACGATGTCCGCATCGGAGTTCACTAACATAACTTTTTAAGTCTTCAATTATTTACTTGACACGCTCGCTAAACTTTGCAACGTCATGTAGGCTCATGTCCGTGCTAAACCGACGCGTCGTGACAAATGGAATTTTTTGATAATATATTTTTTACAACATAAAAAATAGTGTATTTGTTCATAATAGTGTGTATTTGTTCACTAAGAGAATACTGAATACTACTCAAAGTTTTTTAATGAACATGTTGCTCGCATGAGTGTTATTTCTCTCGAACGTATTGCTGTCAATATATTATCCGTGAAATATTTGTAATGAATACTTTTGGCCATTACAATATTAAGTTTTGAGATTTAAACTTTTATATCGATATCGATAAATTTTTTAGATATTATAATCACGTATATGTAATTTCAATGCTACACGTACATATTTGACCTACGTCATTCAATTGTGTTGATATATATATATATATATATATATATATATATATATATAATCATTGACGAGTTGATCTTATATCGATATAGTTGATGGATTATATTAGTTTTATACGTATTGTTTTAATGATAACTATTACCGTATATCATAATCTCAAAGTTATAATGTATAATGAACAGGTTATACGTGTGATTTAATGGGAGATCGTTTATGTGATCTAGATATGTATAATTTATGAACTCAACGTTATGATTATCAACGTATTTAAGACTCGTCAAAAGTTATCTAATAATAATTAAAGGTTTGGGTTTTAAAATATATTAAATAATATGAGTAAGTTTTGATGAGTCTAATACATAATTGAATAGATATTCAAAGATAACACTAGCATAATAGTAATTAGTTATTAACGATTAATTGGAATGATAGGATATAGTCCCCAATTGATATTTTCTCTCGAGATTCCATCAACTTTAGAGAGATTTTAGGCAAAGCACATATAATGAAAGACTTTCGTACTCGACTGGTTTCTCTGCAAACGATACACCAATAGATTTGAATATCGTTTTTATCTCCTCATAATATTTTTCATGTTTTTATTTCTAAATTACCTTGTTATAATATTAATTATTAATTAAAAATAGGAGAATATTGGGGTCGTTTCAATTTAGCCCTAGTGCTTTTATTTATCTTTTACATTAAGTTCTTTGTTTCAATTTTATTTTCAAAGTGTATTTCAATTTATTTTCGTCATTAAATTTGATAAAAAAGCTTATAATTTATTTATGTCAACTAAGTTATTTAATTGTTATAAAATAATTGAGATTAGCTTTGCTATTTCTAAGTTAAATCAATTTTTAATTAATTCAGTTTAAAAATAACCCCAAACAATATATTATTTATTCTTGGTACAATAATTGAATTATATAAATATATGAATTAAATAAAATGAGTCCGCTTATCTCCAACTCGTGAACTTAGCCGATACAAAGCTATATGATAGCACTGCATTTTTCCGATTCGGCAGTTCGATCTATGATTTATCATTCATGGACGTTGATAAGATCCTTCCATTTAGCAGCACCTTGGGGCACGTGGAATCCCGTGTGAATCAGCAAGGACCACCTTGCAAGGCTAAATACTCCTGGGTGACCGATAGTGAAGTAGTACCGTGAGGGAAGGGTGAAAAGAACCCCCATCGGGGAGTGAAATATTATTACGTGGCATTTTTTATTAAAATAATCATGAAAATAAATTGGAGAGATTAAAACTATAAACCTTTATTCAAAAAAAAAATTATTTATATTAATCGATAAAATAATATTAATAGAAAAAAATAAAAAGATATCGTCGGGTTGCCATAATGCATCCATAGACGGGGCCCCGGACCCACTCACAGTGATTCCCATGGTAAAATGGCAGAGGAACACGACAACTAACGAAAACAGCTGCCCCAACGCCGTCACTCAAGAACGACCAAGAACGAAAAATACCAAACGGAGAACCAACTACTCGTTAAAACGGACTAACTGGACCCTACCATAAAGAAGACCGAGTCAAAATCAGCCACCTGTCTCGCTCCTTCTTCACGCGTCAAGAAGAGGAGGTGAATGCATACGAAGCTCCCCGTTAGTCTTCCCCCGTGTATATATATCTTCTTCCTCCATGGTCTTCCCTCCATTGACAAATCCAGGCTCTACCAGGTGAAGCCTCTCCTCCTGTCCGGGAAGAAGAGGCGACGCGAAAGGATATTGACGGAAAGGAGTTTGTTTTTGGAATAAGAACCGTTCTGTTTTTGTTTTCATTTTCTTTCGAATTTGAATCGATGGGAACTGAGACCTTATTGCCTCGAGATTGTTTGATTGAACGGACGAGAGTCCCGACGGCGTCGTTTTATCGCCGGAAGTGTAGCCATGGTAACGTTAATAATAATTTTAATAGATGTAGCTTTAGATCTAACCGTAAACCTGACGGCCGGTCTGAGAGGCCGGACCTGAGGAAGCGCGTCATTTCTAACCACTTGGAGCCTTCGAGCATGAAGAGATCGAGCTCCGATGACGGACTAATGATGAACAGTCTTGTAACGGAGAAGGTGACGATCTTGAGAAGAGGTCAGTCACTCGATTCGATTATTGCCAGCAAAAAATCGAATAAAGAAGGCGTTGATTCGGAGACTGTGTCAAAACAGATCCGAATCGTTGGTGAAAATCTACCGTTGGCTGTGAAATGCGACATGTATGCCGGATCGGCGTTTTACATTTCTCCGGCGCCGAGCTCGCTTCCGTTACCGTCGTTCTATAAGAAGAAAGAGGTGTCAGTGACGGTGGACTCGGCCACGAGGGATCTGAGGCGTCTTCTTCGGCTCGAGGTGTAAAATACCAGGTCAGGTGAATATCCGGTCATGTGTATAGAAATTCTCCGGATGTAAATTCGGATCTGATAATATCTGGCTAGGTTTTCTCCGTTTCGTCTCTGTTACATGTCTCTCGAGTTTTTCAGTTATGAATCTCCTTGGTTTTTTTAAGAGGGGAGGATCTGGAAATCGAGTAAAAGGGATGAAACAGGCGAATCCGGTAAAATATTCAACGTGCTAGTGTGTATGATGATAACAATGGGGGGTCAAGGATGGGATGGTCTGTATATTTTGGGAAGAGTCTAGGTTGTGAAAAGAATGAAGATGGTTTGTGGTGCTCTGATATGTAATGTAATCGCGAGTTTGAAAGCTATGTGCTCCATTGGATCATAGAAGTAAATCCAGTAAGACTTGGTAAGAATTTCTTTGAAACTTTCTTTGTTTTTAGAATTCATGCAAGCAATATGCAACTTTTCTTTCGTATCAATAAGAAAGTGCGATTTGGCAAGGAATTTGAAAGGGGAAAAGAAAGGAACGGAATGATGCGTGAATCATGCAATCATTAAGGTTTATGGACAATTACCTTTACACCATTTTCGTTGGTTTTTGCTGTTCTCTCTGCCTTTTTTTTTTGTCTAAAGTTACAGGCTACGGGTTGGTGGCTTTGGCTCTTTTGGACTCCATTACTGTGAAATGCTTCTTATCCTTCTTTTTGAATCAAATTTGACCTCCTTTATTTTGTTTCGCTTTCTATTGTTTTGTTCATTTTATGCTCTAATACTTTCCCAGTAAAAGGAATTACTGGCAGGCCAGAGAAACAGGTACTGATTACAGGGCAACAATTATTAAACAGGTGACAAATTAAATAAACCAGGCTGCAAAAGAGCACAATCTCACAAGCCTCATCAACCTAACTCTTCTCTCATAATTGAATTTTACTTATTAAACTTTAACGCTTCAGGTATTCTTCTATTTAATTCCAACTTTTGTGCAAAATTTTGTTTTATGGTTGCATAGTTTGTTTGAGTAGTCTCTCTCTATCTCTGCAATACGCCAGTCAATACTGTTGCAGCTCCCAAGTGCATTTAATAGTCATTTTCTCTCAAGTGGTTCCATTTTTTCTCTATCTGATTGCTTAGCGTTTGGACAACGTGCCACTTTACTTGTTCACCAATTTCATTACAACTAATATGAATGTCTTAATATAAATCTCAATGCCAAGTACCATTCAATTCCTGATATTAATAACACAAAAATAAAAGATTGAACAAAATGGTGGATAGGGGGGAAAGAAATTGTTACAGTTAGTATTTAAAAATTCTCTCTACAAACTCTTGGTATTCGTCATTTTATTGATTAGTAAGTATGATTGGGTGCTAAGTGTTAATCTGATTTTGTGAGTTTGACAACTTGTGGTAATTCCTAATAATATGTTGTATTTGTCATGATTCATTTGAAAAACAAGTTTTTAGTTACTCTAAAAATCTTGTGCTTCAAATTCTTTCGTCATTTTTTTTCTGGATCATTACCTCTTGCTGGTGTGATATCAACTTCACCATATGGTGGTCGGAGGTACCTTTAGATGAAAAGACAGAATAGGATCCCAGAACGAATGTTAAAAGTGAATTTGGTGCCCTCAATTCGTAATTGACTCGAGTTCTGTATTTGCAAGTTCTTTGAACATCAGCATTAAACAAACCCGGATTAGCAACAAAAAAGCGAAGCAACATTGGACGATCCCCAAAGAGGGTTTTATGCTTTGGCCATTGGCAATCATGAACAAAGATTCACACTCCCCAGCAAAGTCGTTAGAATCTCTGTGTCACCTCTTCCTTTCAAAAACTTCATCACTTCTGTTACACTGCATGGACATTGTGAAGGTGAAACGAGACATTATATTAAATCAATGAGTTTGATTCTTGTTCTGGTCCATCCATTTCTGATCTGAGCAATCTGATATCTCTCGAGTTTAAACCTCCGACCAAAATGAGAGGAAAATCCACTGATTGGGTTATTGCATTTATTTGCTTCATCCTCCAATTCTCATCTAAATGATCGAGTTGACTGCAATGGATGTTAACCTCTCCTATTCTTGGCACCTCGATGGTTACCTTCACCAAGTTCTTATATGAACTTTAATCGACTTTTGGGTATTTTATGGTAAAATCCGTAAGTGTGCTGGAAAAAAGAAAGAATGTAGACGAGGAAGAACTAAGAAAAAGCTCCGAAAGTCGAGCAATTTTACATGAAATCATCATCATCAGCAATTTTGTGAATCTTCCATATCTTGATAGCCATTTTGACAAAGATTGCTTTTCCATATTCTGAGAGCCCGGCTCTCGGCAAAAACATGCTTCATTCCCAAAGAAGTTGCTATAGCACAGAGAGGCTTCATTCCTTTTTCTTCCGCAGCCTTGACATCTTACAGAGAGCGTTAATTTCTGTAAGAACTTCCAGAATGCTTCTTCCATTGCCTGTCAAGAAATTTTCACCCTGCCATGGAGCGAGGAAAGCAAACAGGGGATCTGGCCGAGGCTTTTCTGCTGAAGTGTCTCTGGTTGGTTGTTGCCGGAAAACTCTCCAAAAGCCTCCTGCATTGTCAGGAAGGCTTATACAAACCTTTGGCTTGGAACTTTGAGGACTGCTAAAAGTTCTGGTTCCGTATATTTCTCAGAAAAAAGAGGTTCTTCTGGATTTGGCATGGCCGGTGCTATTGAGAACACGGCATCATTGAAAGTGGCAATGTGAATTGCACTTTCAGACCCACTTTCGACGTCCATTAGGCCTCCAAGATCATCCAACTTTCGGGCTTTCGATGCTTTCCAGTCATTTCCATTTCCACTTTCCAATCCTTTTTCCAATAACTTTTGGTCACGGCAGCCTCCATATCAGCGACCATAAGCTTGAGGAAGGGTGCCGGAATCTTCATCTGAAGATCTTTAACATTTGAAGTTCTTCAATAAAGCCAAACTCTTTAACTTTTCTTCATCCCTAGTTTTAAGAACTGTCACAACTTAACTCGAAGTAGAAATGAAGATCGACTACTTGGATTTGGACAGGATCACATCTTTGGAGAGAGAGAGAAAAGGAGAGATAAAGCCAACTAGTACAAGACATAACATGAGTGGAAGGTTGACAAATGAGCAATTTAGCTGTGCTCCTTTTTCTAGATACACCAAAACCACAACTGCCTACTTCTCCATACCCTATTGAAATATCAGAATACACATTAATATGCAGACAACTTTCTTCACGGCAATAATTACTTTTTAGATGCTTCAAAAAGACTTTGCATGCAAAAAACAGATCAAATAAAATGAGAAGTCTAAACTGACAGGAACAGCCAAAGAAATTTAAACCAATCAACTGCAAAAACGAATGGCATACACAATTTGACAACAAGATGCCATTCAAAACCTTCAATTTTCTGAGTTAGACATGGTAATTTACTCTGGCTCTCTTCTCTCAGCCAAGATAATTTACTCACCTTATCACTTTATCAGCCTATCTGATTCCCCTACCTCGTGCATTTCCATTTAATGGAGCATTCCTTTGATTGAGGGTCGACGACATGACTTGCTTTACATACCAAATAATTTTATACCGTTGATTGTGAAAAGCCCCGAAATGTTGAGAGGAAGAACATGTTTTGAGTTCATTCTTCTTTGAACAATGTGTCAAGTAGATTGGCAGAAGAGTCAACATTCGTCCCATCATCGAAGAAACCATTAGCAGCATTCTCCCTTCTGGATTTTCGATCTTCCATAATTGATTCTGCTGATTCTGTGCAGTAATTTCGTCTCAACTGTTTTATAGGTCTCTCAGCGACGACAAACTTGTTACCATCACGGGATCTTTCAGAGAATCCTCCCCAAACTGAAGCAGAAAATTGCGTTAGGAGTTTGTTGTCCAGAGAAAAAGTACACCCATTTTCATCTAATGTTTGAAAAAATAAGATAAGCATAGACCATGGCTAAAGATTACGCTGGAAAGGGGATGGAACAAACTTAAAGCATATCATGTTAATACAGGAGAGAATGGCTATTCCTGCAAATCTTCTCGACCTTGCTTCCTTACACTTAAATTATTTTCCAAGGAAACTCCTGGTAGAACAATTCTTGGAAGAGATTTTTCCAATTACTGGATGTAACATGGAAGAAAAATACTTCAAATATTAGCTCAAGAGTGGCCTACCAATTTTATGTTCTAATTTTGCATGTGAATTATTCTTTTAATAAAAAATGCAAAATCGGATAGCCTTTTCTTTGTGATCTTTCATCTGAAATATATCTACGGATCACACTCAAATTACATCAAGAAGCAAACAAACAAAAGCCATTTTTCAATCACGCAGTATGTATATAAAGAACACTTAAACGAGGGGATATAATAAGAAAAGTACCACCAAAATGATGAAGAACTATAGAAGCTGCAACGGTAACATTTAAAGAAGCAGTGCCACATCCATACTGAGGTATATAAACAAAAAAATCACATATCTCGCACTCCTTGACAGAAAGACCTGTTCCCTGTAAAGAATCTGCATTTAGCCTTGAAAAACAAAGTGTATGAATGTAAGGAGCGCAGGCAAAACCCACTATTGATCTATGTGAACTCAAAGAGAGTCGAATGATAATTATCATTTAACTTCAAAGAGTCAGTTAAGCTCGTTCTATATAGATCACTTTTTGAACTAAGAGATCCCAAAAAGTTTGGTTAATCTATAGTAGCTAGCTGATTCGATAACGGTTCCCTCGAATTAAAATTGCATCTTCCGAGAGCAACACATAAGTAAACCACAGCTAGTTTTAACACCTCCGTAGATAATCATGTCACTATATAACTAAAAGATTTCAAATTTACCATTTTATCAATAAAATTGGACTTTCAAAAAAACTTGGCTAGATAAAGATCATAAGAACTCCAGAATGGAACAGAGCAAGAGTGAGCGGGAATGACCCTCTCCCAAGACACTAAATATAAATGAAACTAGCTGCAACTATAATGAAAATGAAATCCAGAACAAGTTAAACGATCAAACTGTTCCCGAAATATGTATTGTATTAGGATACTGGACTAGTTTGATTATCTGGTGTAAATGTTAAAGTACTAGTACTATACTTAAAGGTTCGAGTGCACCTATTCAAACCTTCGAGCATACTACTGGCAATGTTACTCAAACTTCCATCGTCAAGTACAGCTTGAATTACACGAAGCTTCCAGTTCAATAGTTAAAACGAGTATCATATTTCATTAAAGAAGCAAGGGAGTGCAATTTTATCTTATTTTTCTTTAAGTATGAAAAAATAAGAGAAAGTGGCTGACAGTCAAAGAAGCCAAATTTTACAGCTAACCCAGAAAGTGAAAGGATGGCCTCACACCTCGTTGCCCAAAAGAAAGGCAGTACTCCTTTTGAAAGGATGTTGATTCACAGCGACGGCATTATCAGTAATCTCCACCCCACATATATCACAATCCTTTTCCTACCAAAAGAAAAATGAGAACCCAACAAATTCAATCCCAACCTCAGAAACTAAGAACGAAAGAGAGAGATAATATCAAGAGAATGAGAACCTTGAGGAAGAGTCGGGCCTCGGCGAGAGAGTGAAAATGACGGAAGCGAAGGTGGGAACTGGAGCCGTGGCTCCCAAAGGCGTTAAAGTCTCTCCGGCCGACCAATATCAATTCCGTTACCCCAAAGGCAGCGGCGCTTCGAGCTAGTGTGCCAACGTTGTGTCTCTTCGCTATATTATGCACCACAACATAGCTTTCCATCCTCAACAGCCTTTCTTCTCCGTTTCGATCCGCCGAAGGAAAAGACCCTCGTCAGAAATTTTACGCTATGCAATCTAGGGTTTTAAGCCCACCACCACCAAAGACACGACGGAAGACGTTCCGCAAGGCGTCGCCGGCGGTATAACGAAAGTAACTGTAGAACGACTATAATTTAAGCAAAATACAATTTTCAATTTAAAGCCAGGGACATTTACTTTTTTTTTTTTTAACAAAACTATCCTTATAATTTAAGTTATTAATAAAACGGCCCATACATTGATAATTTTATCAACTGTAGTGTTTTTCCATTTGTAATAGTCATCTTATTCTACCTTAGTTACATCGCTCATTCGGTTTTATGCGCATATACTCACTATTAGACTTGATTTTGATCATAAACCTTGGTTAACTTAAATCGTTTTATAGTCTTTGAAACTAATTGTTTTAAAATTGATTGTGTACAAAAAAATCGAATAAGTCAAGATAACAAAAATTAGTTAAAATGATGTCACATGTGAAGGAAATAAGGAGTGGGCAAAATCAGATAGGAATTGCAATTTCGATCTTCGTACAGTCGGGTTTTGCCCACCAAAGGACTTGGTTTTGGTTCCAAAATTTCAAAACTTGTAGTTTATGGTCCTGTCCACAATTTTGGGAGTAAAATCCCGTGAAAACCAAATCGAACCGTATATTAAAATTTCAATATGAAAACTAATTAAAATCCGATCAAAAATCATAAAAAATCGGCCCATACCCGAAACCAGCCTTAAACCTGACTCAAACTTTGGACACCCAATCTAAAAACAATAAAAATGATTTTTTTTTTTTTTTATAAATAGCAAAACCAAATTGAGAGTGATCCGTCAAACACAGTCGGTTTCTATTACGGTCTCGGAATCCGACGGTTCCAGAACCGTGGAACAGTGGACAACGAGTTTGGTTCCTTTGATTTTCTTTCAACTAATGTTAAATCTCAAGGGTCCCTCCAAGAACCAAACAAGCACAATTCAATTAATTTACATTCTCTCTTTCATTAATGTCAAGAGTAATCAATTACACGGAGAGCTTTACTTGTATGTACATGTGAACCCAGAGATGCAGTTGTGAGTCTAATTAAGGGATGGAATTGGAAAGACCACTTGCATCACACAGCAACTTGAGCTGCTGCCAGCCTTGCAATGGGAACCCTGCAGAACACGAATGGCATGCATCTCACATCTGAAACTAAGTAATCATTTTATGGGAAAAACCAGTTCTAGTTCTACCTGAACGGAGAGCACGAAACATAGTCGAGTCCGGCTTCCGCAAAGAAGGCCACAGACGACGGCTCCCCGCCATGCTCCCCACATATTCCGACCTGTTCAATCACATCTTTAATCATCAACAAAAAAGCCTGCCAGTAGTTGATTACTCTAAAATCAACTGTCAAAATTACTAAGATCAAAATTTTATCGAAATTACTTTCAAGCTAGGCCGAGCTGAGCGACCCTTTTCGGTGGCGATCTTGATAAGCTGGCCCACACCTTTCTGATCAAGTACCTGCCAATTAAGGAAGCAGATTCATTGAAAGAAGCTTCAATGGCGGTCATCATCTTTACCATATGTAGGGGGTACTAACCTCGAAAGGATCATTCTGAAGGATGCCTTTGGATAAATAGATTGGAAGAAACTTTCCAACATCATCTCTGCTGTACCCGAATGTCATCTGTGTAAGATCATTTGTCCCGAAAGAGAAGAACTCGGCCTCCTTTGCTATCTGTTTAAAAATCACTAACAATATCAGACTAAACCAACTGTCCAATTTTTCCCTCCTTTCGAGCATCTTTTGTTATTGGCGAAAAAGAAAAAAAGTGAAGACAAATATGAACCTCGTCTGCAACCAATGCGGCTCGGGGGATTTCGATCATGGTTCCCACTTTGTAGCTTAAGGCCAAACCCATTTCCGAAAAGACCTTTTCTGCAACACTGCGGATCAAGCTGACTTGATGTCCTAGTTCCTGCAAAATAAGAAAAATTGTTTGAGAAGACTGAGGAAAAACTGCTATTTCTCAAGTCATCTTAATACATAGAAATATTGCAACTTGTGATAAGTTAAGGACGAATTAGACACATTCCTCGGGCGTTCCGACGAGGGGAACCATTATCTCCGGAAGAACGGTAATGCCCTGACTCTGCATTGAGATAGCAGCTTCAAATATGGCTCGAGCTTGCATTTCAGTGAGTTCTGTGTACGATATTCCTAGCCTGTTACAACATAATCATAAACTTTTCGTGAACACTCTCAAATTGAGAAGAAAAATGTGATATTACACCAATTGTTTGATGAAGAAATTCACAGAGATTGGAGATTATGAATAGAAAAAAAAAACAATTCTAAAAGTCAAGTGTCACACCTACACCCCCGGAAGCCAAGCATAGGATTAACTTCTGACAGTTTCTCAATTCTCGAGAATACTTCATCTTCAGTCATTCCAGTGTCGTTTGTTAATTCGCTAACGATTTGTTCCAAATCACCTTCCGGTAGAAATTCATGGAGTGGAGGATCCAAAAGTCGTATTGTCACGGGAAGGCCTGGAATTCATTACACTTTCTTTGAGAACATAACTCAAAATTTGATCATCACTTCATGAAAATGGAAAGTACCATCCATTGCTCGAAAAATGCCCTCAAAATCAGATCTTTGATAAGGTAACAACAAGCTAAGAGCTGCCTTCCTCTGTTCGACAGTTACAGCCATTATCATCTTTCTTACGGCTTTTATCCTCTCGTCTGAAGCAAAGAACTTGGACATATACAAAAAAAAAAACAGATTTATTGTAATGTTGCTGATAGAACTGTCGAATCAAGAAACTTCACGATCGTAAAACTACCATGTGCTCGGTTCTGCAAAGTCCGATCCCTTGAGCGCCATTATTACGTGCCGTAAGTGCATCTTCGGGTGTATCCGCATTTGCCATAACCTTCAATAAAGCCACACAAAAAAAAATCAACATAAAAAGTAATGAACCTTCACAAACTGGTGCTAAACGATATATTCAAAAACCTTAAGGCGTCGTATTCCATCGGCCCAAGCCATGAAGCTCTCCAAATCTCCACTCAAAGCTGGAGGAGACAATGGCTGTCTGCCCAATATCACTTCACCTGAGGATCCATTGAGAGAGATCCACTCCCCTTCCTTGATCACAAAGTCTCCAATCACAACATTCTGCATAGTTAGGCAGTATCTATTTTAGCAATATTTCCTCTACCATCCACTCTCACCGTAAAAGAGAAATTGGGAGAAAACACGCCTTTTCAGAGTCGTTTACTCTGATTTCTGAGCAACCAGAAACACAGCACTTTCCCCATCCCCTGGCTACGACAGCAGCGTGAGACGTCATTCCTCCTCGAGCTGTTAAGATTCCTGTAGCTGCATGCATGCCCCCAACATCCTCTGGGCTTGTCTCTGTTCTTACCTTGATAAACACAATTTTTAAACTCTTTAGTATGATTTTATAACATTGTCCTCAAAAGCGTCTATTTTGATATCATTTTATCACGGATAGTCAGATAATTTGGGACGTAATTTGGTCAACCACAAGCGTATTTCAAGTGTCAATGAGGCTTTTTGCTTGTTTTCTATACAACATCTGCCCAGTAAAATATTATGCAGAACAATTAGTTCATAAACACTGCCATTGTATAAGCTTCAGTGATAGAAGCTAACTACTTCTCATATGAAGTAAAACTGCAATCCTATAGCTGCAAATGTAGGAAAAATGACACCGCAATAGTAAACAAAGCTGTCCCTATCGGGGTAGAGTATTTGATAAAGTTTGCGAAGAATATGAAAATAAGTATTAATTGACAATAAGAAATCAAATAAAAACGAACCAAAATGACACTCTTTCCCTGAGCATGCCAGGCTTCGGCATCATCGGTAGTAAAAACAATCTGCCCCACTGCAGCACCTGGAGATGCAGGCAAGCCGGTAGCAATCACTTTTTCTTTGTATGCAGACGGATCTTCGAACTACGAGACAAACCGAAAGGAACCCATATCGGCACTTGATCGACAAGCTAGGATAACCAATTGAGCTATGACCAAATTATATATTATAACAAATCAGTTTATTGGACTAAACCTGTGGATGAAGAAGTTGGTCTAGATGCTGTGGCTCTACCATCTTAATTGCACTATGAATATCGACAAGCCCTTCGGCTACCATATCTACGGCAATCTTTACTGCACCTTTTCCCGTACGCTTTCCAGAACGGCATTGCAACATCCACAACCTGTTTTCTTGGACTGTAAATTCAATGTCCTGCAATGGTCAGAGAGGACGGATGATAATCGCCAATTAAATTAAATAATCAGGAAAAAATGTTGGAATCTACGAGTCAGATCAAAAACCATCATGTCTTTGTAATGCTGCTCCAAGATTTCACAGTTTTCGACGAGCTCTTCGTATGCTTCTGGCAAGCAATTTTTCATGGTTTCCAAGTCTTCTGGTGTCCTAATTCCAGCAACTACATCCTCTCCCTGATGAAGATCAAAATGAATCCCAGAGAATGATCTAAAGATAAAGATGGATTAATCTATGTAACCTGAGCATTGATTAGGAACTCTCCGTAGAGCTTCTTTTCGCCTGTACTTGGATTCCTTGTAAATAGAACACCGGTTCCTGACGAATTGCCCATGTTTCCAAATACCATACACTGAATGTTCACTGCAGTTCCCTTTAACCCAGTTATTTGATTGATACTTCGATATTTGATGGCTCTTGGGCTGTCCCAAGAATCGAAGACGGCTTTGACTGATAGCTGCAATTGTTCTTTCGGATCTGCACAGATTGCAGAGTGATTATTATTGTTCGAGTATGAAATTACAGCAACTCAATTGTCATAGAAGTAGGACCTGATGGAAACTTTTCTCCAGTGGCTTCGAGATAGACACCCTTGTATTGTTCCACCAGCTCTTTAAGATCAGAAGCCGTCAAATGGGTATCGAGTTTCGCAGCTTTTGCATTCTTCAACAATTCTAACTTCTCCTCGAATAATGAATGGGGAATTCCCATCACCTTCAGAGAGAAAATTGAAGGAGCCAATTCGTCCGGGAATTTTTATTGACAAATGATCTTGCGTTATTCAGACATGAAAAAAAAAACACTTACAACGTCTCCAAACATGTCTAGAAACCGTCGATAAGAGTCGTAAGCAAATCGTTCTCCACTTTTTGCAGCCAATCCAGCAACCACTTCATCATTCAAGCCGAGGTTGAGGACAGTGTCCATCATTCCAGGCATCGAGATCTAGACACGATAGAACATCACGAAATTTCAGAGCAGTCGAAACAGAAAATTTATTAATTTTTTCCCTACTATCTCTCGAACTTGCTACATTAGATATTTTCATGCAAGAAAAACACCTACAGCAGCACCGGAACGGACAGAGAGGAGCAGAGGCTTAGAAGGGTCGCCAAGAAATGCTCCCATGTCTTCTTCTACGCTCTTCAAACCTTCAAAAATCTCTTCCCATAAGCTGCTCGGCAAATTCTTCCCGTTCTGCTGGTACTCTTGGCATGCTTCGGTTGAGATCGTGAGTCCAGAAGGCACAGATAATCCAATGCTTGCCATTTCTGCCAGGTTTGCTCCCTTACCCCCCAGCTACAATAATCAAACCAAGCTTTTTAAATCAACCATTTATAACCAATCACTCTCCGGCGATAAAATTTACGAAGAACGTGTCGAGACACTAAACAGAAGTTCAAAAACAGCATAATAACAAACAACACAAAATTTTTCTAGGCTCAAAATCGGATTGAACCAACCGATGAAATGCAGTCGTAAAAACAACAGTCTCTACTTTCTTCGATTGAGAAAACTTCTAGAAGCAATCAACAAACTCGGCAAATTTAATAAGGCACAATTTTTATCGGCCACCACACTTCCGACGAACTCTGATGACGAAATAGAAACCGTTTAGTTAGAAATGCGAGAGAACACTACCAACAACTTCATGCCTTTGTTGCCCTCACTCCTTCCTTTCCCAAACGTGAATACTCGCTGCGCATAAACAAAAAAGATCAAAATGAAGAACAAGAGAGAGAGAGAGAGAGAGAGAGAGAGAGAGAGAGAGAGAGGATTTGAACCTTTTTGGTCGTAGCCGGCGTGGGCGGGGAAAGAATCGATCGTACTCTTAAGCGGTGGCAAAATGAATTCTCATAGCTACCGGGTTTTGGGCCATTGAAACTGAAGTGGAACTCATGGGACTTAGTGCTTCTAACTTGGCCCCATCGCGGCCCTCCCAAGCACGAAACAGAAGTCTGATCCACATCTTTCCACCTCAATACTCTCCGACTGCAGGCGTCTGCTGTTGTTCGAATCAGTGTTCCTTGCATTATCGACGACATATTTTCCTCTTCACTCTTCCTACTCCCACAAAAAATACAACACCATCACAACAAAAACAATCAGTATACAGCAAAATCCAACTATCTCAACAAGTAACGAAGAAAAACGACTGAAAGCTCAAACTCGACTTCGCAAACAGCGAAAAAGAGAAAATCAGAACGAGGGTATTGGAATACAATCCATGAGAATCAACTGGAAGCTCCGAGTTACAGATTTGAAGCTCAAATGAAGAAATCTGCTTTGCTAACCTTTATACAATTTCCAGATGTCCCTGAAGCAGATACTGATGGTGAATGGAGCTAAAGATCAGAGCTTTTGAAAACCCAACACAAATGGCGATTGGTGATGACTATTTTTTTTATTTTTCTGAGTTGTTCATGCTGTTTTTGAAGAGTGACACGAGTGGATGAAAATACAGTTATGGAGCTAAGCCAGTGGTATAACTAAACTTTGACTTTAATTTTGTCCAATGAAACCATCTTTTGAATTACCGAAAATACCCTTAACAAGGATAGTTCGTCCCCAACACGTGGCAGTCTCTCCCCGGACAAGACACGAGCCAATGTGGCACACGTATCTAGAAATGACAGAATAGGCAATGCGGCAATTCAAGAGGGCGATTATGTCATTTGAACTCAATGCAGAGATTCATTTTCGCCTGGAAGTGGCAAAAGGGTGGGACAGAGGAATATACTCGGATTCCACGAAGTCTGGACACGTGGCAAGATTCTGGATACACAACCAAATGAGAAATCTTCTTGGCCCTCTATCCTTCCTCTCATCACACAATTTTTATAAAAAATGAGGATTTTATATGCAGAACCAAACGCTTTGATTCTGGTTTGTAATAAAACCGAACCGAACGAATTCCACCCTTGCTATATGCAGTGGCTCCGAAGTATGAGCAGAAGAGTTGTGAGCCTCAAAATCAGAGTACCGTGAACAGAAGCGCGACTGCAGAAAATGGGTTAGAGCAGGAAACATGTTACTTTCATTAACTCCAGTGAAAAGGGGAAAACTCAAGATGCTTAATTTAACTTTACATAGAAGTTCCACAGGCATTATTCAAAACACTCGACTGGATCACGAAACGAAAAAGAAAACAACTAAGCATGAGCAGTACGTATAGAAATTCGTTGTCGAATGGGGCTCCTACACGAAGGGCAATCCTTCATTCCCTGCTTTTCGTGAAGCTCATTGCAGGTCTTACAAACTACCTGGTGAGCACACGGCAGAAAGACAACAAACCTCTCCTCCGTCAGACACATCACGCACTCGTGCTCCCGTTTCATGGATTGGAGTTGAAGATTCTTCATAGAAGAAGATAAGGTGAGGTCCCAAGTGTCCTTCGGATCAGGGGTATTTTTTGAATCAGAAAGTACGCTGGCGTAGCTTCCGTCGATTCCTCTCTTGAGAGCGGCAATTCTTGAAGAATCACTCTTTCGTCTCAGCTCAGAAATTTCTTTTTCGAGCTTCTGGATGTTACGTTTGTATTTTTGAAGATTGTTTTCGGCTTTCAGTCTGATTGCTTCTTGCTTCGCTTTCACAGAAGCCTCAATTTGTTCTCTTTCCTTTCTCAGTGAAGTAGCTTGCATCAATAGTTCTTGCCGTGCTTGCTCTTCCAGCTTCCATTTGGCCTGAGATATTTCTGTATCTATGAGAGTGGATCACTAGCAAATCCTGAATATACTAGAACCAAAGAACAAGTACAAAAAGGCAGAGAATGGACATTAAAGGAACATATCAGCTCTAATAGGAAAATGTCGAATTATCATGTCTAAAACTTTTCAATTTGCATGAAATCTGGAATTTTAATTTCAACAATGAATCAAGATTAGAAATAGATTCCAGATCTTTGTAAAAGGCTAAAAAAATTTCAAATCCGACAAATTATTAATCAAATGTATTATGAACACAAGAAAAGAATAAGAATTCATTAAGAAGATAATAACGGAATTGCGCGGCCAATCATTAATAATCTTATTTATGTCAATCAACATGTTACTTTGTGATCAGCTCATGCATGTCTTTTTTCTGCAACTGCAACCTAAGCAAATGAAGAAGTAAAAGTTGCATGTACCTGACAAATTTTCTTCCCATAGGAGAAGCCAAAAGGGCGTCTTTATATGTACATTGTTCTGATGACTTAAAAGCAAACGACACACTAAAATTCTTATCATAAAGTTGCTCCACAAAGTGCACACCCAATGAAGATCGCACGGACACAATGAGAAAGGATTTATGACTCAATTCCATAAACCAAGTGAAATGAAAATTTCCCTTTCCTCCACATGACAAGGATATGGCACAAGATTTATTTATTTAGTTTGAAAGGATTTATGAACAGATAAATGTGACATCCCATCATGTAAAAGCAAATAAGGGTATACAATCTCACATCATTTAGGAGATTGGAAAGTGTAATGTCTCGCGTGCTCTCAGTATACAATTGACCACTTTGGGTCGAAAACTCGCACAGTTTTGTCTTTAAATTTGCCCAAAACATATTGTACTATGCATGGAGAGAAACTCTATTTATAAGTCATTTATTTTTTATTCTCTCAAATGATATGAGATTGTGCACCTCTAATGGTATGAACTGGACCTTCACACTGAGACGTTCTAACCATCACATAACAGCTTGTCACATTCTCCTACCCCCTCTTTCGGAGCCCGACATTTTTATCGGTCATACTTCCGGTTGGATAGTCCGTTTGTAATGTCTCACAGTATAAAATTATCCGCTTTATGTCGAAGCCACCACGGTTTTGTTTTTAGAATTATCCCAAAATGTATTGTACTAGGTAGAGAGTGAAACTCTATTTATAAATTATGCATTTTTTATTTTCTCAAGTACTATGGAATTGTACACCTTTACTAGTATGAGATGGTCCTTTATAGTGGGTTGTCATAAGCTTCACATGGCTGGCTGTCACCGAAAGTGAATAGTCTATAAATAGAGTTTTTTTTACTTAATACAACACATTTTGAGGTAACTTCAAAAATAAAATTGTGCGAGATTCAATACAAAGTGGACAATATAGTACAAGGAGAACCGGAGATGTTACAATAAATCAACTCAGTCCCCTTAAAACAAAGAAATGTTCTTGACCATTTTTTCTAAAATCTCAACCTGATCCATTGCAGGGGTAGAACAACTACCCTTGTGCCAGGAGGTCAATTTGTTAAAAGAGGATAACCTATCTTTTATTATGTGTTACACCCTAATTTGTTACTAAAAAACTAATTGTTGTATCGCAGCTTGTAACCAAATTTGGAATTAAGATGTACGAGGAACGGGAAAATGAAGGTGCACAGATTAAAACATACCTCATACTGCTCCTGGACATTCTTAGCTTGTTCTAGTTCAAGTAACAGCTGTGTTAATATGCGTTTTTCAGCCATGAGTTCTTCCTGGAACACAGTTTTCTGTTTTTCCCAAGAATGAAATTTCATCAGTGTCTTCTTCTCTCTCTTTGATACCTCCTGATAGCCAGCAGCAGATTTTGCAGCTCGTAGCTTTGCGTCCTCCATATCTTGCCTCAGTGAAGCATTCTCTATCTCAAGCCTACGAACTGCAGATTCAGCTAATTCAACCTGCCCACTAGCCTTGCAAAATGCATTTTCCATCTCCAAAAGCTTCTTCATTGTATTTTCTTCCAGAGTCTGCTTCTCCTTTTTCAGCCTTTCAACTTCGTCTTTCTCTTGCCTTAGGGTCTTCAGTTCAGCTTTATCCTTACCAAGTCTTCGCGCAGCCTGCATAACCTTTTGATTGGCCCATTCAGTCCATTCTTCGAGCTGAATTTGTAGTCCTCGCGCTCTAGGAATTAGCTTTACAAGCATCTCATCTTTCGTGTCATGAGGAACCCACCGCCCAAGGGACTTAGCAAATGGCTTCCCCGAATGAATAATATTAGAAGTCTCATCGAAGCTGATGGGTGATGAAACAGTATTGCCTTTTGTTGACAAAGAAAGAGAAAGTTCAGTATCAGCAGTTGGCAATAATGGTGAAGTCTCGGCTGCGGGTAATACTGGTTGGGCACTTGATACTGGTGGTGCAGGCTGTATTTCGTTCTTAAGGAAACCAGAATTGGTATCAACAGCTTCTGAGTTTGATGCCACATTGGAAGAGGACAAAGCAGCAATCGACAAATTATCATTCCCATTATCACGGGAAACATCGATTCCCATACCTTTGCTTGTTTTTAATGAACCACTCTTTAAATTTATCGCGGTAGAGCCAGAAACAGCTTTTAATTTTTTATCCAAGATCAAACCCCCCATGCCACTCAGTTTCCCTGCTCTTGAAGTTCTCTTAGATCCATAGGTCCGATAGTTTTTCTCCAATTGAAGTGATTTCTGTCGAAGTATATACTCCCTTTTTGCATTATTGGATTGAAACTTTTTGCTGTTCCCAATCTTTCCCTCAGATACAGATGAAGACGTACCCACTATACTAAAAGGTTTATAGTCCACACCACCACATGTGGAATTTGTGCTATTTTCATTCAGAGCCTCTCCATTGTGAACAAATGAATTCTTTGATTTTGAATTATTTGAAAATCCTGCTGCCTCAGATTGATGACTATGAGAACATGTGTTAGAAAGATTTGTCTTGCTAGAAGTATCAGAGCTCTTGGTCTCTGATTTTACCTGAGTGGGCAAATTCACATTTGAAGTCCCATCACTGACAAGAAAACCAAATGGATCACCATCCATTGCACATGCATGAAACACATTCATGTCGCAAATCAATAAGCACCACATAGCATCCCCGTTGCTGAAGAATGGCCTAACCTCTCGAAGAACACAAACCAGTTCTGCCAATATATATTTCTCCAGCTGCTGTAGATCTTCAAAGAAGTGTTCCCTTGAATAATCAATCTCGTGGCCACTTTTAAGAAATGTCAAGCCATTATCCACTATATTTGACACAGTGTCTTTACAACCATAACAGATGCCAGACCTTGATACAGCTTTTGTTGCAGCTTCTTCAGTGTAGCCACAAGCAACAATTTTCTTAACTGCACTCTTGAAAATGGTGTTTAAATTGATCAAAACAAGTTCTTCCAGCTCGGCTTCAGTAAAATCATTCCAATCAACATCTTGGAATTCATCTATCTCAAAGTCCTCTCTAGGCCACCTAGGGTTGACATCAGTTGGATTTTCGCCACTAGGTAATCCAAGATCAAGTTTCAATCCATCAAAATGATCTTGGCGAATGCTACATAGGTCACAGCAAGTAGGGTGTCCATTAGTTGACATTACCTCGAATTTCTCTGCTGAAAACTCATAACTCGAGCATTCATTTTGAGTTGAGGGACTCGTCTTATTCAAGTCACCTAAAGGCAGTTCGGCCCGAAATTTCCTCTTGTTTCTACTTCCTTTTTCTTGAACAGTCAATGAAGAAGAAGCGTGGGCATTGCTACCACTACTGCAGCCAGGCTTGGCAACCATTGAAGCCATTTTTAAGCTACATGAAGCACAAAAAAATAGCGTTTTAACATATTCCTAGTGTACATTCTTTTTACACATCTGCGAAGAACTGCAAACTCAACAAGTATTGTGCATGAAAAAATCACCAATGCAGCACTAAAAAAGTGATTAATTATTTCAAAAAAACCCAGAAAACGAGCATAAAAAAAAAACTCGAATTGTTTTCCATAAATTACGACGGATGGTAGTTAATTTGTTGGACAAGCAAATAAAAATCAAACAGCTACCACCAAATTATCAACATTCCTCTTATAGGGACTCGAAAGCATACCTCGAATCTCAGTGTTGATGTTGATACGAATATACGATTTTCTGAGGCCACAAAAAAAAAAAATTAATCCACTGTAAGATTATCCAAAAGCAACCTTGAATAATCTCTCTAACTAAACGTTATTCGTGAGCCGACAAGCGAAAATTAAGCACCGGGGTAAAGTTTCGATACCAATCTAAAACCCAAAAGTAGTCCATAAAACGCAGCAATTTTCAGGGATGTGAAATGCCCGATGTTAACGAATCAAAAGATCCCCAATAAAAGTAGGAAAAATCTGAGGTTTGAACGGGAAAAACAAGAAAACAATGATCGAAACCGCACCCGGAGTAAGAAAAATCCGAGCAGTTAGAGTCGCGAATAATCTAAGAGCATCGGCGAATCTGAGGAAGAAAAATCAGAAGCCAGTTTTTTTCGTTGTCTTTGTATTTTCTTTGCTGGTGTATTGAACCTCTGTCTCACACCAAAATATTTTGTTAGGACAAGTGTAAGTTTATGTTCGTGTATTGCTGACAAGTTGGCCGCACCAAGTAACCATGGTTAGGTGAATATTCCTCCCAAACTTAACCATGGTTAGATTAAATAAATGTGAAATTACTATTCCGTTCATCACAAAATAAAATAATTACTTTTGAGTTTCTACGAATATCTCGATTTACTGAATTCAACTCGCATCATATTATGTCTTCTAAGCTTAATTACCAAATTCGTATTTAACCATTAATTTGTCACGAGCTTAATGTACTAATAAGTCGAGTAGTTGATGTAGTAAACTATATCTAAGAGTTCAATTTGGAAAGTAGGATCACCTTTGTGGCTTGCCAATGGATTTTGGTTACAAAATCAAACTCAAAAACAAAGAGTACAAAGAGTTGTCACTTAGGTTTATCTTTGCCAACAAAGTTTTCTTCCACTTTCTTAGCAATTTCAAAGGCAAGTTTATGATTTTGAACCGATGATGCCCTTACTTCCACCTATTTACAAGATGTTTCTCTTAAACTCCATAAGATTACAGTCTTGAGCTCTTCGCAGCCACCCCGCCGATTCGATATCTCTCAAGTTTCCACACACGACATCTGTATCCAAAGATTTATGATATGTCGAGATGAAACTTTATTTTATTCCGACCATTTGAAAAACTTTCAAATCATGTTTGAAAGCATGCCTTCTAACTTCAATGTCATGTCTATATCAAGCTAGAAGTAGTACTATCGCGTTGCTATAACGAGGTGTTTTCTTGGGCGGACTAGAAGTGATAGTCTTCTCATTACCACATGAAACAACAATAGCTATTAGATAAGATCTAATCTCATGTGAATATAATTTCCGCAAGACTATCTTACTTTAAAATTTGAGATTCTTCATTTAGTTATGTTAAAAAAACATAACATTTGTCGATAGAAATATTTTATTATTTTAAGAATTATAAAACAAACCTCCTCTAATATCTTTAACATACTTCACGTAGAGACAAACCTCAATACACGATTACAACTTCCCAGTCTTAATTATCAACAAATGTGCTGGAACACCCATACGTAGATACGTCCCAAACTGACTTTGTGACTAATATACAACTTAAGAGTATCTTAATTATAGACTTAGATGAACACGTTTAGATTATAGGTCGCTATTTGTAGGACGCATCTGCAAAATGATTTTGGGAGTGAAAGTGATTCATCATGGATCCAACCTCATTGAGTAAAGTCCTATCTCCTCACAATAATACAGTTTTGCTAAGGACCGTCGAATGTTGTTAGCTGGGATAAATTCCAGACTCTACCAAATAATTATTGAACATATTATCAAGACATTCACTTCTTTATTATGATCAAAGACACTTAATGATTTACTTTAAATTCTTGAAATTTTCTAAGAGTTTTAGATTTAAGTTGAATTAAGTAAAATAATATTTAGAATAGTTGTAAATAAAAGTAACAAAGTACTTATGATCACTAGTCTAGTCTGTATGAACATTAGTCTCCACAAATGTCTAGTGGTCCTTGAGTCAATGATCTTGATGTCATCTTGGTCCCCTCTAGACATAGTTCATAGACCAACAAAAATCTAACCGATAGATCTTGTAAATGATTATCTTTTATGCGTTTATTGATGCTATCTAAATTAATATGACCAAGGTATAGCTGACATATATACATCTCATTGCGGAGAGAAATCTTGTCTTATGAACTAAGACAATTTTACTTTAAACATTTCATTATTCAGCAATGATTTGACAATAGAATTTATCATATAAAAAATCGTTCTCTATGAATCCAAAATAAATATTCCATTGTTTGTAGAAATAATAATAAAATTATTATTAGCAGAAACTAAATTAAATTGTTTAAATGTTCACCACCTTCGTCTTTTTGGTTACTGTACTTTATTCTCCTATTAACGATCTTCTCAGAGGACATTCCGGTCTCCTTCTCTTTCTTTGTTTTCTTCCCTATCCTATAACGGTTACATACCCTTAGCCAATTCCTTGACTAAGGGCATGTAACCGTTAAAATTTAAGGATCATATAGTTAAAATGAGACTTGATTTTCCTATGTAATTTTCATTGCAAGAACAAATGTTGATACACTCTTCTTATGATATTTCTTATGTTAATATTTATTATGTGCATATTTATTTTGAAAAATATAATTAAGTATTGGATATGGAATAAACATAGGGTTTATTTATGATGATTGTGGTTTGGTTCGAACCGACTTTTAGAGATAATACACTTTTTTCAAACTCATCCACCTCATCATTAAAGTTTTCTAAATCATGCATTTCTCCACGAAACTAGCTTTGACTGCAAATAATCGTCTCGACAGTCTTTGGTGATAAAGAACTACGAAAAAAAATCAAGTACCGTCCACTACCATTGAAAGCTAACTCCAAATGAACTATTGAAATAGGAATAATCAATACATCTTTTGCAAGTTTAGTTAATATTAGATATTTTAATGAATTCAATTTTCACCGTGCCAAAAGATCTTGATTGTCTAAAAAAATTTCAAATTCTTCAGATAAATATTTATAAACTTTCGTCTTCTTGCTTGAAACATCTCGCTCGCTATGTTTTTACACACTGATTACATTTAGATTTATAATTTTTATCATCGCAATCGTTAACAATATTAAAATAATTCAAAACATCAGATTTATTTGTACTTTCCCTTCGAACACTAATAGTATAACTAGTGTCAGGAGCCGAACTCGGCGGGCTCTGGCAATTAGGATTATTGAGATGGGAACGTATCTCGATTTTCAAATTTGAATGGTTGCGTTTCTATTTTCATCTATTTCTATATTCTAATACTTGGTATCTCAAATTAAAATATTTCTATATAATTCTCCAAACAATATTAATATTCCATTTCTATATTTATATCAGAGTTTACATCATCATCATCATCAGAGTTATTTAGCGGAAGCTATTATAGAGTTAGATCACACACGTGTGATCGTTCAAAAGACTTCATACAAGTTCTATACACTACCAGTCCCAACTAGCAAAAGAAAACAATCTACCTCAATAGTTTCGCCTATACCTCTTTTGCTTCTTTAGGTTGCTTTAACTTTTTCGTATCGATAAACGTTATCATTATCTAAAAACATATTATGTGCACATAATGAGCTTTACACCCAACAAATAAGTCTAGCAGTTAAAATAGCTAATTCAGACTCTGTTCACATTATCTAGTACCATACTCCGTCCTCTATCTATTCGTGATTATTTTGAAATCAATTTAAAGTCAATTTATGCTTTGAAATCCATGCTATTTTTATAAAATGTATGCATGCTCCATTTTAAACCTTTTTAAAACATTCCATGATCTTTTAAAATCATTATCCACGTATAATTAGCTCCAATGCAATTTTAAATAGGTTTGAATGATTTAAAACCATATTTTCAATCAAATTTCCAACAATAGCTTTTAATATTCATTTGTAAATGTCAAAATACAATCCACTCTAAATTGACTTCATGTGACCATCGCACACCTTTGTAAGTTTTCGGATTTTTTTCAGTACGGCTGTAGAACCCTTGTTGCATTGCTCCTTCTCGAGGTTTAAGGCAAATAATATGTACGTTTAAAACAACGCACTCACCCATGCAATGATTTTTAAATCAATATTTTTAATTCAACGTAAAACATTATTTTCAAAATTTTACATTTTAACAATTCAATAAATATAAAAAATAAACAATTTGCATAAAAACGATATCAATTTATCACTTCATCCTTTACAATCTCAACCAAATCACTAAAATTTCTAAATTTATCCAAAACCAAGACAAAAATGTAAACTATCTCCGCCTAGTAATGCAATAAAGCATAAACTAACTATTTAAACCGTTAGAATTACTTACCGTATATTGGTTCCTTCATTTCACACGAATTTCTCCACCAAATCTATCGAGTTTTGTACAAAAATACTTCTTTCACCAAGTTGAACAACTTTCTCCTTCTCTTCCTCTTTCTCTTTTCTCTCATCTCTTTCTAGATTTTCTTTCTCTCTTCCTATGCAAATCACAGATGAGTGCCGCCTTATCACTTTTGGAATAGTGCTTTCATGGTTAATTACACTTTAACCATGCTTATCTTAGAAAAAAGACCATTTTTTCCTCAAATCCTTGGTTACTTACTATAAAACCAAGTTTAATTAATCCTTAATCACCATTAACTTTAATTTAATCCAAATTAGGTTAGTTTTAATCTAATATTTATAATTAATCGTAAATTTAATTTGAAATTCGTATTTTATACATTTTTATTTTTAAGAGGGGCGATCAATCCTTCAGCAGGGGTGATCGATCGGCACCCTCTCGGGTCCGAACATCAATTTTCTATCAAAATGGTAATCGATCGCCTATCATGGGGCGATTGATAGGCCTTGTTTTATATTTTCTAAATTTTTTCAAATCGTCAAATTTCGTCTCTTAACGTATCCTTTATTCAACACAACTTTTTAAAACATATATTTACATATTTACACAACTTAATGTATATGTATATTTACATATACACAATTACATCATTGATCAAATGAAATTTTAAAATTTCAAACCTTTACAACTAGTGATAGGATAAATCGCTACATTTTGATTTTCATTTGTATTTTTTTATTCTATCCAATAAAATATAAAATACAATAATTTATCAATCAAACAAATTCACAATCAAACAACAATCTAACAAGTAGCCAAATCCAACAAGTAAAAACACAACAAACAACAATTAACTAGAATTGAACATGTAAACAGAAGCCGATTGATAACACAACAGAAAAATTAAATATACTAAACAGATTGATAACACAACCGAAAATTAAACATACTAAACAGAGGTTCGACACCCTCTCGATGAAGCCGAAAGAGTTTCCCAAAGGCCAAAACAGAAGCAAATTGACGCAAAAACAATAGAAAATTAAACGCATAAGATGAAGAACGAAACAAAACAATAGAAAAGTAAGAGCAGAACCAAGCCTATGGTTTGATGATGCTTAGATGAAGTGCGAGTTATGAACAACGATTATTGGGACAGAGACGGTGAGGGCGATTGGGCGAGAGCGACTAGGAAACACTCGAGAGAAGGCGAGAGGTGAGACACAACAAGGGCGACTGGGCAAGAGACGGCAAGACGCGAGTGAAGATCAAACGCGAAGGAAGAAATAGAACACTGAACAGCGAACCGAAGTCTGGAACTGGAAGTCTAGTTGGAACTGCGATTCTGCGAAAATCAGACGGTTTTAAAGTTAAGTTAATGGTCCGAATCAATTTTTCAATTTTTTGTCATCAAAATTGAGAACTGAATCGGAAATTTTGGTTATGAAAAAATAGAACCGAAATCTACTTAAATTTTGCTCAAACTGACCAGAACAGAACCAAATGTGTCGATTCTAGTCTGGTTCTCGATTCTGGTCAGTTCTTGCTCACCCTTAGATTTATTAATTAATTTTATATGAAATAAAGAAGGAACATAATGCATTGTGATACATAGAATATAATTCTTGATTATATTAAAAGAATTTAACGTTGTGATTCATGTATTGTGTTTTCTCACTACAGAAATAATGTAAAACATAGACCAAGTGGGAAAATGTTAAGAGTGTTCTGGGTTTTCAACAAATGGGGATTGGTTTTTCTCATTTGTTGGTTTGGATGTTGGACAGCTTCTGTCAAAGAAATCGCCCACTCGTTTCCCCGCTCCGACAAGCCCATTCAGTTTCGTAAAAGAAACTGTTTCTGTAACTATTTATCACCTCGATGGAAGGAGATAACAACTTAAGAAAAGCATAAAACAAACACAGAGAGAGGTCCACCTAAGCCAAATGATTTTTCAGAAAAATACACAATTGTATTCTAATAGATAAAGTGTTGAAGTGACTAAACTCGAAAAAAATGAAGAAAAACAGTTGTCCCTGTTTTAGACATCAATGGCGGGAGGTAATTCGGTTATTTCTGCCCTTTGATCTAAACACTTTAGTTTTTGTATATAAAGCATGTTAGATCGGCATAATTAAGTTGCTGCCTGTAGGGAGAATTGTGCTTGAAGCATTAATTCTTACTTCATCAGTTAGTTGCTCCTTAACTGGCTATACTTTCTAGGCCTCAAGGAAGGGCAAGGACTGCAGCTACATTGGACCATTCTTGTTTACGTGCCTTATGGTTCTCATTTTGACTGGTTTTATCCAGGTTCCCACCTTTTCTTTTATCAGTAAACTTTTAGTTTATCATAATATCAGATCAACCTTTTCTTTCATCCAAGTAGCATCGATATTTCCGAGTAAAATTTGGGGTTTGTTTCTTGTTAGATCTTCTTCCCGCTTGGCCCGACGAGTGTCGCTATTTATGGTGGAATCATTGCAATGATTTTTTCAAGTTACATCGTTTATGACTCTGACAATCTGATCAAATGCTTTATGTATGACGAGTATATTTGGACATCGATCACTCTTTATCTCGACATTGTGAACCTATTTCTTGCCATTTTGCGAGTGCTGC
The DNA here is from genome assembly GCA_022433055.1 of Begonia peltatifolia. NCBI lineage: Eukaryota > Viridiplantae > Streptophyta > Magnoliopsida > Cucurbitales > Begoniaceae > Begonia > Begonia peltatifolia. The sequence goes on from CM039530.1 coordinate 8,671,318, forward strand.
GATCGGGTGACAACTAGAGGTGCATTATATCACCCAACACTTGAAATAGGTTAAACTTCTACCCACTTGTAAATGCAGAATGCCATGACCAAACAACAGGAATTATAAGCATACTAGTGTTGCTCTGTGGACTCACATTTTTTATGATAACCTTGCTTAAATATCATTATTATTATTATTATTATTATTATTATTATTAAACTCAATTTTTTGCATTATTGATTATTTGATAGTTGAATTGATTGAAATTAAAACACGCCTGATCGAATATCTCGAGATCTTATCTAAATGCCTTCAATTTGGGATACAAAGTCCTTAACAATTATCAGTGTTTCATGATTTTTTTATTGATTAAATTTATGAGTTTAGGAGGTTTTATTTTAAAATAAACACAATTTCAGTATTGTTTAAACAAGTATTTGCTTATATAATTAAATTAATACCAAATGTATAATCCGGTTTGATCTTGAAACACTATTTTTTATTGAGTAATTATATTTAGAGAATAAATATAATAATATTATTCTTTTAAAAAAGATATTTCTATTTATTTTGAATTTTTAAATTGAAGTTGCAATCCCGACATCTTGAGTGGCGGTACCAACAATTAGAGAAATGGCCCAACGTTGATCTTGATCTCAATTTTATTTTGTGAAAAGCAAATAGTTTTGTTCGAATCTTGACGCAAGACTACTCGGGTCGAGGTATCTGTTGTACAATATCGGAGCTTTGGATTAGTCCACTGGATAAAACTTAACGGCCCACTTTCTATTCAAAATTAAGTCAAAGACCGGCGAAAGAACGAGTCTCACCGATGGAGCCACCCCAAGCTCTTCCGGGACCAACCTGATTATCTGAACCGGATGATGAGCATTTGGCAGCTGAAGTCAATCTCTCAGAGGAGAGAGTAGGGGTTTTGATGACGGCCTCCATGCGTCTGCTGACATAACCCAAAAGAACATCAGAAGGGAAAAAGCGATATAAGATTATGATTCGAGTGTGATTCAAAAGCCTCACAACCTTATCATGTACGGCAGCCGGCAGGCATTGTAAGGAACAAGAGAGAGAGCATGATGGGGCGCGTGGATTTTCTGCATTCAGGCTCCTCTGATTGCAGGGACTAGTAGTAGGGCTCGAGGTGGGTGCGCAGAAGAGGGACGACCGCGACATCTATAAAGTAAGCATTAATCATTTATTTGCTGGATTGTGTTCTTGTCTTCTGACTTTACCCTTCGACACTAAGATTATGTCACCCATGAAAAATGCTTATTTTAATCCGTTTGTATCTGATGGGTTGTTCTAAGGAGTGATCTGCGAAATGATGGTAATCATTATAATCTTGTTCTTCTCACTGCTTTCTTTATGTCCATAGGAAGAGGAGATTTTCAGTCTCTTTTACACTATTTCACTTTTAAGAGACAGAATGGTTAAGCTTTGTAGATTAAAGTAGTTTTGCTTAGTTTTCATAATTGATGGCTGCGCGATTTGAAGGTCTAGTGAGTTGAAACTCGCACGCCTAGATAGGGCGTATTTTTTAAACGAAGCAAAGTCAATGGGGGGCAGGACTAGGACTTTTCAGGCCAACACGCTGATGCACTCTACCTGTTTGTCAAAATGCTCCAATTAGCTCTTCACTTCCCTTAACAAATGGGATAAAAAGCTTGAGAGTGATATTCCCTCAGTTTCAATCAAAACAATCCAATATCAATGTGGCCCCACCCATCCATTTAGGCACTATTCATCCACGAAACATTCATACTTTTTTAGTCAAAATATTGATAGCCCCATTTTTTTGTGTTGTACGCGCAAAAAATAGGACTGATATTTCTATCCATGCATAGAGAGAGTCAAATCTCTCCCTTTCATATGCGATCGCTAACTTGAGCATCGAGGCGAACCCTTGTATCTAGTCGAATTCTTTTCTCAGTTGTTTCTCCCTCTCTCTCTTGGCCAAATCTTAGAATTCTCAACATTTGCAAATGACAAGTGTGTGAGCGTGTGGCGGCTACTGGAACACGAATGCCGTGGAACAAAATTAGGTAAGTGGGGTTGAGATGTCGAAAGAAAGGAAAGAAGGGTCATCAAGGGGAAATGAAGGTGTTGGGGCACATGATAGATTAGATGATGCTTAGGTGGATGGATGGTGGGCATGGGTGTGATTGGAGGGGCGCAAAATGCCTGTGTGTGGGGGCTGCATGATGTGGGTAAAAGCAAAAGAAAGTGGCATTGGCAATGGCCGTGCTTATTGGGTTTCTAAAAGGCAGCAAAAGGGGGACCAACACTAGCATCAACCCAAAAAAGAAGGTCTTGAAAACCTTCAAAAAATGCCTTTTTTGTTGGGTTTTCAATAGAAAAGATTGATTTTTAGAGGGAAGATCATTCGTGGATATTGCACGTTGCCTCGGAACTCAAGTGTCTTGGTCGTTGCTTTTCGAGTAAAGAGATTTTCATTCGAAAGGATTTGGTTAGTGGTCTCTCCATTCTCGATGATAGTTGAAATTAGAGAATGTGTTTGTGCGTGAGAGCGAGGGCTCGGGTTGGTGGTGGTGGGTTGGCGCATGCCGCCTAGCACTTGAAGAATGGATTTGTGGTCATGATGGATATTAGGGTTTGCTACCACCTCGCGTCTACCTGCTAGATTATCAACAATCTCAAAACACAATGTGTTGAATTTAAAGTACTGAAATAGAGATATGTATTTGATATTTCTTCTTCTGACATGATGAAAAACTACTACTAATAATCTCTGGATATTGAATTATTTGAGTTGAGTTTTGTTTATACAAACGGGATGTGCTTGTTCAAACCCTAAAACCTTAAATCCAATACAATACCTTTTCAAATGTTTTTGCAAAAGAGTTGGAGCAAGTATTTGATATTTTAACGACGAACGATCATCGATACTCTTTTCTAAATCATATTCCCTCCCATTCTTAATGTTCACAAGGGTAGAGTTCGTGCCAATGTAAGAAACTTGTTGCTAAAGCTCCACACTCATTACTATCCTTTATGCTTCAAAGTTACTGTACCCTGCCATCATGAAATCAAACTCGACATGGCATCGACACTGCCCTTTTCCCCGACCAAGTTCCTCGACAGTCATCACCGATAATCTGATCTCTTTTTTAATAATAATAATTGTGGATAGTCAGAGAAGCAAGGGGAGAATGGAGAAGCAAAGAAATGATGGGTTCCTTCTTCCAACATTATAGAAATTGCATGCATGCCTTTTATCTCACTTTCAGGCCCCCTCCCTTCCCCTATTCCTCTGCCACGCCTCCTTCCATTTTCTTTCTTGATCTTTGACAACATTTTGTCATTAGAGTTTCGTTTATTTTTATTTTTAATTAGGGTGTCACTGTGTTTTTCATTTAGCAGTAGAGACACTTGCTCGTAATTATTTTTCAAAATGTGAATTATTTTTTTACTGTTTGCGACTTTCTTTCCTATAAAAACTCTTTTACTGCTTTTAGTACAATATTATCTGTTTTACACTAGAGCCTGCACAAATTTGTTCTTGAGGTCAGTTCAAAATGTATTGTACTAGGTAGAAAAAGAAACTCTACTTATAAACTAAACATTTTTTACTCTCATGCGAGATTGTACATCCTCTGCTAGTATGTGTTGAGTCTTTACACTGGACCGCTGAACTTCAAAGACTTAAGTTGAGCAATAATACATAGATATGGAAATAAGCAGAGTAAGAAGAGGGTTGCCCATCATTTTACGTGGATATAGCTATCGGCACGTCTTGCCTCCTTTTCTTTTAAGTAAAAAAGAATGACCACTAATCATAATTAACACATAAATTGCGCTTTCTGTCGTTTTTCACTTTGTGTTAATCAGAAGAAATTGGGGTTCTGCATGTGGAACAGTATTTCTCCATTACTTACAAACTAAACATGATCATAATCAGTAAATCATTATATGAGGAGTTAATTAAGATATAAAGTTTTCAGATTTACCTTCGCTTTAAGTTCAACTCAATTTTAACTCCAGAAAAAGAACAAAACAAATACAATATTAATATTTAATCCTTTCCCAACTTTGATGACAGAAACCAAGAAGAATTATTACACTGCAACTGCATCATCTAATTCACTCCATTATATTCCTACAATAATTATTCTTGGTTGCCGCATGCCTTCTCTCTCTCTCTCTCTCTTTCTCTCTCTCTCTCTATAAAATCCATAAACACCCCACCAAATTCTATCACCCATCAACCTCCATCTCCACGAAATAGAGTTGAAATCACGTCTGCAAGAGTTACGATCGTTTGGGACTTTCCGAGCACCATTTCAATGGCGGTCTCTGGTTTTGAGGGCTTTGAGAAGAGATTGGAGCTCCACTTCTTTGGTGACGACCCGGTTATGCAAATGGGTCTACGTCGGTTGGACTACGAGTCACTGCAACACGTCCTCCACTCCGTCCAATGCACCGTCGTCTCCGCCGTCGGGAACCACTACTTCGACGCCTACGTGTTGTCGGAATCGAGCCTCTTCGTTTATCCTACGAAGATCATTATCAAAACATGTGGGACCACCCAGCTACTCAAAGCGGTCCGTCCGTTAATTCACTACGCAAATCTTCTGGGCCTTACTATCTGTTCTTGCCGGTACACCAGAGGCAGCTTCATCTTCCCCAAAGCACAGCCTTTTCCTCACACTAGTTTTAAAGAAGAAGTTATCTATTTAGAAGAGAGTTTACCGATTCATCTCTGCTTCAGAAAAGCCTCAGTTATGCCATCCAAACTCTCTTCTCACTCGTGGCACGTTTTTGCCGCTACCAACGAAGCCCAGGCAATGCTTCATCAGCCGGAGCTTTACTACACCATTGAAATCTGCATGACGGAGCTCGACCGCCTTCTTTCCAGGAAATTCTTCCGTCGTCCTGGCGATTGCAAGACTGGCGACTCTGCTGGAAAAGAAATAACCGAAATCACAGGAATAGGCGACATCAATCGGAACGCTCTCGTTTGCGATTTTTCATTCGATCCATGCGGTTACTCGATGAACGGAATCGACGGAGTTCACTACTCGACCATCCACGTCACGCCGGAAGATGGTTACAGCTACGCTAGCTTCGAATGCATGGGATCAATATACGACGATCCCGATGAGTTGTTCCAGATGATGAAAAAGGTGGTCCAGATTTTCCGGCCTACAACCATGTCGGTATCTACCACCAGCGCCGGCTATGAGGTGTGGACGCGCATAACTGGCGCTCTCGACCCTCTCGGATTTAAACGCCGGAGTTGCTCAGCTGACGAGTTCCCGGGCGCCGGAAGCATCGTGTACCAGACGTTTAATGCTCGCCGGAAGTAGGCCAAAATGCAGCCACGATGCTGACGGAGAGTTCAGAGAGTGAAAAAATTGAAAGTAAGAGACGATACGAAACAAGGGTGAGTAGTCAGTACTGTAGCTGGCGATGACGTGGAAGAAAGTGATTTGTTAAAGTAAAATTTAAAAAATGTTAAAAATGGTCCACGAAGCTATGGCCGTTTGATCATTATTTTGGAATATCACGCCAATGATGTGGAGTGGAGAGTACAGGTGCAAAGGTCAATCATGCTGATCGGAGCATATTATCGTTTTCTCTTTATTTATTGTTTAAAAATTTTAATTTTAGTAAAATTGGGGCCATTATTTAAATAAAATTAAAGTTTTTTCTTTAAAAAAAAACCCTTAAATATCGATTTTTTTTTATAAAAAAACCATTAAAGTAAGTTTTTGATCAATTAAAACTTTGAACTATTAAAAATGAGCAAATTAAACCTTTCTCGATTGATCTATTAGGATATTCTAGGGCCACGTCGCACTAGAATGACTAATCTGGTTTGATCGATCTTACTACGCGACACGACCATTCAAGTTGGTCAGACTGACTGGTCAATCAATCAAGTCCGTGACTTAGTCACAAGCCTTGTTTTTTTGTGATCGGTCGACCAATCTCACTACTCGACACGATTATTCAGGTTGTGTTAGATTGACTAGTCGACCAATCAAGCTCGTGAGGTAGTCATGGGCCTAGTTTTTTGTGACTGGTCAGCCGGTTGGCTCTCCTATTTAAAAAGATACTCCCTCCTTCTTTCACTAACACTTTTACTTTCTAAAACTCTACTTCTTTGCTATTTTTTTACTCGAATAAAATTTCTCTCAGTAGAACTTTGTTCTAGCAAAATTTTCTTCCAAGATAATGATTGAGTTGTTATTTTTTTATAGATATTCATAAAATAAATTCTCTTGATTTATTTATGAAGATTTTTCCTTTTTAATTACGTAATTTAGTAATTGAAAAAATATTATGATAAATATTTCATATGTAGGCATACCATCTGAATGGTAATATATTTCGGCATCGCTAATTGATCTCTCGTCTAAGTCAATCTATTTACTTGAATCAGAATCTATCTATTAAAATAAATAAAAATAAAATAAATTGTCCATCCATTTTTAGGATTTAGATAGAAACTATTTTAAATAAAAAATTATAATAATACCATCGCTGTAAACGTGGAGAGCTATAACGATAAAAGTTACATTAGTGTTATTTTAAAAAAAAAAAACCCCTAAAAATATAATATGTAATTAAATCAAAAGGTTAAATGAATATTAAATAATAAAAACAAAAATCATAAAAAAATTTAATAAGACTATAACTAAAAGTCAATATCGAATAATCAGTAGAACAATGATAACAATTCCGCCGCTGTAAAATGTGGAGAGTATTGATCAGGATAATTTTTAGGAAAAACTGTACTAAACAATCTCTTAGACATAATTGACAGAATTATTTTTCCAAATAAATTTTCAGAAAAAGATAGAATGGTCACAAACGGTTTTACTTAAAACACAATCTCCTAAACAAGATTTACTTATATAGTATAAATGCACCACTAAATAAACGATAACAGATGCGATATGAAAAATACTTGAAATAAAATGTGAGATGAAAATAGTCAGGTCTCGACCTTATTAATATTGAATAATATAAAAAAATATATAATATAATTTAGATAGCATTAAAGTAATAATAATAACCTATAATAAGAAAAGTTATATTAATATAAATTATTTTTAAAATACCCAAAAAATAATATTTATTATAATATTTTTTCAAGTAATAAATAACGTAATTAAAAAGAGAAAAACTTTATGAATAAATCAAAAGAATTTATTTTACGAATATTTATCAAAATTTAGACTATCAAAACAACTCAAACATTAGCCAGAACAAATATCTACTAAGAAAAATTTCATCGGAGTAAGAAAATAACGAGAAATAGAGTTTCAGAATGCAGATATGTGAGTGAAAGGGGAAGGGAGCCTCTACTTAAATAGAAGAAGCAACCGGTCGATCGGTCTCAGAAAACAAGGCCCATGACTAAGTCACGGGCCTGACTGGTCAGTCTGACACGGCCTGAATGGTAGTGTCGTGTAGTGAGACTGGTCGACCGGTTGGCGGATCATTCCAATGCCACGTGGCACTGGAATATCATAACTGGTCGACCAGGAAATATTTAATTTGCCCATTTTTAATAATTTAATATTTTAATTGATCAAAAACTTACTTTAAGTGTTTTTCAATTAAAAAAAACTCATATATATTTCAGAATTTAAAAAAAAAATCTCAAAATTAATTCAAATGAACAATTAACATTTGTGGGCCCAACCCACAGGGCTCAATCTCTCAGCCTAGCCTACTCTAGCTTGGACGAGATGTTCTGATATGTAATCCTTATTCTCATAGTTTCCCAATTTACCCCCTTATTCTTATCCTAATTACACTAGTATTCATTCTACTCGGGATGAGTAAAACTATCTTTCTAGAATTATGAATTATAGACTATTTAAAATGCTGGAAATATTTTGAAAAATGAATTTGAAGGTTTATCAAAAGTTGTTTTCTATCAAACTTCAATCCTATGGTGAGATTTTGACACTCTAAAAGATAATGAAAGTGCTTAAATATATGCATTGAGAGTTGGTGAAGCAATCTAAAAATAATTTGTTAATGGGAGGATTTCACTTGCCATGTTGCTGGTTGAAATAGATGAATCTAGTTTTTCATTCAGGATAGAAGTGTATTGAACTTTTAACATTATTCATCAAAAACTTAGTTGAAGGTGAAGAAATCCAAGTAAATTTGTCAAGATGGCGAGGAGTATGGATGTGCTTGTGGAAAAGAAATGTGTAAAAAAACTGCAGTAGTTAAAGAATTATATCAACTTTTCAAATTTTTAGGAAATGTTAAAATGAGTCAACATAATTCATGATAATTTTAAATATCAAATATATACACACACACACACATATGCACGTGCACAAAAAAATAATGGTGCATCGTATAGATTTCTTCATGAAAATCACTATTCAAGAAGACATTCTTGACATCCATTTGAGATATTTTTTATTGATGAGCAGAGGTAAATGCAATCATAGTGCGAACGGTCGTCCTCTTTGCAACATGAGCAAGCATATTTTCATAATCCATATCATAAGCATAGGAGTAGCCCTGATCAACAAGACAAGCCGTGTATCGTTCAATGGATCTATCAGACTTAGTTTTTATCTTGTAAACGGATACAAATTAAGTATAGGATTTGTTTTAACTTTTAAGGGTTAGTTTTTTCTCAGCTTTTGTGTGATGGTTCAGAAATTCACTAGATCTTAACTAGAATAAAGACATGAAAAGTAGCTCCAAAAGTTGTGAAACCTGACCATGAACTTACTTGAGATGTTGATGATAACCTCGCAGACATAAGAACAATTGGGTTGTTTCAACAAGATGCTAATGTTTCCTTTCAGCAACTCTATTTTGTTAAGAAATATCAGTACATGAAGTTTGATAAATAGTCTTGTCAGAAGCAAGTAGATGCAAAAAATCGTGAGAAGTGTATTGACCCCCCAAATCATAACGAAAACACTTGATGATGGTTGAATGTTAAGTTTTTACAAGAATCCAAAAGGTGGTGAAAAGGCTAAGATAATCAGATCTATGTCTTATAAAATAAACCTAAGTATAACGAGAGTAATCATCAACAAACGAAACATAATATCTTGAACCTCATTTTGTTGGAACAAGAGAGAGTCTCCAAACATGCACAAGATCAAATGGAACAAAAGAAAGAGAAATATTCTTAAGAAAGAGTAAAGCAGAAAATTTTGCCAGTTAGAAGTTAGAAATATCATGATTGTCTAAATGTCCTAATGCACCTATAGATACCAAAAACTGTAACCGAGACACTGAAATATAACCTAAACGTGAGTGCCATAGATAAAAAGCATAAGACAACCGACTCAAACAAAAAGAAGAAAAATCCACACTAGAAAAATTCACACTAGAAGCTGCAATATCTGAAACTTTGAGTTGATCCAAAACATAAACTCCTGCTGCATACGACCTGTCCCAATCACCTTTTGAAAGCGCGAATCCTGTACAGAACCAAGTGAACGAAAAAAATGAGATTAAGTATGCAGACTCACATAATTGACTAACATAAATAAGATTGAGAGTAAGACTAAGAATATAATAAAAATTTGAAAAAGATATAAGAGAAGTAATAGTGATATAGGAATGTTATCGGCAGTCATGATTAATACAAAAGAATTGAGAAATAAGGACACAAAAGAAGACAAATAGGGAGACATATGATGAGAGGCACCTGAATCCAAGACCCAAAACGAAGAGGATATATATACCTGAGAAACCAGACGAGGACAAACCTTTATGAGAGGCAGCCGACATAGTATGGGGTTGTGAGACAAGAAACTGTTGAAACTGTTCAAATATAGATGAATCCAAAAGCGGGGCAGCCACTGCATTATTGAACGGAGGTGGTCACTATGTCCATTGAATATATTGTGGCGAGAAAAAAGGTTGTTGCTGCATTGGCACCGGTGCACGGTATTGCGACTGTGGTGGTTGTTATGGTAGCTATGATTTACCCTTATTCAGCAGTAACGGATACTGAGACTTCCAATGACCCTTAGGACACTTATCATGAGAGACTTTAGAAGACGACCATTTTTGGTTGCTAGTTGAAGATTGTTGTGGTACTGCAAATACAAATGGAGCAAGAGATGAGATAATCCCCTTATCGGCCTGAAGCTTAAAACGAATCTCTTCAGTTAACATTTCATTGACCACTGAATCAACAAAAGGAAGAAGAGTGCGATAGAGGATTGACCCATATAATCCCTCAAATTCATGGCGAAGAGCCATCAGGAACTGTACCAAACACTTTGATTCTCTCCGAGTGATGTAAGTTGGAAATGTGCACAAATCTGAAGATTCTGTTAATGTCGGTTGGTCCCATAGTGCTAACATAGCAGAATGAAAATCTTGAAGATCTTGAATACTCATATCTTTCTGTTGAAGTGGCCGAATTTCTACTTCCAATTGATATTGTTAGGCAAATTTAGACTGTGTGTATAACCTGGCCAAATGATCTCAGACCTCTTGAACAGTCTCATACTTTGCCAACTGAACACTAATAGAATGCGTAACAAAGTTGTTAATCCACGAAATAATCTTAGAATTGTCAGACTCTCAAGCATCTAGTAGAGTCTCATAGTCAGTGGTCTTACTGTCTCTTGGCTTCACTCACACACCTACGTCATAACTCCACATAGATTTCTCACACAAGAAATTTTTCATAACATAACTCAAATACGAGTAATTTTTACCATCAAATTGGACACTAATCGACTGGAGAGAATCATCTTTACAATAGAGACTGTCAATAAAGAGAAGGGAGAAACCCTCAAATCGGTTGCTCCTCCAAGTCCTAGCCGCTTCCAAGTCGCAAATCTACCGAGAGAGACTGTCAATCGCCGTTCAAATAGTTAACCCGATCTGCTCAGCTACAACGACGTCTGAACACAATCTCTAATCATATCAAAAACCGACTTCTTATACCATGTAGAAAGAGAGAGAGAAAATAGAAATCGTGAATTGCAGAATGTTGGATAGATGATATACGTATAGCTAGGGTAAAACAAAAAGATAAGACTAAACTATCCTTAATAATAATATATGCTTACATTATCTACCAGGGAGGACGTTTTTCCCTTCATTGGCTACCAACTAGTACGGGATGCCATTTAAGGAGAACTGAGCTCCACCCATTCTATTTGCCAATCTCACTGTGTAGTCCTTGACAGAATCAAAAGCAATAAAAATATCATCTTTCTTCCTGTAAAATGAAGAAAAATCATATTAATTCAACAAAAAAAAAAAAAAAAAAGAAGAAAAATCGACCATTTTTATCGGGCAGAATGAAGGAGAGTAGAAGAGTAGCTCCATAATTAGTGAATTTTAAAGAGAAATTTTCTTTCTTGAACACATAAATTTCAACATTCCCCTCGCCTGCAGAGCAATTGATATGAGCAAAGGCAAAGGCAAAGGCAAAGGCTATTAAAAGTAGTGAGTAAAACAGAGAGTTTGCTCTCGCCATTTTTGGTGGTGTTCATTACTTTTATGAAGAACTTGTCTTCTTTGTGTGCACGTGGCCTTCTTTTAACAAGACATTCTAACAGAGTGTCAATTGATTACAAGTCAAAATACAAAACGTCAATTAATTGATAAAATTAAAAATTCAAGATATTCCTCACAAATATTCTCGACAATTTATATTTATCCTTAAAATTTCAAATTTTGCTAATTTCTTCCCGTAAATGGTTCGTATTATGATGGCATAGTCAACTCGATCAAATTATAAAAAGATTAATCAAAATTCAATCATTTCTTTTCAGATTAAAAGTTCAATCATTTTCAAGACTGAGATTTGAAAGTGTCGAAGTGCGTCGGCCAATTCTCTGGTCCCCAGAAGCCAATCACTCAAAAACTGAATGGGAAACCTACTTCCCTCGCATCTGCCTGCACCTTCACTGCAATCAAGTCACAGCAAACGTCGTTTTGTTCGAATCGTCGCCTCTTCTCTCTCTAAAATCTTGGTAGATTGCTCTTGTCCTGTCGTTCGATTCTATTTTCTCAGACACTGTGCAGTGGTGGATAGGTGTGTTTTCTTGGAATACGAGCTTTCTTCACACTAACCCACCCATGCACACTTCGCATCTCGTTACTCTTTCTCTCTCTACATTTTCGCAAGGGAAACTTTTTTTTTTTTTCCCTTTAAACGAGAACGCGCCCCACCATCTCCTCCTTTCTTGAAAATTTTGTTGAAGTGTTGTGATCTTGGGCCGTGATCTCTGTGAATTCGCAAAACCCCACCGCACGTTCTGCTCTAAAAGTCTCGGAAATCGTTTTCGTTTCGTCTGCAGAAAAAGTTTCCGGAAAACCCTTTTCTTGGACAAGACCCAGGTGAGAAACTTATTTCTCACTGATCACTGCATTCCTGGGTCTTCTGCTTACAGATTTTGTTAGTTTTCGTCTTGATTAGCTTTCCAACTGGGTATTCTTCCCGAGATACCACGTGGAAAGTCCCAAAATATCGGATTGCAGGGTACCTTGTCTACGATTTGGATACAAATAAGTTCCAGGTTTAATTAATTTGCTTTTTCTCATAGACATTTCTCAAAACATCTGGACTACCGTTTGAATTATGGGTTGTGTACATGGTAAATGTTGTAGTCGGTACCCTTGCTCGTCGGACGGGGACTCGCCGGAATTGCACGAAACCGGTCCTGTCAGTGTGCAAGGGAAATACATTTTAACGGAGAGATCATTGGAGGTTGTATCTGTGCCCTCCCACGGTTACCGTTTGGAATACTCTTTTCTTTCTCAGCGAGGTTATTACCCCGATACTCCCGACAAGGAAAACCAAGATACTTTCTGTATCAGAACTCAAATCCAAGGCGACCCAAGTATTCATTTCTTTGGAGTTTTCGATGGGCATGGTCAATTTGGCGCTGAGTGTTCTAACTTTGTCAAGGAAAGGCTAGTAGAAACCCTGTCAAACGACTCCGCTTTGTTGGATGATCCAGTAAAAGCCTTCAGTTTGGCATTTTCGACCACAAATCGTGAACTACACGAAAGCAAAATTGATGATTCATTAAGTGGCACTACAGCAATCACTGTACTTCTGATTGGGGAAACCCTTTTGGTTGCAAATGTGGGCGATTCTAGGGCGGTGATTGCTGTTAAAGAAGGGAATCAAATTGTGGCCGAGGATCTATCACACGATCAAACACCCTTTAGAAAGGATGAGTACAAGAGGGTGAAGTTCTGTGGAGCTAGGGTCTTGAGTGTTGATCAAGTGGAAGGATTGAAGGATCCCGATGTTCAAAGCTGGGGCGATGAGGAAAGTCAAGGGAGCGATCCTCCGCGTTTGTGGGTCCAAGGAGGGATGTATCCCGGCACTGCATTTACGAGGAGTGTTGGAGATAGTATAGCTGAGGGTATTGGTGTTATTGCAGAGCCTGAAGTGTCGATGATTCAACTAACCCCTAATCATCTTTTCTTCGTCGTTGCAAGTGATGGAGTTTTCGAGTTCCTTTCCAGCCAAACTGTTGTCGATATGGTATGTCTGCCGCAGGCCGACTTTTTTGCTTTTATTTTTTTGGTTGAAAATCTTTCTTAGTTAATAAGATTATCATTTATCACCAAGAGTGTTATTGATATTTTTGAGCTTTTCTTATTGATTTTGATAAAGCTGCCTTACCTTTTGTTGATTTTGCTCTGATGAGCCACTTCAGTGCCGTAAATGATATTTGAATGGTTAACTTTCTAGCTTTGTTTATTATGATAGCATTCAAAGAGTTGCAGGTTAATTACTCTAAAATTTATATAAAATCGAATGGCTTCTTAAATTCCATGTACTTTTTTCTCATAGTTCTCTCACTATTTATGCCTATCAATTCATGTTACCAGAACTTGGCAATTTATCGGTTTGTAGATCTTGATTCACTGTGTTCCCCTCAATTTTCTGGTTTTAAAACCATTATTGTCAATCTTAATATCTCTCCCATTTACAGATTTTCTTGCTATCCTTTTTCAACTAGGTATCTAGATATACAGACCCCCGTGATGCTTGCTCTGCAATTGCTGGAGAATCTTACAAACTATGGCTGGAAAATGAAAACCGGACTGATGATATAACAATTATGATAGTTCATATCAAAGGCTTGTCTAATGTAAGAATGACTCAAACATAACCATCTTCGCATTGTGTCATCATCAATATTAGTCATAGCTCTTAGTCATATAATAAGTTGCTGACAGGCTGATGAGTCGATTTTCTGATGATGATTTGAGTGCGTGTTTGAGGGTCGCTAATGATTTCTTGAGTTGCTTTTATTATGGCCGCACATGATGAGGTTGTTATAATTATTGAAGTTCAAGATCATCATAATTCGTCTCTATGACTCGAACATGACCATCTTTGCATCATGTCATCATCAATATTAGTCGTAGTTCTCTGTCGCATAATAAGTTGTTGACTGGATGTTAAAATGATCTAAAACTGGGTTTTTAGTATGAGCTTCAAGTATGATTAGATTGAATGGCTTAATTGATAGTAATTCTATCACATGTAGTCAGGTGCTGCTACTAGTGCTGGATCTAGCATGATGAGAATTAGGCCGGCATGGCCTGGTAAAGGATCGTCTGAGCTATCTTCTACCATTGGTGGGTCCGACATTTATCGTTCAGTGAGAAGTGAGTTTTCTGATCTACCAACTTCACACCGTGTGGCCTTAATGAATTGGAGCCCGGCGATTGTTGTACCATCTCCAACACATCACCGACCTTTGGAAGTGGTGGGTCATTAAGTCCTGTCTAGTATTCTTCAATGACCATGGAATTTCTATCTCTTTACATGCCTGACTGATTGAAGTTTGAAAAGAAAGCTCAGGCATTATTAGAAACCTTTTTAAGTGTCATGTTTATACGAATTAAAACTTAGCATATTGTACACTTTGCTTTTGCCATTTTCTTTTTCAGATCAAATTCTACCTTATTTACCAAGATATAATGTATTTGTTTGGTATGGGACTGACTCGATGATGTTTTGGATGGTGCGGTGACCCGACAGGATGTAGGGTAGCGGCTCAAGAGCAATCTTCTCGACACATGTTATACTCTCCAGGTCCCGATAGTAGCTAATTATAACCATGGATCCGGGTTCTAAGTTCTAACTACACCAGCCTTATTGGGTAATCTTCTCCTTTGGGGCTGAGGTGGTTTTTACTTGCTAGATCTGCTTCTAACAAGATGAAGATAGCTTAACGTGAGTTGAAATGAATAAAAGAAGTAATAAGATTGCTGTTGATTCTCGTGCGAGTTGCTTCGAATGTCAAATTATATGCATTTTTTCATTTATGAGAAATTCTTCAGAAATTATATTTTTACTCTTATTATATTCTATTAAAATATTTACTAATAATTTATAAATAATTTATTTATTATATTAATTGTACCGATCATTATCTATACATCTATGAGTATTTAAAAAAAAATAAAATAAAACAAAAAATTTATTCAAAACATTTTATTCAACAATAATGAATGAAGGAATAGATTAGCAAATATGGACCTCATATTTGGCTCTACCATCCTGCTTTTGCTCTTCGATATTTCGTCAGTGTGAAATGGAACACAAAATCTAACAAAGGATTCGAAAAAATCTCCCTCAATTCTTCTAGATAAATGCTTGGTTATTGACACATTGGTTGTAAGTCAGAAGTATACAGACAGCTTATCATCTATCATGTTCTGCAATACGTTACATTGCTCCAACAGCATGCTTAAGTTATCTGCTTCCTTGTTGACTCTGCAAGCAACAACTATGTCCCTACCAGTTTCTTCTAATCCAGAACTAAAGCAAGGTATTATGGCAGAGCTAACAAAACTAACTGTTTCATCCACTTTTTGGCAACTTACTTTGTCAATCTCTTGAGTCTTACCATTAGGAAGAATTTGATTAGATTCTGGCTGCCGTTGATCCTCGCCACACCAAAGTGTGCCATAGCTCACTTCGATGATTTCATCTAAAGATGGCAGATTTAGATGATTTGGAGATAATATATGAAGGCCGCTGTTTTCATCTCCTGAAGTTGGAAAAGTACCGCGATGGGAATCCAGTACATAAGCGAAGGAATGAACTCCGCGGGTTAAACTCATTAGGCGCCAGTTGATTATTCGTCTGAAAATCATGATCCACTTTGGAACAATAGAGTAGCCGGAATTTTTATGCTCAAGATATGCATATCTCTGTAACATTATACATGCTTCCTTCGTTGCAAGCCCACCTCCCAGCATTTTACATGATTTTGTCAAATATTTTACCAAAGAAGTCTCAAGATAAGCTCTGCAGATGTCTATTTCTTTTCGCATGTTAGAACTCCGAGTTAACTGAGAGGTACAATCAGGAAAAGGAGGAAGCTTAAGATCCATTAGTGCATGCTTAAGTCGTTCAACATTATCTTGCAAGCTCCATCCTATGGTAGGCAACCCCATGCTCACCATTGTCTGTTCGTCACTTGACTCTGGGAGCAGAGAAATCTCTGGACAAGGCCAACTGGTAGGATTTCCTTCAGTAGCCAAACAAACTTCCGCAAGTGTCCTATCTAAGGCATTATTGAATGCTGAGATACAGACATTTGGACCTACTTCATAGTCTTTCAAATTATTGAGCACCTCCAATGAAGAATTCAAGTGAGTAAGAATCAGTTCATTTGTTCTTACAGTATGAAGAACGGGTTGCTGAGGTACTTCCTCCGCAAGCCACTGTAAACCCTCCCTCAATTGCTTGTCACTGAAAAACCCATCTGAAAGTTCCATTTCATGTTTTTCGACCAAAGGAACAACCAGAAAGCTACTTACACGAGACTTATCTATCTTATGAAGACTCAGTCCATCAGTCAAAGAGGAAGAAACATCTGAAATATCCCGGTGATATAACCCAATTAAAATCAAAAGGGGTAAGGAAGAACCTAAAGGAATTGACATCACCAGCCTGTGGAGTTGGACCTTTTGAATGTCCCAAGGGATGTTTTCAGATATGACAAACAGAATTGCGCTTGCCCCAGCCATAGTTTCGTCAAGGTTGTCAAAATTTACATC
Source organism: Begonia peltatifolia (assembly GCA_022433055.1). Taxonomy (NCBI): domain Eukaryota; kingdom Viridiplantae; phylum Streptophyta; class Magnoliopsida; order Cucurbitales; family Begoniaceae; genus Begonia; species Begonia peltatifolia. Next base: position 8,688,343 of record CM039530.1, read on the forward strand.
CTTTACAACAGACAGGCAGCATGTCCCATAGATATCAGATTGGTTGAAAGCCCATTTCTTCCATATAGACAGACCAGGGGACGTGAAAACAAGATTAACATCATTTTTGTTGGAGGGCATTACTTTTGAAAGCAGCCAGGCTCCTGCTGTTGAATGAGCAACTTGGCTATTCTGTCCTTGATTATCTGGCGGTGGGTTACTCCACTGAGAGCACACTACAACTTTCCAGCAGATACATTTACTGCAAGGATTTCTCTGGTTCAATTTTTCGGCAACAACATCAGAAACGTTAAGGCTTGACCATGATAGTTGATGCCTCTTATGTCTCTCCATCATAACACAGTCAATGTCAAACACACCAAAAGTACCTGCTTGCTGCATAAAAATAGAACTATCTGAGCATCAGGATGAAAGAAATCAGCTCTAAAAACTTAAATTCGCAATTAAGTTGTTGTTTTTGGAAGAGAATATCAAAACAAATACAATCTACTTTAACTAAATAAGATAGTTCACAAGACTAATAATTGAAGGAAGGTCAAAAACAAATTAAAACAAAATAAGAATGGGATCAGTAGGTAGCTTGTCTGTCTATGAGCAAAGTGCAAAATATATACTGAACAGATGGAGTTTTACTACTTTTTAAAAGTGTCTGCAGAAAGGAGAGCGGAAATTTGAGGGAGAAAAAGGAAATTGAAATATAGACTAGAAAAAATTGCCTCTTTGTTTAGCTGGATTGGAGGCCCCATGGATAGTAAATTTAATGCAGTATTTGCTGCTAATATTCTTTGTTCCCTTAGTTCCTTTTTCTTCATAGATCGGCGCTTCCACAATCTAGTAAGAGAGAAGAACAGGAGTTGGGTTGGGAAGGATAACGACCTTAAAAAGGAAATTAAGGAAATAGGACAAGATACCAAACCTTATGATCAACTTGAGTTTTGCGTCAGCAACTTCTTTTTCCTGATGAGCCACAATTTCATCATCTTTATTTTTTTGATTATTATGTGAAAGTTCTTCATCTTTCAAGTTTCTAAGGAATGAGCTCTGAGGGGGCACCAGGTCCTCCTCCACATAATAATGCTTACCACCTGGAGATCGATCTTGTGGAGCGGCTTTTGATACAATTGGAAATGACCACTCTTTCGTTCTTGGAAACTTACTTTTCTCTTGAGAGCGGTCAAAAATACCATCAAAACTTGGTTTGCCAACATTTTTAAGTTCAGTAGATGGAGGTATCGACATGGAAACACTGAATGGTGCCTGAAAACCATCAGATGATGCAGGAAAAACATGAGCTATTTGATGATCATCGTGCAATCTACCAACTACAGGTGTTACAATGGGTGGTTGCACTTGGTGGCGACCTTCCTGGTGTGAAGTCTCCATTTCTGGCATCTCTTCATCAACCACTTGAACAGAATTTTCCTTCTTAGGATGTGAAACATCGAAAGAAAATTTCTTTTCAAAAGATAGAACCCTTTGTGGTTCCTTATTTATCTTCGGATACTGAATTTTGTTTGTTGCTGCAGGCAAGTTTATGATCTGATTGGCAGGAGACACATCCCCAACTATTTTATTTGACTTCTTCATGTGTACAAGTTTAGAACACTTGGTAGGATAGTCTTTATCTTTATTGAGAAATGGACCATCCCTAACCACATATGGCTCCTCAAAAACCTTCAGCTGAAAACCATGATACTCCAAAAGGCTCTCGATGTCCTCTTCCTGGCATCCCATTTAGACAACATAAGTCATCCTCAACAGTCCGGATGAAGTCCAAAAAGGAAAACTGCATTCAGTCAAGAGTTAAGTACCTCCATCCCCAGCCACTTAGCAACATGAGAAACAGGTAAACCTTGATTATTTGGCAGACCAGAGTGCAGTGAAGCAAGAGCCTGGGTCCGAAGCTGATAAATAAAAAAACAATACAATCAATAAATTCAGTAAAATTTGCAATGTACAATGACCCTGACATTACAATGAGCTGAAAACATATTAGCAACACAAAAACACAGCCACTGACCATGGCGATAAACTAAAAGCATAACCAATGTGATGCAAAGCTAGTCATAGACATGGAAAATATGGGGAAAAACTATTTTTAGCTTCCCATCATCACAGGTTGTAGCCTAATTTTCATTTTCCCTTACAAATAAGCTTAATTATACTGGAAAAAAGTTCTTTAAATGTATACATTTTCCATCCTTGTGCAAAGAAATTACATAAACCTTAAAAATTAAGTATACAAAGAGAACAAGGAAATCACGTAGCAATGCAATAAGACAGTGAAAATTTAATACAGCACCCAAAATACCCACTAATTTCTAGCTTTTAAATAACTAAAAAATAGATAGAGATGCGCTGTAATAAATTCACTTGTCTTCCTACAAAATATTAGAGGTTTATCTAAGCATGTCATATCATTAATTATTACTCCCTGCTCTTGCTCTAATACTTGACAGAAAAGGTAAACACCTCTCAAACAACAAGTGTCTTTTGCATTACGTACATGGTTTGATTATGCTTATGTTCTTAAAGAACAACAGAAAGAAGAGCTGTTACTCATACCTTTGAAAAATGAGCATGCATCAAGCATGCTTGAAGGTAACTTGCCTTCCTCGCAAGCCGAAAGAAGGCAATGAAATTACCTGCCCTGCAAGCTCTGTTAAAATAACATTCAATAATTAGACATAAATTACTATCACAACTAGCACGAGTACATATACAAAAATAAAGAGAAAAAATGAAAATAAAAACCTTGCTACATCACGGGCAAACAAAACTTCTGGAGTTTGTCTTATTTCAGGGGTCATCTTCGCAAGATCAAGTGAGAGTTCTGCAGGTTCAACCTAGCAGGAATTCACTTATATTCAAAGACATCAAAAAAGACGAAACACATAAAACTGAAGTTCCCTGCAGATGACTTACTCTGTACCCAGGATGTTTGTCCAACTTGAGAAGTGCATAGTAACCTCGAAAATTTTTCTCAGAAGGGAGATGTATCCCTTTCTTTCTGTGGTCATTATACATTTCAAACAACTCTACTGATGTTTTGTTCATTTGTTCAATGTTAAGATGTGCGTCAAAACCTTCTGAAAAGCCTTCTCCTTTTGAGTATTCACATAATTCATGCATTGCAATAATGTGAAGTCTTATCTGCTCAACCAACAACCACAGTATTAGTCCTCGAGGATTCTGAAAATATTACCAAGCAATTGCTTCATTGCAAATAATAATAATAAACAAAAATAAAATAAAACTCCCAAGTGAAATGAGATATTAAAATGATAAAAGTTTAAGTATGAGTAAAATAATACATTGTTTCTGTAAGATGCTAACACAAATTTACAAACCTCAAACACTTTTAAGTAGTAAATATTTTCATGATATTAAGTCATTTGAACTCCTTTAAGCGCATTATTCATCACAGAAATGAGAGAAAATGTAATCTGAAAAGAAATTACACCAGCTCAAAAGAAAAAAAGAAAGAGAAAGAGACATCTTTCTCATGAGGATTCACCATTTGCTCAAGCATGGTAACAGCTTCCTGGTTAAAAATGTGCTGCATTCTTAAATCCATTCGAATTGCCCTCATCCTATCCCACAAGAAGTTATATATGCCAAGCAAACTCTCATCATAAGGTTGATCTAACAAACTAAGCAGGTAATCAATTGTCTTCTGGAGGACTGCAATAGGTCTTATCAGGCTTGCTTCACGTTCAGCTGTCCTGGTGTACTGGAAGGAAGAAAACGTAAGAAAATTATTTCATGCTTCTTGAGAGCAAGCAGTGAACTGAGTTATCAAGATAAAGGTAAAAGGAACCAGTCACGATCTAAATAAAAGTAACATGACTACCTTTTTAACAGCAAGGAATTTGTTAGTTTGATTTCTATCACCATCCAACCTTTCATACCGATCAAGATCCCCTTTCCTTTCTCGTTCTTCCCTTTCTGACTCTGAAGAAGAACCATAAGACCACTGCATAAATATTATGATAATAACAATAATGAAGCCAAAAATTTTAACTCTGACCAAAGTAGAATATTGAAAAATACAAAAATCAGAAGATATCTTTGTCGGAAGATAAACAGCGATTTTTCACAATTGTTGGACACGAGTAATTTGATCTTGACAAGGATTAGAAAGGACAAAACGTATAGTTTCAACCTTGGTTTCAATAGACCACGAAGTTTGGTGACATACCTGGACACATATCAGGACATGACCCAATTATGATGCCTGATGATTCCAGACCTTCATAATCAGATACTGGATTGACAGTGGTAGAATCACCAGCTAAATCAGTAGAACGATTGGCTACATGTTTTGGTTTTTCCAGCATGAACAATTCCTGTTTGTTCACAGGAGCACTTTCGTACACAATTTCATCACCTTGTTGTGCAGTTTCACTTAATTCAGCTTTAAAGCGAGCCAGTCTTTTTGCCTTGGCTTGGGTTTCTCTAAAAATTTACAAATAAAGTTCAAAATAAAAAAGCAGGGTGGGTTTTTAGGAATACATACTTGCCAATGCATTTTAGACCGAACAAATGCAAATGAAAGTCATACCTTTCTAAATCATCAAGTGGAGAATTAAAATTTCCTTCAAAGTCTTGTTCCAATGGAGGCGACCTTGTTCTTTTGGGGATTGGTGTGATAGTGGCCTTAGTTGCAATGGCTTCAAAAGACTTGCTAGTTTCAGATGACCGAGACCAGGTATTTGAATAAGAAGCCCCATAATTACCATCCGACCTGAAACCCTTTCCAGGAGGGGACACGGAAGTCCTGTCATGGAAATACATTTCATGCTAGTAATTATCTCCAAAAAAATAAGCGAAATTATTGACATATAGCTGGTCAAGGATTCAAAATGCTCCATCAACGTTACCACACTATTTCAACTTAACTATTGTTTTCACCTGTTCAGGACAACATTTTTGGTTTATAGGTGGGTGATTTTATAACACTAGACTACCAGCGAGTAATGAACAAGCTCAAATTTCTAACTACTTATGTAGTGAATAATGTCTCAAAAAAGAACAAGACAGAAAATATAACCATATGTAACGGTAAAATAGGTTACCTTGTATGATTATTCTGAGCAGGTTGAGAATTGTTGATGTTATTTACTGATGGTAATATTGGGGACCTGGTTCTCTTTGTTGCCTGAGCCTCACTGGAGCCAATGGGAAAACTTCTTCCCAAGTCATATCTTCCAACGGAAGATTGGACTACTGACTGATCTCGATAATCATTTAAGTTGGAATCGCTGCTAGAAACCTTTTTTGGAAAACTGGCCAATACAGGGGTATTGAAAAGGGGCCTGCACGGATGGTAACATTGATAAAGAGGATTGCAATCAAGTGGAAAATGATGAAGGAAAGTGAATAAATTTCTCGAGTCTATATTAAGTCATAAAATTTAGGAGACGCAGAACAATAAAAGTGGTATGTGATCACAAATCAATGTCTTCAAGCACATAAATCGATAGTTCCTCTAAAGAAAATCCAAATTGATGGTTTTCCATATGATTCACGGCAATACAAGAAGATAAAAATGACATTTAAAACTACAATAAAAAAAAATATATCCCTTGTGGACTTGCACTAAAAGCCAAAGCCAAAGCCAAAGTCAAAGTTTATAGTAAAACACAAAAAATAAGCTCTAGACAGTCTCTAAAAAGGTGCCCCATTAATAAGTAAAACCAGCCGCAAGATTTATGTGAGATGCCAAAGTATAAAAAGTGGTTTGAGAGAACAATTAAAGAGGTTCAACACAACATAAATGATGGAGGTAACGCTCACCTTTTAACTTTATTCATTCATGTTATGCAAATGAATATAATTTATGACAGGTCAGAAAATCAGGAATCACATATGATCCCATGGCAGCAGAGAGACTGCAGTTGGGATCTTCAAATTGCATCGTACACATAGACATTATATGTGTAACAACCGAAATTTTATCATGTTTTGTCCTTAAAATATTTTGTACAAAACCTTGCTAAAGTGAAATATCTTTTAAAGGCATTTTGTGTTAATAGAATGAAATAAAAGAATAAGAATAAAATGATGTTTACTGAAGGGAAGAAAAGAAAAATTAAGGAGGAAAAAGTTTACAAAAATCAACTTTGACTTGAGATGTTGATGGCTGGCGTTGAAAAAAAACAAAAACAAAGAGGGAATGCTACATGTAGGTTTTGTAAACTACATGTAATGTATGGAAAAGTAAAAAGTTTTATACTAGGTTAAAAATCAACCACCAGATTATTTTTTTTCTTATTAACTTTAACCCAAAATTGTCTATTACCCTTTCGTCTTCTTCACGGCAATCTTCATCCTCTCCTCCATTGCAGCTCCCTCTTTCAAAGATTTAAGGTAAGAAAAATTGGCATTGTTGGTTACACTTGTTAAAGGATATGTATTTGTGAGTTTTGGTGTTAGTTTTGAAAATTTTCGGTGGTGGGTTTTAAGATTAAGAAATCTGAAGATTTTGTTTAAATTCTCTTCTTGTTTAATGATTTAAACATGATATAAGATGATTCAATGGAATAGAATTGAAAGATAATGGATAATTATGCATGTTTGAGAATTGGTTAAAGTTAGGATAGAAAATCAGCCAAAAACAGGGCAGTTTCGATTTTAATTTTCTGACACTAGTTGAGTTTGATTTTTGATAAATGGATTCCATTATGTTAAACTAGACTCTTTAAGAATTCCATAACATTTTGAATCATTGAAATTGGTTTAAATATAACAAAAGATATGTATGCTTGAAGTTGAAATTTATGGCCAAAATACAGGGTAGATTCGGATTTCGTTCATTTTTCCCAATGTTTTGGTTTGCTTTTGATAAATGAAACTAGACACATTAAATTAAATTTTAGCTTTTAAATCGTTGAAAATTGAGTGAGTTATAAATTTTGAAGTTTAGCCAAAATTTAGATAGATATCCGAGAATTTGAATTGGAATTTATTATGAATGTGGAGTAATAATTGTAGTTTAGTAGTCTGCAACTTTGTGATGTTATTGATGGTTTTATGCACATGTATTAGGTTCTAAAACACCAAGAAAAAGTGATTAAGGTTAACTTGAACTGCTAAGGACTTGAAGTAAGTTTATATTACATGTGTTTAGCTCTTAAGGCCTACATTACAAAAGTACTAGGTAATGTATGATTTATAGGGTTTAATTATGAGTATTTAAGTTAGCAGAATACGTCTAGAGTTGGGTGTTCTTGTATTGCTAAGAATGTCTTTATGAATGTTTATGTCTATGCATTGAGGATATGGTTTATATTATATGCACAAGTATGTTCATGCATCATGTTTTTACGAAATTATACAAAATATTTTATGCATATGTTTTAGTAAGAAAAACATGAACATGTTATGTAATGTATTGATTAAATTGAGGGACGGAGAATGACATATGTTCTTGTCCTTCTCTAAAACTATGTAAAACTGTCCTTGCCTAAAGACTAGTGTGCCTAAAGACTAGTGGCATTTGTCCTTCTGTGGGACCAGGCAAAATCGTCCACGCCCAAGACACAAGTTATGTTCCTGAGCCTACTCCCCTAGTACGTTCTTTTAACCATCATGTCACTTGAACAGTAACGTAACGTAAGGTAATGTATGTTCATGTTTTAAAAGAATCATACATGCTCGAACATTTCATAGTATTAATATATTATTGTTGAGCTCTAAGCTCATTAGTTTAAACTTTGATGATGTAAGTGAAGAACTTCTAGGTGAGAACTACGTGTCTCAAGTTGATGATTAAGTATAATTGAAGGAACGAGCTCATGGGGTGCTTTTGTGACAGTCAAACAATATTTTAACCCGTCGGTGAAGTTTCTAACTTTGATATATAGTTACAATTTACATTTTTTTTGTTTTGAAACTACTGAAACTAATTGGTGTTGAGTATGATTTCATAGAAAATGTTTTGATGATGGATTTTCATTTGTAAATTTTTTAAATAATAAGCTATGCAAAGCTGGAAATTTTGTGAAAAGTTATGTTTAAGAGATTTTGGATGATGTTTATAGGTTATGAGAGGTTGGATGAAATTAGGGTAATTTTTATGAAGTGATATTAGGTGTTAAATGAAGAAAAGGAGAAAAAAAAAAGAGGTGTGGTGCGCGTGGGGCAGCAAGATGCGTGCATGGGGAGGCGCAATGGGCTTGCAAAGCCGCGCAATGTGCACGCGATGCGGGAGAGTGCAGCACTCAGCCGACCGATCGCTGATCTGGCACGAGCAATCGGCTGGGCAAGCAAAGGCATCATTCGGCACGCGAGAGGGTGCCGATCAGTTGCGCATAGGGAGTAACCGCACGCGAACTCCATGCAAAATTTTTAAGTTTTTGATATTTGTTTTTATGCAATCCAACCCAACTTCAAATGAATTCTTCCAAACTTATTTTATAAATATTTCTTATTTATTTTTAAAAGATTTAAGGGAGCTTAAAGTCAAAATTTCGATTATTTTAATTTTCAAAAAATTTCATGTGAAAGTTTAAATTCGATTATGTCAAGTGAGTCGCGACGTACAGGTCGTGACAATTTGACATAAAGAAAAAACTAACACCAAATGTGTAGAAACTTAAGGTTTCAAACTTTAAATTCAAATTCAAAATCCACAAATCAAACCTAATATAAGATTAGCCCTAAAATCTCTTAAGAATTAAAGGAAAACCGATTCAACTCACAGTTACATCTGAAAATCTTATTGGAAATTAGCTTTTCAACAAAGCTTCAAAAAATCTGATTGAAAATCAGATTTACAGTCTAGAGGAAGGCTGTAGATTCAGCTCTGAAAATTCAATGGCCATCAGATTTCCAAAACTGAAAATCCAACTCGAATTTCGAGGATGGTGGTTGAGAAACCTCCATTATAAATTGAGAGGCTTAGTGTGCCTCAAATACACTCAGGAAGCTCCTTCTCTCTCTCTCTCGGTCAGAATTCTTACCTTCGACCTCCGGTCTCCGAGCGCCACCAGTTCCGCTCGAGCAGCCAAGCTCTGACGAACTGCTATCGGTCGAGCTGCCACCGTTCTTTGAGAATCACCCTCTCAGGTGTCTAGTCTGCACTACGCGAAGAATAAGAAGAAAGAACGAGTTTTTATCTCAACTCATGAACCAGTGAATCAAACCACCTGATTCACTAAAGTCCGGTCCAACCAAACCGGTCCAACCGAACTGGCTCAACCGAACAAGACCCAACCCAATTTTGACCAGAATCGCCCAGACCGAACCAGATTGCTTCCAAATCGTCAAATTTGACCAAAAACTATCTGAAACAATCTGAATCCGACAGAGCCAATCTAAGAATAAGCCGGTACAGAATGTCTGCCTAAATCTTTGTGGAAATGGATTTATTAAAGTAAAAATTTGACATCGAATATTTTATTTATGCAGGAAAAATCCCGAAAGTTGTCCAAATTTATCTAATTCGCCCTCATCCGACCCAAGTCTACACGTAAGAAATTTCTGCCTAAATTCTTCTAAAATAATATTTATCTAGTAGGAATTTAATACAAAATATTTTATTCAAGCAGGATATTATTGAAATTTTGAAAAAAAATCTCAATAAACTTAAACTCTCGGAATGCAGGTATGTGAAAATACCACATTTTCAAAGTTTTGACTATGACCCAAAATATACGTTATTTTCTTATAATCATTTTATTTCATCATTCCGATATTTGGCACGCATATTTACATATTGACATATAATAATATAAAGATAAAATTAGTAGGACATTTTATATGCGTATGAATATGATGGAATTAACAAAAATTATGCGATAGCAAAGCCTGAACGACAATGAGATGACTAAGTTTGAACGAAATGAGATGGTTACATTTGAACAACAATAAGATGACTATGCCTGAACGAAAATGAGATGACAAACCCTGAATAACAATGAGATAACTAAATCTGAATAAATGTTGAAAAATAAAGTTTGAGCCAATATGTAACTGTTAAGTCAGAATTTGGTAAAAATAATGTTAAATTTTGCACATTTACATATTTTTTCTTACTACGTTATTCTCATAACTTATAATTTTGTAATGTATGTGAGTTTTTATCTGAGGAAAAAATAATTATGATCGACAACCTTCCAGAGGCAAACGTATACACAAGAAGACTGTTTTTTAAGAAATTTAAATTAGTATGTTTCAGTTTAAGAGAATATTTCATAAATTGTTTCAGTTGAAATTTTCAATAATTTACGTTGACTATGTTATTGAAAAAATTTTATGGATGGTTTTAATTCTGTATTTATTTTAATTTTGATCAAAGTTATTTAATAATTAAATATTATTTTAAGCTTCCGTACATTTAATGTTTTCATTCAAGTTTTTGTTGTTGTAACGGTTGAAATTAAATCTAATTTGTGAAATCAAATTGAAGAAAAATTTAAGATTTTAAAATTGAGAATTTAAAATTTGAGGCGTGACAAAATGATATTAATGTATGACAATATGTTTATTTCCTGTACACTTACTTTTAAAGAAGAATAAATTAGGCACCGACACCAAATGACATTAATGGATGACAACCTGCTTATTTACAGTGACGGTTACGTTCAAAGAAAAGTAAATTCTCTCTCTCTCTCACACATCTGAATATGAAATGTTTCTTTCTAGAAGGCACTCTACATCGCCAAAATATAGCATTTTAGATAATCTATGTAAAGGTGAAGAAAACAGTTTACCAGAATTTACCATTTTAGGATATCTCTGTCCAGATGAAAATAAAACAGTTCAGGAATAACTTTCTAGTACTTTCTCTATATAGGCATTTGGCATTCATTTAAGGATCATTGAATCTATACGATATTAAATTTAGAATGGGTTTACATTGCATGCGTGTTTCACCTAATCAGATAGCTAGTTAACAATCCAAATTCAAGCCATCTACACATAATGAATTTCACATTCTAACAGGACTACTTTACAAAAAGGAATATGCATTAAAGAAAATAAAGAGAGTGGCGGGTGGGTGGCGACAGACAAAAAATTATAAGCTTTATGGCCTCTGACCTATGAAATTCTGCAGAATTGGGATGACTTCCTTCAGATTTGATGCTCTGAAAACCTGGGGTTGGAACACTCATCTTCGCAGCAGCTTCTGCTCCCCTATAATTCCAATTTCCAAAGTAAGAGCACATTTTCCAAAGCCATGCAAACTATAACTAGAACAAGAAAAATTGAGGTCAACACAGTCACCAAATTTACAAGTAATTAATAGTAGGAACAATAATGTTCTTAGGAGTCAGGCAATGGAATACCTAAACCTTTGGATCCCTAAGGTACTTACTTTCAAACAATTACAATGATCTATAAATGCTAGGCTACATAGACACCGATAGCTCTCTTTTTCCTTGTTTTCCAACTGTGGATTCTCTTCACAGTAAGAATCCACAAAAATATATGTTGTATCAGTGCGAAAAAAAAAAAATGTCAAAAGTAAGATAAAACAGTTTTCCTAACATATAGATGTATGTCTTACCAATTAGATTCGCTCAGGAAACTTGTTGCGGGACCACTGTTCTGAGAAGGAGGTGGCTGAACTTTCCATACCTCATGTCCACTACAATTAGAAGCAAATCAGAATGTTATCCTAATGTACCATCGATGCATCTCCAGTGAATGCTTTGATACTACATTATCACGCCACTCCTAAGCAAAAGGTCTTGACGTAAATGCTTAAGTTTGTTTGATTTTTTTTAACGATTTATTTTTTTCTAAAATCAGGAATGAAATGGAATTGTCCTGATATTTGAAATATTAACCAAGACTTCTAGCCTATATCGTGGAAAGTAATTAACATATGTGCAGTAATGCTTCTTTTGCAAATTGAAATTCTGCTGGCAATTCACCGATTTGTAGCACATTTATTTATTTTTACTGGTCTTAGTGTGTATTCCTTTTGCGATTTTTGTTTTACATTGCCCTTGACTCATTAGTGAAAAAGACTTTCAATTAAAAGGGTTGTCACCAACATAGTATGTCAGTACCAACTTGCTGAAAACATAATTTTTTACCTTTTTTATCAGCCAAAAATTTACTGTTCCAACAAAATTGAATCCAATAGCTGGAAGCCCTAAAAGGAACCTGTCTATCTATCCTTTTAGTATTCCCTGAATGCACCTTGTGAATTCAAGCACTTAAACAGAACCAACAATCCAACGAAAAAATCACCAACATTTGTTCTATGCAAGAATTAAAAACATTAACTTGGACATTACATGTGACCCTATTACCCAAACGAACTTCGAATGCTCTGCGCAGTGCAACTATTAAAAGAAAATACTCAAAAGAAGTTCAAAACAAATACTCGAAACTCTTTCATCACTTCACGTCCATACAAATTAGACGAAAGGAGCTAAAAAGCAATTCCATGGCAAGGAAAAGAAAAATAGGCAAAGCAACAAGACAAACCTGTGAGGTTGTGGAGGCGAAGCATTCACCAAAGTAGGAGAAGGAGAGTCAGAAGCGGAGCGAGGAAAATTGCCGAATGCAGGTTGCGAATTGGGGCGTCCACCTGGTCCGGAATCCTTTCCAAACCCCAGATAAGACATTCTTCTTCTCTCGGAATTCAGCAACGCAGCTTCAGTTGGAATGAAGTTGAAATACAATTCTCAATTTCAAAAACAGAACAAAAAGGGTTCGAATCGCCGAAATCTGCCGATGAGGAGATTTTCAAAGGCGTTTTAGAAAAGAAAAACTTGGCATCTTATTTACACAGCTCCTCCTCGTCTTCCTCTTCTTTCTTCTACGATCTTGTCCTAAGCAAACCCTATTAATTTCCACAGCGCCGTTCGCAGTGACGGAAAGGAGGAGATTGACAGGCAGCTGGGTGTGAGCCAGAGCCTCGCCGAACAGACGTTGCAGTATCATGGGAGAAAGACGTTCGTGATTGATTTTGGAAAAGTGGCAACTTTTCAATCGCATTTTTATCACTTTATGCATGAGCATGACCAAAATGCCCCTTTTCAACATTAGCCAAAATTGATATTTTACAAATGAAAAGTCATAAATGCCCCTCAACACCCTAACCAGCTTCTATCTTCCCTTTATCTTTTTCATTTAAAAAGGCATATTTTATATTTTAATCTCTTATTTTTATAATTATTTATCTTATTATTTATAAGAATTGATGAACAACGTCAATTATACATGAATAACATCCGGTTTTTACAATTTCCATCAAAACTTGAAATAAGAACACAAGCTATTATTAGATAATGTCAAGCCCAATTTCTTATTTCACAATTTAATTTTATATTAGTGTGTTATTAATGTAACAATTATGATAGTTCAAAAATAATATCATCTAACTTAATAAGTAAATGATGCATTAAAATGTAAAATTAAGATATTATACCATAAATTATCAGATGTCAATGGAATCTCTCTCTCTACACTTTGCTCACGCCACAAATGACACCTACCTACTCAGATTTGAGTATTAAAAAATAATCATAAGAATATTTTAATAATTATATAATGCGTTGACAAATTTAATTTTTTTCAATCTATTAGGAAATTTTAAGAGAAATTAGAATTAATAAGAAAAAATTATTATAGATAAATTAGAAGGGCGTCAAAGATATTATGTTTATGATAATAATTGAATATTGTATTGCAAAATACTCTCGAGAGTAGTCTCTTTTCCAAGTGTGAAACTCGTGTTTGTTTTACGAGCTTGTGTTTTGCCAAATTTGTAGAGGTCACGTTGTGTGTTATTTTAGCAGTTTAGTTCAATGATCAATTTTATTTTCGTCATGGGGCTCCATCGCAGCACTTTGAACTCTACTCCAAACCGAAGCTAGTGCCCAAGGCTTACTTATGTAGACAGTTTGATTAGAGCCAAAAAGATTTGGATCCAGTTAAAACTCACAACTGATGGGGAAATGTCAGGCTAACATCCCTTACCTTAAATTCACACGTCTGCCAAAAAATTAACTCTAAACTGGTAAAACAGCAGTAGACAATCAACTAACCATTAAATCACAAACGATGAGAAGACGCATTAGAAGGAACCACAGCTTAAGAGGAGTCGCATAAAAAGAGGAACTACAAAGCATACCAAAGCATCTTCAACAATCCTGCTTTGGTCAAATCCACAATCATTGTTCTGGTATCATATCATTTTCAGAATCTAAAAAAGGAAAGTACAGTCAGTTGGTGATGGCACACAAAATTTTATACTAGGTAAGGCCCGTGCTCAATCCCTTCCTACTCTACATATTATCATTTATATGCTTCGCACTAGCTTTAATTTTTATTTGGTTGATTAAAGTTCAACTTACTCACAATTCATGGTTCCAATGACTGCAACGAAAAAAAAAAAGAACTTAAATTAAGTGCATCACTTCTAAGTTACACGTTCACCAGGAAAAAAAGTTATATATATGTTATAATCTGCAGCCCGCAGCAGACGAGTAAAGATGGTTTTGCTGAACATATAACATTAAACCGTCACCATTGTTTATGTTTACTACTTTCAGCGGTCCTAAGATAAACAAGAAATTGAACCACTTATTTATTTCTCAGCGATATATGATATGCCTAATACAAAAAACTGAGGGGAAAAACGAAAAGAAAAGGAAAAGACATGGTGAATATGGAGGACGTGTTAGAAAATACACAACTTACAACTACGTACGTGTACTTAGAGGCTCCAAGTCTTTCAGCTGAGCCGATAGTTGTGCGTGTTCATGTCTCATCCTCTCTAGTTGAGCCTCAACCATATACATCTCATCCTTGAGGTGGTGGAGTCGCTTTTCCAACCAAGCCACGGCCTCAGGAGTTCTTGAACCACCGCTTCCCATATTATTCATCTGGTCTGGTGAGCTGACATGGATGTGTTGTGGTCTGGCTAAAAGCATAACTATGCTTAACTGCAGTAAGATGGGAATGTTTAGTTGGGTATAATGAAAGCTATACAATAAACTTGTTACATGAATAGGAGATCGAAGAATATTATATCACAAGTAATCAACCCAACATGTCGTTTAATATGAAACTCATCCAAAAAGTCAATATATATGTTACTTTTTAATAAGAAAAGAAATTATATTAAATAAAAAAGGAAAAATAAGAGCTTTCTAAGGGAATATACAATTAAAAATAATAATAAATTTTATATTTCCAAATAGAAACAAAACTAAAGGATGAATCCTAGAGAATTTTCAAGTGTAAGTCCTACTCAAAGAAAACCTGCTTTTATATCAAAGACCATTATTAATTTCGGTTTGTTTTTTATTTCTCTTGGATTTGGGCATTTCCAGAAATTGAAACACGTTTTAAATACTTTGATGTATTCAAAAAACCATTAGACAAATGTTATAATTGAATATGAAAACTTACCTGCATCAAGAAAATTACTACGAAAATGATAATTAGGAGGTATGGAAGATGATTAGGACTTTTCAAGATCGAAGAGAACTTCGCCACGGGTTCTATTAACAAAGAAGTCAGAGAATTAGTGTCATTTTCTTGCAGAAGATTTCCAGCTTCCTTGTTAGCGTCAATGGAGCAAGATGTCTGTGCTAATCTCACAGAGTCATCACTCGACTCGTGTGATCTTCCTGAAGATTTTCCTGTTTTTACTTCCTTTACTTGTCCATTCTCAACTATGATATTAGAAGGTCGTTCCTCTGTTTAAGAAATTAATAATCATAAATGATATTTTTTTGTGACCATAAAACTACATCATGAATAATGTAATCATAATTATCATTCATTGATGGAAAAGGTAATAGAAATAGAAATAGCCTAGATTGTCCGACCTTTCCGTTTCTCAAGGTTTTTCTGCGTCAGTAACTCATGAGCCTGAAGAATAGAATATTTTTTCTATTATAACTTTCGTTTGTGATTATCTCTAAAGCATAATTAAAAATGATAAAAGACTCACCATATTTATCCAGGTAGCATAAGCCTCACGGCATTCTTCCATTGTTGACTGCACTATCTTTCCTGCATACACATTTATACATAATGGACATTGTATCAAAAACAGATTTTCCTCAAAATACTCCTCTAGTGGTGGACACATCGAGAAAAATAAAAACAACAACTGAAAATATCAGCATGATCAAATCTAGTTCACTAGCCTATATGCTCGCGCTTTATAATTTTAATGTTCTCTAATTCATAATATAAATGAAAGAGAAGTAAAATATGAGTAAATACATATAAATTTCCGTAGTGGTTCTTATTATCTTCTGAATCTTGCTATCATATTGATGCATGGTGAAAAATGGATGAAAGATCAGAATAGGAAAACGCTTCAAAACCTTGCACAAACCGAAAAACTCTCGATTCGGAAGAAAAACAAAGAAAACAGAAAACAACATAGTATTATCGATATTCAATACTGATTACAAACACTCTCTTCTAACTTATAAGCTTCCTTTGCAAAACAACGTAACAACCTCTGCTTCACTCATCACAATTTCTTCCACGTCACCCCATAATTCCCACTCTACCCTTCAGCCTGATGTATGTCTTACCCAATAGTTTGTCATTCCTGGTTTTATTTGCATCACTCATATTCTCTATATCTTTTCGTTATCTGG
This sequence comes from Begonia peltatifolia, assembly GCA_022433055.1. NCBI lineage: Eukaryota > Viridiplantae > Streptophyta > Magnoliopsida > Cucurbitales > Begoniaceae > Begonia > Begonia peltatifolia. The sequence continues at coordinate 8,704,935 of CM039530.1, forward strand.
GGTAACATCTGCATATGCGGCCTTTCCTTTTGAGGAGGCGGCCCGCTATTTATTCTAGGACCTTCTGTCTACTAGGAACTTCGGAGGCGAGCCCCACTTTCTTTTTCAAATCCATATATTGTATAAGCTTGCAGGAAATTAAAAACAGTCTTAAAAGATATACAGCTAGACGACGACAGACAGTTCTTTTATTTTCTCAATAAGACGCTCTAAGTGCAGGATGCGGTACAAGTCAAAGACCACAAAATTAATCTGTAACCAAAGGTTAATATGCAATAACCCACTTAATATCGTTCCTATTAATAATCACATATCCCTCAGCCTAATCGCTTAACACTCAAAACTAATCGTGACAATCTTGAACCAAAGGATTTCTCTTGGCCTAAAAAATGCTTTTTACTGGGTTATGACATATCCAGGTATTTAATTAGTGATTAAAGTTACGTTTATCAACAGTTTTACTTTCAGTTATTAGTATAGTTTTATACAAACGTTATGCACTTTAAGATACAACATGAAGACTCCAACATCAGAAAGGAGGTCATAATCTCATAACTCACCTAATGAAGTCACCAAATGAAGATGACGCAAATGATGAGATAAGTGAGGAAAAGATAAACTTGATATGAGGTAAAAGATAGAGACACACCTTTGAAAAGGGTTTTCTTGGAAAATGCAACATTAACATACACCCTCAAACTGCAGCTTTCGTTTGATTTATTAATATCTTTTATTACATCCCAACGTGCCTGAAATTTAATTTTGAAACTTTTAGGAACCAAAAAAATTAGTAAGGAACAAAAGTCAACTCTATAGAGTCCCAAAAAAGATTCTCAGGTAGATATATATGGTTCTGGTATTTTTCAGTTCAGCACATTAGGAGATATTACGTAATACAAAGGAACAACAGAAAAAAGGGTTTAAGTGCAATTTGGAAGATGAGAAGGAACTTAATTAATAACAAAGTTAAACATTCATAGACCTCTCTCCTTCTGCATAAATACTAAACAATTAAAACATATTAGTTAATATTTGAAAAACAGAAGCTAAATAGAACCTAATATGACAATTGATACACAAAAACTTAGGTAATACCTCAACACTGAAATAATCTGAGTATGGAACGTCACTGATATCTTGTGATGTTTCAATGATCATATAACTGGATAAAGTAAATTCACAATTCAAGAGTAAACATTAGTGGGTAAGAGCAAACCATATTTATGCTAAAACATCATGTTAGCTGATTACAATCAAATCTAAAAGCATATGATAGAAAATTTAAAAACAGAAATATAAAAATTAAAAATTAAAAAAAAAAAAACATAAAAGATAATCAATTTAATGTAATATGACTCAGTCAGCTCAATACCTAATCAGAACAACAAAGCAAGACAACTCACTACCAATAACCATCAGAAACAACTCCCAACTCTCAGCTATGAGGAGCTACAATGTGATTTTAAAAGGAAGATTTGGTTCCACGATTTTCTTAGAGTTTGAGCAACCTTGGGTATCGCATACTTACATCACAAGTTTTCTAAGATATGCTTTTGGATGGAAGAAACGACACAAGAAAATAAAAAGTCTTTGAAAAACTAGAATTTAGCAGTTTTCTTTGGTTCCATCCCAAGGCTAATATTTAATGGTGCCAAATAACAGTGCTGTGTAGGTCAATATTAGATTCTTTATTTGAAAGTGGAGATACTCTTTTAAGTATTTTAGGAACTTTCTTTTTTTTTTTTTGCTCCTTTCTAACTAGAAAAGAAGAAGTTCTCGAAAGCAATTGAGCGTTTTTTTTTTTCACAATTGGATAATCTCTTAAACTCCCACTCTTAAAACAGTGTTTTCTATATTAAGAAAAGAAAAAGAGGATTTGTTTGTTTCATAATAATAAATCGGTCATTAATCAGTGAAAAAATGAAACAAGAAAAACGTAAGCAAGAACTTCTTCCCACATGCAATATTAACCCAAAAAACCAAAGAAATAATCAATCATCATTGACTGCATACAGAAAACAGGCACAAAATAGTTATGCTCAAACTAACTAAAAATTCACAAAAGCCAATCATAAAGCAACAGACAAGAATGACCCAATTTAATTTCAGATAACACTGTAACCTGTTTTTATAAAGTCGAAGCTTCTGCGTCTCACGGCAGCTGCCGCATTTTGCACCTTCATTAAGCACATGTCAAATTCTGTATAACATGAAAATATATTTGGAACGATGTGCAAGCATAAAATATTACCAAAATAAATTTTGATTGGATGTTGGAATGTTGCGTCACGTGCATGCCCAAATTTGGAATCAGCAGACCACGAAGAGCATTTAAAATCTGAAAGCAAAGTGATTCACATTCATCACATGGCTATCATTAATGTGGTGAAGTTTTCTAAACTTGGATGTCAAAAAAATCTGAAAACTCCCAATTAGTGAAAAAGAGCTACCTTTATCTCCACATTGTTCATGAAATGAAGAAATAAAATCAACTGCATCATCTGAGAAAAACAAACTAAAGAAGTCCTTGACCGTAATCTGAAATTCAATAATTTAATCTTAACTTTCATTTAAAATTCCAAAACCAACTGAAGGCATTAACTAATCCATAAAAAACAATTTAGACAACGAAATAAACAATAAAAATTAAATTAAAGAATCAAAATATTACCGGAAACTTCGATTCTGCGACCTTCGTGAAACAATCGGGAACTACATCAAAATGAAACCAGCTCAGTCAATTAGTTTTGAAACTAAAATGTAATCATATATATACCCCTTCAATGATATTTTCAATTTATTTTTCATCAACACATGATTTGACTACCATCTAGTATCTACCACTATTGCTTTATATTCACTAGTCAATATGAATTCAGACTCCCTGTCAGAATCAAGGTACTTCTAACTAAGTTATACCAAGTAGTGGTTATTATAAAGCCAATGCCAAAGGTGGAAGGAGCAAAAATGAGATATATGACTTGCATCTATGATTATGAAACACTTGTAGTTTCATCTAAAAAATTAAATCAATTTATACAAAAAAAGAAAACAGAGATCTTTTTCTTAAATAGAGAGGAGATTTATCTTTCTTATTGTGTAAATTTCATAAGTGATCTAATGTGCCAACAAGCTCAAACCCAAAGACCTTCACCCATTACAAAACATAAGAAGTCTAATTACAAGCCAAATAAAGATGGAAAAGCATACAAGGCTTAAAAGACATCAAAAGACCGCAAAAGAGCACATAGTGCGCACCCCCAAAACTAACAGCGCGCCCAGACCCAGCCTACGCACGCCCAAGTCTACGCGCTTTGCGCCTGGCCCGCAGTCTTTCGTCTGCGGGCCAGCCCATCGCGCAACAAGGCCACACGAGCCTGACAGCCAGCCCACCCATACAACCAAGCGCGCCTACCAACACATCCTCACACGCCACATGCCATGCCGCGTGCCCAGCGCACCCATTCACGTCTAACCTTTATTTTTTAGGGTCTCTTTAATTCATTTTATTTTATTTTATTTTTGTATTTTGCATATTTAAACATATAAGTTAGTCTTTGTTTAGGGAGTTCTAATTATTAATGAAAATTAGTTTTTTGCTCCTTGAGAGATTCGTGAGAATTCTTCTCTTAAGTTTTTTATGAAGAATTTGATTTTCATCAAGTCTCGACTCGATAGATCACTTTTGATAATTTTACTTCTTACCAACAAGTTTGGTCTTGGTCAACCTCCTATTTTGATAACTCTAGTTCCATCAACAAGATTCGATCGGGGTCAAGTTCCTATCTTTTCTTAAATCACACGCAATCTTATCGTTTATTCCGTGTTGTTGACGGATCTTGGATTTCCTAACATCTGATATTTGAATCAATTGATATCAGAGTTTTGAATTCGCCGATTCAAGGTATTATCTTTAACTTTTGTTATCAATAGTTACTTCATCTTATTTTATTCGTCTTACTAGTTAAAAAACACAAAAAAATTCATTTTTTTTCATCATTCTTATCGAGTCTCGATTTTTATCATCAATTCTATCTTCTTGTGAATTTTTCTTATTGAAATTTGAATTAACTTTTGTAAAATTTGCAAAAGTAAAAAAAAAAGTTGTCAAAAAGTAAAAAAAAAGAGTTAGTAAAAATAAATAAATTCTAAATTTTGTTCTAGAGATTTCAAAAATTCTATCCTTTGAAATTCAAAAAAAAAAAAATCGTTCTTAAATTTCATAGATAATTGTTCTTTGATCATTCAAAACGTTGTTCAATCTCCATTTAAAATATTGTTCTTATCCAAATTTTGTCTTATTTCAATTTTATCTTTGATTTGATTATTCTTAAATGTTTGAATTTTTAACTAATTCATGGATAATTATTCTTTGATTATTCAAATCGTTATTCAATCTTCATTTGAAAAACTTTTGTCTCATTTCAATTCTACCCTTGATTCGACCGTTCTTAAAGGATTGAAACACGAGTGGATTGACATTTATTGAGTGGAAACATGAGTGGATTGACATTTATTGAGTGGAAACATGTGAAGAAAAGGAAAGGTCCATAAATTATTTTGCTTGATTACAATTCTCTTTTGTTGATCTAACATTTACGTATGGTTTCTTTTCGTTGGCCGAAAACCATGAATGGAGAACAAGACAAAGTGAATCTAAAATTGTTCATGAGCGCCATGCAAGATCAAGTTAAAGGTCTAAGCATGAGATTGGATCGCATGGAATCAGCTTCCAATAGTCACATAAGGAAAAGCAAAGCATACATGAATTGATTACGAGGATGTTAGATTTAAGTATAGCAATTACAAAAGAGAAAATGATAGAAGGACGCACCGAAGGGATGAAAACCTAAAGGATATCAAAAAGGTGATTCCACCACCCCAAGGTAAAAGTACATCCAAATCTTTTACGGAATGGGACAAAAAGTTTAGTCTTATCGTCGATAGTTACATTTACAGCGAGGAGAAAAAACCCAAATTAGCTGTCAAAAAGAACAAGGCTGATTAGATTGTTGTTCATCTAAAAATTGAAGCTTTGGAGGAAAAAACAATTTTTCAAGAGTGCAACGGACTTTACAAAGAAGAACAACCAACCAAGGAACACTTAAAAGACGAAGTTATTTTTATTTCAAAAGATCAAAGTTTTAGGGAAGTTCAACAAGAGAAAGTTGAAACGGCAAAAGAAAGTCTGATGTTAGCTAAACAACACAAACTTGTACCTTGGTGCAAGAAACTGAAAGATTATTTATCTAACAATCTAACGTTTTCTCGTCCAAGTGTTGTTTTTTATATTTAAGAATTTAAATATGCATTCTATGAGGGTTGTTTGATAAACAACAAAATCATGGGCTCAATCTCCAAGGACAAAGATTCGAGAACAAATCTCTTGAAGTGGGAGGAAATGATGCAATCCAAGGTCCCAACAAGCTCAAGTCCAAGGACCTTAACCAATTACAAAACATAAGAGGTCCAATGACAAACCACAAAAGTAAGGAAATGCATAAAAGACCCAAAAAATATCGAAAGACCACAAGAGAGCACGCAGTGCGCACGCCCAGACCCAACAGTGCACCAAGACCCAGCACTGCGTGTGCCTAGCCAGCACTCGTCAACCTGTGTGCCAGCCCATCGCACAATAAGGCAGTGCTCGCTCGACTGCCAGCCCACCCGCGCAGCCCAACACGCCTACCAGTAAGTCTGCGCACCCCACAAGCCCTGTCGCTTGCCCATCCACTGCTGACCTTTAGTTTTTAGAGTTTATATAATTTATTTTATTTTATTTTCATATTTTACTTATTTTGCTAATTTAAACATTTGAGTTAAACTTTATTTTTGGAATTTTGATGATTAATGAAATTAGTTTTTTGCTCTTCGAGAGATTCGTGAGAATTCTTCTCTTGAATTTTTTGTGAAGAACTTGATCTTCATCCAGTCTTAACTTGACATATCACATTTGATAGTTTTAGTTCTTACCAACGAATTTGGTCTGGGTCAAGTTCCCATTTTGATAACTTCAATTGTATCGGTAAGATTCGATCGGGGTCTAGTTCTCATTTTTTCTTGAATCACACGAGAATTCTATCATTTATTTTGCGTTATTGACGGATCCCGGATTTCCTAACATCCGGGGTTCGCATCACATTCATTAATGCATGTTTCTTACTAAAGGAGATGGACCTCTTCATGATTCTAAACCATAGCAAGCAGAAAACAAATCGATAAAATAACCAAAATAGCAGAATAAACTCACCCTTAGGAGCATCACAATTTTCCTCATTCCATGTCCATGTATCTGTTGAAGATGAAGCATGAGTAGTACCAATAATTGGCTCCTCGATCAGTTCCACGGTGACAGGAGTCTCTGAGGGATTAGATATGTTATCACTTTCAAAATTGGAAGGATCCACGGACTCTTGCGTGATAGGAGGTCCAGTGTTCCTATCTCATAAAAACAAAATTAAAGACTAATAAAACTTAAGCCGCAAGGTTGAGAATGACAATAATTACAAGAGAAGCCTACTAAGAAGCATACCTCTCGGCAGAATCTACTTCATCTGCCAGAATTTTAGGGCTTTCAACTTCGATTCTATTATCTTGGGCCAAGATACCGGAATCAGCAATTATTTCCTAACATAATTTAAAACAACAAAAGTAATGTTCTCTAGGCTCTATGTTGTGGGTAATATTACATAAAAGTATGAAGTTTATATAGCCATTGTTATTTTAAATTAGGAGTGAGCTATAACCAATTGTGACAAAAAGTAGCTAAACATAATTGCTCCCTATAAATAAAACCAAATGACTAGAAGCGGTTTGGTCAGGTTTGGTGTTAAATTATTCATTAAAAAAATACTGCGCTGAGTGAAAAAAAAAGAGAGAGACATTTCGGGTGGGAAAGAGAAAGAGAATGGCGGTGATTAGAGGAAGAAATGAAATGTTTGTTTTCTCTCAAACAAAGAAACAAGTTCATATAGTGTTGCACCAAAAAATAATGGGGAAGAAACGAGTCTGTGGAATGACTGAAGAAATAAAGGAACTGGAAAAATGCATGCATGCAGGGATTGGGAGAGAGGAAGCGTGAGTTTTTGGTTAACATGGGATGTTATGTACCGACTGAAAGAGATGAGCGGGGAACTGTCCACTTTCAGAAAATGTTGCATGATTCAGTTGATTAGCATTTTTATATGTACCAACTCCGTGTTTTAAAAACATTTTAAGCAGAACCAAACTACCATGCCATGTAAAACCAAAATGCTGCCAAAAAGGCCAGATCCTTTCCGTGCTTTTAGAACATTTCAAGTGGAACCAAACTCCCATACCATATAAACCAAACTAGCAGCAAAAAAGAGGATAAAGATCTTCACGCTCTTTTCTCTCCCAGTTTATCCTAGTTCAAATCTCACCCATTATTTTTTTAATTTGAGAATTTTCTTTTAGTCAACCAACAATAAATTAAAAAATAACTAGTCAGCGAGGGCAAAGAGTCAATGATTGAAGAATCCTTCATTGAAAAAAGACCATCAAATTTTCTGTGGTCTGATCCACTTTCTTACATCCCTACACGAAACTACTACGTATGGCATTTTGGCATTGTCTTGTCCGCTTTCTTAGATCAGTACAAGAAACAAACACATTTTTCCCTATGGTATTATTAAGAATGCCACATATACCATAAGTAAATAAGGAAAAGGAAGAAAAAATAACATTAAATGCTAGGTAACAATTGAAATTCAAAACTTAGTCATACATTGGAACAAAAGCTAATTATTTTTCCTAGTCATTACCATCATTATGCGTCAATCAATACCTGTGAGTCAGCAATTTCATTGGCATTATTATCATGCTGCAACCATCCATCGTTAATAAGCTTGAATGCTTCATCACGAGACAAAAAGGATGCAAAGAAGTACTGCAAAAGCCATATAAGGAGATATTGAAAGAAGCATTGAGATTTGAAATAAGCATCAGTAGTTAGTAGTTGCGGGTATCGTGGTGGCACAGCAATTAATAGTTATATAACTAGATCAATATATAAAATACTGCATAAGTGGAATGGATGTTTGATCTGCCCTTCTGCACTGTTGTTTATTAAAAAAATAGGACAAATTGCGAGATCTTTTCTACTGAGATCTCAGATAACAAATGTTTTGATAGAGCATGTCGATAATTTTATTTAAAATAATAGATGCATAAAGTTTAATGGCATTCATTATTCGCTTTCTAAAAATAAAGCAAGATAATATTGACAGCAATAACAACAGAATATACAAAATTACAGAAAAACTACCTTTTTGCTCCCAGCTAATATTTCTATAGCATTTGGAAAAATCCCGGCTGTCTTTGCTTTTCGTACAGTTATGACTTCTTGGAATGGAATTATTTTCTGGAGAAAAAACTCATAAAATTTTCGGCAACTACAATGACTGATAGTAAACATTTTAGCATAAAAGATGGACTGGACATTCCAATACGATCTTTAAGCTTTGTATTAGGAAGGGAGATAAACAATAAAAGAAATGTCAGATACTGTAAAAGAGCTATTTTTCCTCTGTACTCCAATACTTTTGGAGAAAATCCCAACAAATAGGCCTATATGTTTGGTGCAGTAATTTGATATTTTTTATCTTTAAGAATACCAATGTGAAATTATATGTAATTACTTGATATTTCTAACTGTAGAACTGTAAGGTTGGTTATTAGGAAAGAAGATTAAGAGCAGCCTCACAGCTGTTTATTGCGTCTTTGATGCTTGTGATTATCACAGAAGGTTCTTTGGAGTTTCTTAGAGTGCCAGCCAGAGTTTTAATCATTTTTCTTTCTCTACATAAACTCTTGTAAACAAGTTAGAGAATAGATTGATGCAACTTCATTTTCTTCATTTTTTTATGGCTTCTAAACGTCTTCTTCTTTTATCAGCCAACTCAGAAATCTCAGCTTTGGTCAATTGAAAGTGCTTTAGGAATAAACCCCAAAAAAGAATATTTTTATATAATTAATGACCATCATAGAGAGCTAAATAGCACTTTTATGGATTAATAACTACTGAGCCTAAAATCTCAGGTCATTAACCATTTTCTAGAAATATTGACTTATTAACTGAAAGTATTATACAAAATCTACCGCAATAAGCTGAAAATGGATAATGCAGCATTTAAACGTAATGGCACATTAATTGTCCCAAACAGTTTAATAGAAAAGGTCTTATACCCAATTTACACGGGATACAAGATCAAGATCCTTGTACATAAGAGGTACTTCCATGCTAAAAAATTATTTTAAAAAATTCAAAGCACTCTAAAAGATAAGGTCACTGTCTCACCTTTGTCTCAAATCCAAATATGTTAGAGTAAAAGCAAATGTAGCGGACAAACAGGTACATATGACCCTGAAACAGATAAATAACACGCAATAGGCATTCATGCTAGAAAATTTCATATAACACTAGGATTTCATAATTTTATAAAAAAAAAACAGAAATTATAGGGCCAATGAAGTAATAATATGAATGCATATAATGTCATTTCTTATGGTAAATAAAAGTATGATGACCTGAAATGCATAATTAGGAAGTCATCATATTAACCTGAACTCCAATTGCAACAGCTTAAATGAGCATCCTATATAGAGGGAAAAAAAAAGATTACCTGAATAAGAATGTTCTCTTGGAATGCACAATTAAAGTCTTCCACTAGGACCTACAAATGAGAATAGAGAAAAAAAAAATCAATCTTTTATACAAAAGGACACGGCAGATGAAATATCAAGGAAAAGGTGAAGCATATGCATTTAGCCTACAGAAATTATATAGACATACAAATCATTTAAGTTAAAAAATATTTTCAAAAAAAAAAAATCCAACAGCCGTTGCAATCTAGCTGGTTATACAAAGTCATTCATCATTTTTTCATTAATAATTCGAGTAGGTGTCAACATTAGTTGGGATGAATCAGCAATTCTAGATACTTAATGGTTTCTCTCTTTCATTAAAAAGGAAAATTGAAAGTCCAAACGTTTAAATGGATCTAACAAAAACAGGATTTTCAATGAGGATGTCTTTGATGTCGACAAACAGATCATAATATAATCTTCTTTTAAAGTTCAAAAGTCCGCCAAAGTCTCCTAAGTTTTGATTCTCCACTTAACTGAAAATTCACTAAAAACAAGAGATATTTAATGGTTATATTGAGACATAACAATGCTCTTTCACCAAACTTTTGAGTACTGTCCTGTTTTCCACCAGATAACACCCATTCTTTGCGGTGTCTTTAACAGTTGACTAGCTTAAGGACTAGGGGACTATGATCAATAACTGATCAAGAAATTATCAACTTAACCATCAATTTATCAGAAGAAAAAATGCTTAATATATGTGCAGAAAAAAAAAAAGAAGAATGGAGAATAGTATGAAAGGATTGAGAACAAATGCTTTCGTGAGAAACCAAGAAAAAATACAGAAATCAGAGATAAATAATTACCAATAACCATAGATTTACCAGAACAACATGCTTAACATATATGCCAATAAAAAAAATAGAATGGATAAAGCAGATAATAGTATGAAAGGATTAAGAACAAATGCTTTTGTGAGACACCAAAAAGAGCACAATACAGACAGCAGAGAAAAATATTTATCAATAATGAAAGAAGTAAATCATAAGTAGGGCAGCTTTATTTCCAGAAGTAAAGGTTGTGAATACATAAAAAAACAAATAAACTATATAGAAAACAACAAAGATTTCCCTAGAACGAAAGCACTTGAAATTTCATACAAGTAATTGTGAGAAAGAACAAAGAACACTCTTGCTAACATGAAATCATCAAATTTAATAGTAAGAAACAGTAAATTCGAACTTTTTTAACTTAATGACCAGAGGCTACACTAACTCACCTCATCGGATGGAAGACGAAACAGCTGTCTATACTCCTCGCTCCTTGATGCTAGTGGAGACTACAAATAAATAGTATATTAGAAAATAGTTTTATATTTGATTAAAATGTAACTTCAAGTTTGGCTAAAATGTTAATTGAGTCGGAATTAAAGGCCGCTCATGCACTAGTTTTATGTTAATTGAGTCGTAATTGATGGCCCCCCATGCATTAGATTGTTAATTGAGTTGGGATTAAAGGCCACTCGTGCATAGTTTTATGTAACAAAAATCAAGTCATTCTCCCCTAAATTTAGTTTAAGCGCGAGCACGAGGTATTTCATTTGATTTTGCCATTTATAATGAAAAAAGAAAGGTGCTTCATCTAATTACTCCATAGGACATTCAGATAGACCTGTAAAAGGTGGTTCTAATCTTTGGGGATAAAAGTTTTCCACAATAAGAAACCTTTTCTCTCGTTGAACGAGCAAATTTCCAAATTCCGGGCTATACATTCACAGAGCGAATTCCAAATAGAAAATAACAGCAGCTCATACTGACGAGGAGAAATCCAGTAATGATCAATCAAATCACCATGAAAGCCAAATGTCAGCTCAAATTTACGAATATGATTTTGTCACCATTTCTCATCTACTGAAAAATCACCGATCCAACAATTGCCAAATTGTAAGAGATAAAGAGAATCCACCTGAATTTCAAAGTCCTTGTTAGAATTCGAATGAAAAGAAAGGAAGTTAGATTCGGAGATGTCAGCCGTCGATGAAGCAGATGAGTCAGTGGCAAAATCGGTGGCAGATTTGGAAGGAGAACGATCCATCGGTCGCTGCTGCGGTGGAAATTCAAGTCTCTCAGAGATCGTCGAAACCACCGCAGCCATAGCACAGACGAATGTTAGTAAGAAAAAGAGGGAGGAGAGCGATCAAGGAGATCCCCCGCCGGCCGGGCTGAGGATCTCAACAAATTACGAGGGTAATTAACCAAAAAAAAAACCCCCATAAACTATTGTTCATTACCAAGCTGGCCATTAAATTATGGTAGTTGACTGCATCACCCTTAAATTATGGCTGGTTAACGAAACTAACATTATTATCTAAATGTCTATTACAATAATTTCATCACGCGAGAGCCTAGTCTTAGAGAACAGAATCTTACTCCGTGAATTTTGCCTGAGTCCGCTCTTCATCAGTGGAATTCTGCTCCCTTTTTTTCTTCTAGACCCGACTCCCGCTCTTAGTCACTGTCTCTGGAACGGAGTCTCATTCTATATAATGAACTTCAATTAGTATATATGTTGTCTTTAGAGCAACAACAGACTCTCGTTCTATAAACATTATATAAATAAGGTGATTAAAATTCTCATAAGCGCATTTTTTTCTCTCCATACAAAATCCATCATCTGCTCGTTGTTATCATTTGGAGAGAAAAATAGTGTGCTCTGTCTTTGGAGATTGTTGTTCTCTGTCAAAGGACGAGATCCCATTCAAAAAACAGAACACACTATTTTTTTAGTTATTTTTACGTTATTTATTGAATTTCTACAGACGTAGTTCTAATTACTATATAATAAATTTTCATGGGCGTTGTAGCTCCACTTCCACTAATCCTATTATTACAAAAATTTCATTCATAAGTATAATGATTAACGAGAGCTTACCTTTTATTTCATCCCACTACTATTCAAATTTTCACTCTGAAATGAACGAAGTTTTTCTTCAATCTTTTCCAAGGACTTCATTCTCTTTGCATCTTTATTGTTTTTTCTCTTCATTTTGAAACCACAATTTCTAAATGTACATTTAAATACAATGACTTCGTCATAGAAATCATATCAGTTAAACTTCAAATACGAATTGAATAAATAGATTTGAAAATAATCAATAAAAGAGATTTAGAATCATGCGAATACTGATTCTTTTTCATTTACAAGACTACATAGTTTCATTGAGTCATAATTCATAAACTACACGTGTCATATGAAAAATAATCATACAGTTACAAGATAACAAAAAATTATTCTCAATTTCAAAAGTATTTTCACTCTTTTTTAGGATGAAACTAAAAAAAAAAATGTCAATAGGCGGGATCTCGCTCCAAATGTCAACAATGAGCGGAAAAGAAATATTGTCTGAAGAGAAAAAATTACACGCATGAGATATTTTAATTGCGTTATTTATATACTGTCCATTGAGACGAATCTCGCTATTTTACAGTGATCTCTCGCTCTAAAGACAATGTATATACTTATTTTAAGATTTTACAGTTGAAGAGCGCCCTCTCGTTCCTGGGCAAAAATTGACGGAGCGAGACCCCCTTCTTAAATACCAGCTCTCGCACGATCAAATTTTAACGAGTATTTAGATGAAAAAAGTTATTTTGTTAACGGATCATAATTTAAAGATATAATTGTTAACGAATATAACTTAAAGAGATCTCACAATTTAAGTTCTTTGTTGTTAATTATCTATATTTATACGTATTGATAATAAAAAGAATATTAGTAGTCCACCTCACCAAGTTGACTTTGACTAATCAGTATAAATGTACTTAATTAGTTCTAGATCCACGTGATTAACAGCTAGCCACTAAAGAAATTACAAGCTCTTATATTTTTTGTATAAATAATACCAATAGGTGTCCTTCCACGAATACACGTGTGTTCTAAGACTTTACTTTGGGATTGTTTTTATAATCTTAAAGCGTTTATTTCATAATTTAATTATTACAAAAACTTTGCTAAACTGCATGTAAAAGTGTTTGTTTAAATGGTTCATCAATTTTGAGAAGTCTAAAAATGTAGTTTTTAAAATTTGTTTTCTTAGCAATAAGTGCAGTTGTAAAATTAATTTATTTTCTATTAATTACATTTAACTATTAATTTTGGTCTATATTCTTTTTATTTTTTTTTCTCTCAATGTACTTTTATGTAAATTAATAATTAAATATCTTAATTTGTCAAACAATTAAATTTAATAAATTACTTTTAAAAGATTAATTTACTAAATGTCTCATTCCCGACGCATGGTCAATGTATGCGTTCATGCTAGCGCATGAAATAACAAAACCTTGGTATAAAGTCTAATCTTGACGATAGTTTAGGTGACATGGTCAATTGTTATAACCTAATGCAAACGTCATCATCGTAATCATATTTTCTCGTGAGAATGTTAGAGAGCAAAGGCGAGTATGAGTATGTCTTCCATTATCCATATTTTCGATGCAATGGAGAATAATAATGTCTATGAAAGGCAAGATTTCCAAAGTTGTGAAAACTTTCTAGCCCACTTTTACAACGTTACGAAATACAAACCTTACATTGATCTCGACAATTACAAATGACTTGATCTCTCGCAATATTTTCGGGTTTGTCCATCTTAAAATTGACCCGAACACCGTTCTCTCTCTACCCCCTCTCGGTCTGATGCATCTTTCTCTTCCTTGTTCGACGTCCTTCTTCTGAGCCAGAAACTCCTACGTCCAAAAATAGTTTGTTTTTTTTTTTTAGTAAACAGCTCACGGGGTAGGATTTGATTAGCTTAAAAAATGGTGAAGTCTGTGTAGACTTCATTGCCACTCTGCCTTGGTTTCATGAACAGAACTCTGTAAATATGCAGAGGTTAGAGCTTTCTGATACGATCACCCAAAATGGCCAACACCCTTTTGATCTCCTCTTCTGTGATCCATGATTAGCTTAACAAATTTATTTTTCTTTTTAATTAATCATCTGCTATTAAGTAATTATTTACTCAATTATTTTAACATTATAAAAATTTACTAATTCAAAAATAAAACTTGTAGCATCTCATTTTGTGAAGATAACGACGATTTAATATTTTATTGATTATTAGTGCTCAGTCCATATTAATAGGATTGCACAATTTTACATCGTTTGAAATAATAAAAATTAAGTGATTTATAAATAGCGTTTTCATACTTATCTATTATAACACGTTTTAGTTTAATCCAAAAAATAAATATACATAGACTTTAATATAAAATAAATAATATTATACTTAAAATTTGGTTTTTAAATGAAATGAATTTTAAACTTTACAACGCGACATAAAATAAAAATCACACGATTTGGTTCTACTTCAGTTTTGATTTTATTTTTTGATTTTGTTAAACTTAGTTTCACTTGATTTGGATTTGATTTTATGTCGGTTTTATTTGATTTAGACTCGGTTTTAGCCAATTTGACCCTATGTTTTATGTTACGAAAACAAAGTATGGCAGATTCAAGTTTCGAGCATCGACCTTGATGGTCGTTTAAGGTCGATAGCTTTTGAAAAAAAAATTATTTTTCATTTACGTATTTTAATCAGTAGAGGTTAACGAAAAAAGTTAACAGACCTTAATAATGAGATATCTGTGGTTAACAATTCCAACTCTGAAATATAATTGGTGAAATTAAAAATTTAAGTTCTGAGACTTTCCTTTAATAACTACCCTTGGGGCTTGAGGATTGCTTTTTCGGATCCAATCTCCATACCCGGGTTCTGAAAACGGGCCCCACCCGACAAAACGGTGACGGTGAGGGGAAATGCAGTGTAAAGAAGGAGCAGAGGGGACCCCGCCACGGGGGCCTGTAGACTCCCTTCCACCCTCTCTCTCTTTCACAGTCGAAGCTAAAGAGAGTGTTGTCCATGTCATACCGCCATAGCCTTCTCTGAAAAAAGCTTCGATTGATTGAATAATTGCAGATAGAGAGAGGGAAAGGGGTAGAGAGGGGTGGGAAAAATGGCGTGGCGGTGGCGGTGGCGGTGGCGCTCGCGCTCGATGGTTGCTGTAAATCTCGTGGACAATACACAGCATGCTATGCCAGTAATTTTTTCACCATTTTCGTTGTCTTCTGATCTTCTGGAGAGATGAGGCCGTCTTTGTGGAGATTGGAGTTCTGTGAGCTTCGTGTTATCTCTGCCTTCGACCTCGGAAGTAGAGGAAGGAGAAGCCCCCGAAGTTATTGTTTTCTTTCTCCTTGAGGACGGGCTCTATAGGTTTGCATCGTTCGTACAGTTGCATGGGCTTTCATGTGCGTTTCTTCCTGGTGCACACTTACTTCGTCTCGAGATGTGCTCTATTTTTTTTCCTTCTCAATTTCCCTTTCTCGTGCCTCAGGGTCTTACATTTTTGAGAAATATGTGTATAGTTTGCTTGGAAAATAAGTTTTCGGCGATGCAATTGGAGTTGGGGATTTTGAAAAAAAAAATTTGTAAACTTAAGTAGAGATTATTTTCAATTTTTTTGGGTTTAAATCCGTGTCTTTGTTTGATCAACTTGGTTTCAATATTTTCATGGGAGTTAAGGATTTGTCACAATTGTTTACTGATGCAGTTTCTTGAACTGGTGATGTAGCTGCTGTTCGAGGTTCTTTAATGGGAGTTGTAATATAATAAGTAGAATCCAGCTCAGTGATTCTGTAAATCTAGTGTAGACTTTTTTTTTTATAGTTTTTAATTTCTCAAGCTGAATTGTGTATTGTCCTTTTCCTATCGTTTCCTTTTCTCAGTCCAAGTTTTTGAATTTTCTATTTGAGAGACTGAGTTGTGTCTAGGACTAGCTTTTGAGGAAAGGAATAAAACGTGAACTTTTTGTATCATTACTTAACCTATATAGCACGCTATCTAAGTTGGTGGGTAACATACCTGTTAATGGATGCCTTATTTGTTCTTTCTATGATACTCTTCTTTCATATTAGTCGTGAACATTGAACTTTTACCAGCCTTTTTTGGGAAACAGTCCCGTTAAATCAGTAGTGTTAGTGGATGAATTGCTCTATACTTCTTGAACTGAAAGCTGTTAGAGAAGTTTATATTCTAGTGTCTCAATTGATTCAACAAAAGATTAAGAAGAAACAGGATAATTCTTCTTTTTTTTGGCAGGATTATCTTTTTTGAGAATTTCATGAATAATGACAAAAGCTTTTGGACATGGAGAGGATTTTAGAATCAAAAGTACTTCCTGTGAAATTTCCTATAGATAGGGTTCTAGAATCAAAGGCGGGACCCAGTGGCATTGTTTGTTTCTGGAGTATTAATTGAGAATTCAGTCTCTGCTAGAGAAGCAGGACATTTATCAAATGTGCATTTGCAAGTTTCTAGAGAAGAAGCTGGTAGGGAAGTTCAGAATTCAGATTCTCATATACTCGTAAGATCGTGGAAAGGAAAAGCCTCTTTACCTGAGGAAGTACTCACAACAGATTCTTCAATGAAGGGCGGCTGTAATGATCCATTTGAGGAAGGTGGTCCAAGTTCCTTTTCTGGGGCCAGTCATCCCCGAGAACCTGTTGATACAGATCCGATGACAACTGTTTATGCACCACTAGGCCAAACTAAATATGAGGCTGGTTGCCTTATAAAGAGCATGTCTACAAAGGGTCCTTTTCTGGACGATCTTTCAGTCAGGATTCCTGCTAAGAAACCAGTCACTGTTCTATCACCTGTGGAGAGTTCAGTAGAAGAATTTAATGATCCGGGTGCACTGTCTCCACCATTTTCAGTTCAATGCGTGTCACAAAATACAGAGAATGCTCGCCTTCCTCCTGATTCTGATGAAAAGGAAGCTTCTTCGCCTCCAAGTGGTAATGTCAGTCCGCTAAGTAGCATTGATAGTTTGGGTGTTGTAACAGCTATGAGCATTGGTAATAGCTGCGCTAGTACATATAGAAGTGATGCAATAACAAATGATGTCATGTTTAGTGTGGAGAGAAACTGTGAGAGTACTAAAGAAAGTGTTATAGGCGATTCACTTGAGAGTGCCAAAACAAGTACTAGTCGAGCAAGTGAAAGTAGTGGTCTTAGTTATTCAAGCATTGGAAGTGCAAATAAGCCTCACAAAGGAAATGAACCTAGGTTGAAGGCTATTCTTGCTATTCAAGCTCGCGATGGGATTTTGGGCATGAGTCACTTTAGATTGCTTAAAAGACTTGGATGCGGCGACATTGGCAGTGTATATCTTTCAGAATTGTGTGCAACTCGCTGCTACTTTGCAATGAAAGTAATGGACAAGGCATCTCTTGCTAGTAGGAAGAAGTTGACTAGAGCTCAAACAGAAAGGGAAATTTTACAATTACTGGATCATCCATTTCTCCCTAATTTGTACACTCATTTTGAAACCGACAGATTCTCATGTTTAGTGATGGAGTATTGTCCAGGGGGAGATCTGCACACTTTAAGGCAACGGCAACCAGGGAAACATTTCTCTGAATATGCTGTGAGGTATCACGTTTTTTTCATTGAAATTATAACTTGTCTCATGAATATGATCTGCTCTCTCCGTCTTTCTCGTATACATTCTCATAGATTGTGGAGAAAGGTTATCTCAAATAAGTCTATCTGTTTGTAAATATCTCACAAAGGTTCTTAAAAAGGCTTCAGTAAAAGTACTTAATCAAGTAGTTATGATAAAGAATTTATGTAGTAATATATATCAAAAGGCTTAACATTTTCTCTTTATCCCCACAATAGTTCCACAATCTGTTTACATTTTGCTGATGAATGTAGTTTACTTTAACTGTCGTTTTGTTTTTTATTCTGAAATAAGGACTTTACATCTTTAGATTTTCTTCAGTCTAGTCCTTATTTATTGCTTATCTAAATTTAATGTTGCTTGTCTCACTTATTAAAAGCACTGTCAACCAGTCTTCTAATCGTAGTGTTAATTTTTTTTGAAGTTTTATGGTTTTCTATTGCGCCACTTCTAAAACTAGAGATCGTAAAACATCCTTAAAAGTCCATTTAAAAATATAACTTTGAGTACTACAAATTTAATTTCTTTATGGCTTTTAATTCTGCATCCTCTAATTGCTTTTTTTTTTTTTTTTTTGAAAAAGGAAATAGGTTGATATTATATCAATTTGCTCGTAACGCTTTGGTCATTCTGATTGCAATTTAGTATGGAACATGATGCCTGATTCAGTTATAGAGGATGTGGCAGCTTTGAAGGAGTGTACTTGTCTGCTAACTTTTTTTTTTGTGTAGATTTTATGCAGCTGAGGTTCTTTTGGCACTTGAGTATCTTCACATGCTTGGAGTTGTCTATCGGGACTTGAAACCTGAAAATGTACTAGTCCGTGATGATGGCCACATCATGCTCTCTGACTTTGACCTATCATTAAGATGTGCTGTTTCCCCAACTCTCATAAAATCCTCATTCGATTCCGACCCTTCAAAACGAGGTGCTGATGGAGCATTATGTGTCCAACCTGCCTGTATTGAGCCCTCTACCGTGTGCATCCAACCGGCGTGTTTTCTTCCCCGAATTTTCCCTCAGAATAGCAAGAAAAAACGCCAAAACCCCCGAACTGATCATGGGCTACCACCCAATGCACTTCCCGAGCTTGTTGCCGAGCCCACCGCAGCCCGTTCAATGTCATTTGTCGGAACACATGAATATCTAGCCCCAGAAATAATCAAAGGAGAGGGTCATGGGAGTGCTGTTGATTGGTGGACATTTGGCATTTTCTTGCACGAACTACTCTGTGGGAGAACTCCATTCAAAGGCTCGGGAAATCGAGCAACGCTTTTCAATGTGGTCGGCCAGCAACTCAGATTTTCTGACTCTCCAGCAACTAGCTATGCAAGCCGAGATCTAATACGAGGTCTGCTCGTGAAAGAACCACGGGATCGTTTGGGAGTTAAAAAGGGCGCAACAGAAATAAAGCAGCACCCCTTCTTCGAAGGTGTTAATTGGGCTTTAATTAGATGCAGTACGCCACCAGAGGTGCCTCGACCAGTGGAGATGGAACCTTCCAGAAAATGCAGTGCAGCCGACACAATTGGTGTCGGAAGCAGCAGCAAGAGGATGGTCGGGAGTGATTTCAAACCCGGGGGTAAATATCTGGACTTTGAGTTCTTTTGATTATCGAACTGTGGTTGTATAATTATTGCCAGTCAATCCGTCACTGAGTATGCACTTAATGATCTTGTGGTTTGTCAATTGCTTAACAGAATTATGTCCAGTGTTACTGAGGTCAAATTGTACAACAAAACACCTTTGTTGGGTAAGCATTAATCTGACGCCAACAATCATTAAGAGCACCCTTGATCTTATTCCTGTAGCTTTTAAAGATAGTTCGATTTCACCTAAAGCTTTTTTTTATTTTCTATTGCAGTTATGAAGGATAAGGTCGGATTTCTGTCATTGATTCCAAATTTAAAAAGTTTACTTAATCTAAATTCTAATTCTATACCTTAATTTATATTATAATGTGATGCCATAATTTATTACAAGTACTTGTAATCTATCAACATTATTCTTTTAAAGTATGAATATTCTTAGAGCTCATGGCTCGAATTTTAAATTTTGTCGATTGATATTTTGTATTTTAGCTCGTTGTCAACTAACACTTTTAGTTAAAAAATTGTTAAGTGTACAGTAGATTAAGGTGAAAAATGCATTTGAAAAATATTAATCCTACGGACAATAAGGAAACTATGATTTGAAAGTTGCATTTAGTTAGGCTTCCAAAGAGCAACCCAAAAAAAAAAAGAAAAAGCAAAATGAATCTCGTGCAAAAGTGGAGAAAACAACAAAAATCACTTTACCGGCCATAAAACAAACCTTCTCCGACGACCCACCAAAGGTAATTCTCCGGTTCAACAGTTCAGAAACTACTTGAAACCAGACGAAACGAAGAAGAAGAAATGCAGAAGCAAGAGAGGAGATTAAAAACAGCACACGATGCAGAAAGAAACCAAAAAGAACGATCAATCACCAAAACCAAGTAAGCTTTCTCGTCGACTTTAGAAGAAGAAGAGCAAAGACAGAGTCTCCACCTATTTTTTCATCATATTTTCTATCTTCTCTACCTTTAGCAACCCATTTCGATTTCCTTTCTTTTTCTCAATCTTTCTAAGCTTATGGGCGTTGTTTTTTGTCAGATACCAGACAAATGATAGGCTTCTTCTTCTCCTTTGAAATCCCGGTTTGGTGATTTACCAGAGAGCTGTAATTCTGAAATTTTCATGTATTTAGACCAGCCTGATGCTCGTGACTTGGCCCGATTGAACCGCGCTTCTCGAGCTGCTTCTTTTTCTGATTTAGTCTTGGAATCTAAACAGCCTTCGAACTATTAGTAACTTGTGAAGAAATTTGGCGATGAAGATGATAATTTCTTGCGCAAGAAAGATGTTTATGCTCGATTATGTCGACCCAACCGATTCCATAGTGGCAATAAAGTCGGTTTCTCTTTTTTCCGTCAAACTCGATCTGCACTCTGAAGTTTTTGGTCCGTGTGTCGTTTCCTTTTCTTTAGGAAGTTTGGTTCTAAGGATGAGAAATTACCCTGTTTATAACTACTCCTTTTTTTTTAGTAACATATTGTCCGTTTCGGGTCGACATATTTTTTCAGTTAGATATTATCCGTTCTGAGATTGAGCTGTAACTTAATATCCTCTGCTTATAGATTTATTTGGCGACAACTTTTCATTCGATCACCCAACATGGTTCTGCTTTCGCTGGAGCACTCTTAATTTCGAAGTTCTTATAAGATTCGTTGTCAATTGTACTTCAAAACACGTTTTTTTTTGGAGAATTTCCTTACATATATTTCATTTTCATATACCTCGCCAAACGATATGAGATTGTGACGACTCTTTTTTACGATTCGGAATTTGCCTATATTCGATTTAAGCCCCGAAGTTTGCACTGCAACCTGAAGTTTGTCCCGCAGTCGTACTCATACATACACATTCTATTTTGGTCATTACAATCACCCCACTTGAGGGCTTAACGTACTCGTTGGTCACATTTCTGGTTGGGTACAAGTTCTGATATTATCTCAATATCCTTCTCTTTTTCTAGTGAGATATTATCCGCTCTGGGGAATGAAATTTATCGCAATATTCTTCCCTCACGGATTTGTTTGGCGAGTACTTCTCAGTCGTCATCCAACATGGTACTGCTCTCGCCGGAGCACTATTAATTTCAGAGTTCTTAAGAGATCTGTTGCCAATTGTGTTCCAAAATGCATCTTATTTTTTTTTAAGGATTTTCTTACATATATTTCATTTTTATATACCTTCCCAAACAATGTGTGATTGTGACGATCCTCTTTTTACGATCTGGGATTTACCTATACTCGAATGTGAGATTTTTTTACACTCGATTTAAGTTTCGAGGTTTGCTCCGCAATCCGAGATTTATCCCGCAATCGTGTTCATACGTACACGTTCTATTTGGGTCATCACACTTTTAGTATCTTCGTCTTCTTTCTAAGAATAAAAGTCATTGCAACTGGTTTATCCATATTCAACTATCTTCAACTGAGAAGAAGCCCCATCCCCATCCCCATCCCCATCCCCATCATATGTCTGGTATCGCAAAAACAGTGCCCATAAGCTCAGAAAGATTAAGAAAAAAAGGAAATTGAAATGGGTGGCTAAAGGTCAAGAAGAATGTGGAAAACTGGTGAGAAAATGGGAGGAGTTCAGCTTCGTACCATATCGGATATTCTAACAGGAAAGTGTCCGTTAATAACAAGTCAATTTAAGATATCAATTACAAACATCACGATACTCTATTTACCGTATATCACTCCACTACTGGAATTTAACAATCAACAGCAAAATTCTTCAAACGCAAAAATTTACCCTTGAGGTGAATTGTCCGTTATGTTGTTCTCAGGTTAAGCAAGCCAAAATGATGCCTGTCAAATGCTTACAATACCAATTAAGCTAGTTTTAGTTTTACTTGAATAGATAGTTTAATTGATTGCTGTTTGTCTTTTTTTCTTGTTCATATACCATTCCACCTTCATGGGTGTACTAAAAATGACTACAAATATACTTGAAAATAGCAAATTATTTGTACTAATTTTTGCTTCAACACAAGGAGGAACATCGAGTGTTTATCTCCCATTATACAAGAGGTGTGGGTAACTGGACTAAGAGAGAGAAGCACAAATGAACATAATCATTTCATATATGAAAACCAACATTTTACCTTGTGCTAATTTTCTTTCTTTTTATATTCAAGATATGGTTCTCCTAAATCTGTTGAGAACCTGGTCTAAGAAAAAAAAAAAGGAATAAATTAAAAAATATACCACTATATCCACACTCCAGCTAGCTCAATGCCCTCCAGGGCCACTATCTTCTCCTTCTTCGCCTTTTTTTGTTCCGATCGAAATTTGATTTTACAGCAGAAAGTGATTGCAGCTTAGGTGACAGAACGGGTTCAACAATCTTTGAGTTTAAATCATCTGCGGTTGCAGATGTTGGAAGAACTGGTTTACGATCTTCTGGCAAAACCTGAGGTTGGTCCGTGAATTGGCCTCTAATATTTTCAAAATCACGCAACTCATCCTTGGCTGCTTGATTATGAATCAGAATATCGTCCTCTGTCTGCATTCAAGAGATTTATAATTTCCTAAGTGCATCATCAGCATAGCAGCAGGGTAGATTCTATAACATATGCTTTACTATATTTATTATATATATATATATAATTTATCCCAGAGATAATGGAATCTATAAATCATCCAAATAAGGAGGAATAGTCTTCTTCTCTTCATCAGCTATCTCAAAAATGGAATTAAATAGTTGATCTAATAAACCTATCAAGAACTATGTATGAACAAAATGAGAAAATTCCAAGTTTTCTGGAGTCCTGGTCATATAAACTGCATAGACTAAGAATAAAATCCAAAATCAATCTAATAACTATAACTACCGCAATATTTTATGGCCTCGTAAAAGTTCTTGGCAAAAGGGTAGAAAAGATTATGCATGAAAAATAATAATATAGGAAAACTTACATTTTCGGATGACCCTGAAATCTGGGACTTATCTGGTCCTTCAATCAAATCAGAAAACAAGGGAATGTTGGCACGACTAGCCACTACACCTTCTGTCATAAGCATGTCTCCCAAATATTCAGATATGTGCCTAGATGAATCTGGGAATCTATTTTCCCCTTCAGGAGAGCCGGGACTATCGCTTGGAGCTAGAAAGCTTAACTTATTTATGGAAGAGAATTTCATGGGATTCTCATTAACTACTTTGTCAACTCTGCTTTTCAACTTCCGAACTTCTGACTGCCTCGCTTCAATCCTAGAAAAGATATATTCTAAGGAACTTTCACCATCTCTTAAGTTGAAAGACGACCATCCTTCAGCTGTTCCACACTCATCATTTCTAATACCATTCTTATCTGCAGAAATTTGATGAAAAATGTGTTTGGTTAAAGTAAATAGAATTTACTGTAGAAGGGCGAAGTCTCAGAGTAAAAGGAAAGAGTTACAGCAACAGAAGTCTGCTCTGTTACACATCAAAACAAGAATACATGCACAACGGCAATACTTCAAACAATATTAATTTTAAAGTATTTGATAATGAATCAAGATTATGATTCCCATACAAATTGATTCCCATACAAATATCGCGAATATAAAATTTAGGATTTCTAAAAGAAATGCTTTATATATATAAACTAACAGCTACAAAGTTGACCTTTTTTAGTCATATCTGCAACTGCTCACATAGAACTAAAATCGTACATAGCTTACCCCAAAAGTCTTCCACAGAAGCACCATCGGACTTTTTCTTCTCTGAAAACAGAAACAAACATACACATTAAAATATCAAATACTAAATAAACATATTATGCAGAAATCAGAAAGATGACAAGTTTATACCATAATAGGAGAAAAGATTATGGTGTAACATATATGACGCTACATCTAGGGTCTCTTCAATCCGCTTTCTTTTCATTCTCTTCAAAATCTTACTTCTATATCTTTGACTTGGTATTGGCAACGACTTTGCATCAGAAACTTCTAAATCATGGAATGCATTATGTGAAGAAAGTTCTCTGTCATATTTAAGTGCTTTGGATTTAAGTTCCCTAATTTGCAGTTCAGTCCATTTACAACGCCACATGAGAGGACGAATAAACTTCCTCCAATGGATTGTCAACTTCTTTTGCCTGAAAAATAAAGGGCAACGTAGATCCATGCCAGACAGAAATAAGCACTCTAAAACAACAATATAGGAATTATTATATGTAAATAACAATATTTCTTAAAAATAAATTTGCAAAGATGAAAAGGGAAAATTTTTGCCTCATCTTCCATCAATACCCAGATACCAGTTGAAATCTATTGACACAGTTTTGGACAAAACAGTATGCAAAGCACCAACTCCTGAGGGAAGAAATTTAGTCCATCAACTCAATTGGAATTTGAGTGATTTCAGACAAAGCTAACATTACTCCAGGCACGCAGATTTCTGAATTGTAATTGAATAATAGGCAAGTATAATATAAATGTTTCCATTTGAAAGAAATCATAGCTGGCACATAATAACTCCAACTAGAGAAATCACTCAAATAGCTAAGATAAAAGGCCACTATCCTCTTAAATTCAAGTTACTCTCTGAGTCTTAGGATCTTAAGAAAGGTGAAAAAATTATTAATGAGTGCACATTATCATGTATAAAAGCAACACAATAAACAATACCTCATTTGGAATTCTTCGTGATATTGATTATAAACTGGCTCCAGTGAATTCGCATCACATAGTTGGGACTCAACTTCTTCATTATCCAATAAATTATTTTCTGTTCCAGATACTGTATCAGCAAAAGAGCTTGAATTTTCAGTTGCATCTTGGCACTCACTTTCACTTAGCTCACCATGGCAATCATTAGTACACTCAGTTATATTAATCTCCACATCCTCATGTTGACCTGGTATGATAGTTGGTTCAGTGGACAAAGATTCTGTGAAAATTTTGTTTTCACCTTTATTGGCACACTGTAAAAGCATGTGATCTTGGCCTAGAGTGGCATTGTTATTCTCTTTATTTTCTGAAACCTCCACCACAGTATCAATATTTCCTTTCACATCTAATTCAGGACCCATGCTGCTACATTAGCAAGTGCATATGACTCTTTCAATCAATTGATCACAACTCTGGAAAACTGTGTTCCTAATTCAAAACAGATAAAATGAGGCAGCAGAACAATTTAACACCATTACATACGGAATTTAGCAGAATGCATCAAATGCAGATACAAAAATATGAAAAAATTAAATTAAGAGGAGTCCATGGAACCTAAACTCTGATTTTTTATTTTATTTTATCTCAACCGCTAAAGAAAATTAGAGAATGAAGCAAACATGGTTACAACTCCATCAGAAATTATGAAATATAAATCCATTAAAAACAAATTGCAATATGCTACTTTTGGATTAGTTGTAGTAAGTATTAGAAAAAAAAATCCTTGTAATTATAGGAAATCATAACTTCCAAGTTGAACAGACAGAGCATTAAATTCCAAACAAATCAAACGTTTTATTTTCAGTTTATCTCAGAGAAAAGAAAAATATGATGAAACAACGATTTTGATCAAACTGAAAGCAAGGAAAACTTCGTCTAGCTCCAAAGCTTATTATGGACTAGCAGCATAGTAAGCATTCAAGAGGTTTCAAAAGCTTCAGTTATCCAAATTTTGAGCTAACAGATAGCCTTGAATTGCATCAATCCGAACCAAGAAGCAACCATGTAACAAAGCTAAGGTATGAACGCCATCATAACAACGTAGAAAGCTAAAAATTAGATGCCAAGAATAGAAATTCAGTTACAAGAACCTTTGCAATCTGTAACACGAATGGAAAATAGTAGGAAACTGGTTGAATAAAGTTTGTCGACATTTATGAAACCAAATTGAGCTCCGATTCTTATGTAAAAGTACAATTTGAGTAATAAACAGAATTTTTTTTACCATGAATATCTGTTTGAAGATGAAGACCTTGAGAAAGGACTATCCACACTGTTTGCAAGTGTTTGGGAACTAAGAAAGAATAGAAGGCACAGAGAGAGAAAGAGAGAGTTGGGTCGTTTGCACTATAGGCCAGAGGAATCGTAAAACTACGTTGAGTTCTGATTACCCAAGCTTTCTCAGGCTTCTAAAAGTGGTATACATACAGCTTGGGTTGATCGCAATACGAGAATCAAAAAATAAAGAGCAAGCAATTGCCAGCAATACTCGAGAATCATAGCTTCTTGTTGAACATCCAGAACAACAAATAAATTCCAAACAATTAAGCGTTATTCCTAATCCTAAATGGAATGTAAGGACGCAGGGATCCGTATGTAAACATAGTATCTATTTAAATACGCTCGGATGAACCCCATAGTGCAGTGAAAATAAAAAACCAAGAAAAAATCGCAGAACACTCCAATAAGTAAAACCAACAAGAAACTAAACTATTTCTAGAGAAAATCATATAAGACGATAAGAAACTTGACCGATGATGTTCTAAGTTGAATAGAATCGAAAAGAAAACAGCTTCAAAAGCCCTAAAACAGAAGGAGAGACTAATCTGGGTTTCAGTTCGCATTATTTCGAATACCTTGCTATCTTCAATTTGAGTGATTAGAAAGCAAAACATGAAGCTACCTTTATCAAACAGCTCAGCCGCTCGGTGACGGGAGCTAATACCGGTCGATTGGACTCTTCGATGTTCAAACAAGCCAGCTAACTTTCCGGGCGCTGAGAATCGTGGAAGGTGAAATATGAATTGGGAAGTTACAATCACACCGCCTCTCTCTCCTCTCTCTCTCTCTGACTGATCAGTGGACCCCACAATTATATACACGTGCCGCGTTTGGCTTCCCGGTTTTAATAAACTCGTCTCGGTGAGTGGACAACCCAATTCTTGTAGAGGGAATCGTAAAACTGAATCTTTTTCTCTTAATTTAATTAGTGCTGTGCTCCATCTTCGTCGGTACAGTCGCCGAACAGTCAACTATAGCCTCCGAGAACGGTAGTTGGCGCGGTGTCTTCATAATGTCAAACCAGCCAGAGTCTGCTTTCTCTCTTTCTAAAAGTGCTTGGAAATCCATTCTCAGCAATGGCTGTTTTTTCGTCGCAATCACTCCCACCCATATTTCTCTTCTTCTTCGTCGTCACTCTCAATTTCGTCCCCTCCTCAAACTCACTCCCTTTTGTTGTTCTACACGGTAATCTCTATGATCTTGCTCTTTTCATTCTGTTTGACTGACTGTGTTGTCATTCTTTTAGTGTTTTCCTTTTGCCCTCTCTCCCTCTGTGTCTCACCCACGCTTTCTTTCTTTCTTCTGAAGCATTTACTTTATTTAAGTTTATGGTGAATTTCTGAATTGAGCCTGTTACCTGTTTGATGATATTCCACTGAAAAGAGTGTAGGCACTTTCTTTATGACTAGTTAGTTTCCTTTTGTAATGTGTAATTCACTAGTTTTCAACTGTTAACGCTTTCATAAAAGAATTATAAAGATGTTATGATTATCTCCAAATTCATCCTCTGCGGTTCCAAATCAATGAATCTGCAAGGAAGAATTTTTCCGCTTCAGTTTTGTTCTCAGATTGAACTCTGCCCCAAATCGTGTTAATGAGTAGAATGCCCTTGGATTATCATGAAATTAATCTTAAACACTAGCTAATCTTTGGAATTTAACATAATGTTATTTCAGGCATTAGTGATAAATGCAGCCATCGAGGAGTAGCCCGCTTCACCGAGCTTTTAACCAACTGGTCTGGTTCTCAAGGATATTGCATGTATGCTGTCATATTTAATTTCTGTTCATGATGCCAAAATGGCTTTGCCATGGTCTACTGGTGATATATTCAGCGAAGGTTAAGCCTATAGTTTACTTGATAGAAATCAAAGCTTATCAAGACAAAAAGCTCTTCTTGAGCAGAGCTTCATCCATGAACCAAATATCCATTCAGAAAATGATTCATCAAAGTCGCTTACCTAGTAGAAAATGCATTTTTCTTTAAAATTGGTCGCTTCAATGACTGGTTTTCTTTGTTTTTAAGAGGCTATATCAGTCCGGGTATAGATTGCATATTAACTTGAAAACTTAAATGTCTATAGAGAAATTGGAGATGGAGTGTGGGATTCTTGGACCATGCCCATAATGGAACAAGTGAGCACTTAAACTAATTTCATTATGAAATGCAACAATCTGCAGAATTTTGAGTTAGAAAATTTAACAGCCGTTAACTTTTTTTCTTTTTTCTTTTTCAGACAGCTATTGCTTGTGAGAAGGTAGACACTTTGTTTTGCAATGATCTTCTTCTTTAATAAAAAAAGAGGAAGTCGATTTGATTCTGAAAGTTCTTTTTTTGGAAACTATTTTCAGGTGAAGAATATGAAAGAATTAAGTGAGGGATATAACCTAGTTGGGCTATCACAGGTAACTTTGCTTCTTCTTTGCTTTTCACTAATTGAATATTCCTTTTTGAAATTTAATAATACAAAAATACGATCCTCCTGTTTAACAGGGTAACATGATTGCTCGAGGACTTATCGAATTTTGTGATGGCTCGCCTTCTGTAAGTAATTTAATTTCATAACCACTATAAACTTAACAGGCAGTATAAATCGATGTCAGTAGAATCAGTTTTTGCTACCAATTTCTAAGAAAATATTGCACTTACACAAAATGACTGTTTTTGCAAGGTTTATATTCGACGTCCTGGGTATTAGCGTTACAAATATCGATAAATCTGTATTTGTTTTGTTATTCTCACATTCTTCATGTTGTAGCTTATCTTATCTTCTAACATATAGGTTAAGAAATATATATCGTTGGCCGGTCCACATGCTGGAATTGCATCAATTCCGTTCTGTAGAGTATGTGCCAGTGCTTTTGACCCACTTCATTTAACCTTTTGTTTTAAGTTTTTAGCTTTCCAATATTTCGTTTATTCAAATAGGTTGTCAATCTCGAGACATCACAAACATGAACTGACGGTGTCGATTATTTAATTTTTTTTTGCAGGATAAATGGTTTTGTGTTTTCGTGGATTATTTAGTGAAATTGGAGGTATACAGCACTTACGTCCAGGTAGAAGCTGCTGTTTTTCCACTTATTCATTGCTTAATTCATCAAATATCTTGTCATTTTTCTAATATTTTTACATCATCTTTATTAATTTTTCATACCTGTTCCTATTTTTTCAACGATTTTGATGTACATATTTTCTTAACCGAACCAGCTAACACTTAATGATGACATTGCAGAAACATCTGGCTCCAAGTGGTTTCATTAAAATTCCAACTGTGAGTACAAAATCAGCTTGTTTAAAAATAGGTTCTCTGTATCATCGTCAGAAATTTTCAATTTCACCTATGAAAAAAAATTCAATTTCATCATAAAAAAAAAAACTCTTAAAGTTGGTTTTCCCTGTCCATAAAGTCAAAAAACTACTTTCTGAGAACGATTACAAATGCATCGACTCAATATGATATTCTCTACTATGCAACCATCTTCCAACAAGTTTATTGAGCTGAAAATGATGTTTTTCACATTTTCAGGACATCACGACTTACATGAAAGACTGTGAATTTCTTCCGAAACTCAACAACGAGATACGTAACATGACAAATTCTACGTACAAGAAACGGTTTGCCAGCCTTGAGAAATTAGTGCTTATTATGGTGAGTTCGAGATTTATTTCTTACAAAATTCAAAGAATTTGATGTTAATTTCTCTCTCCTTTTGTTTTGTTTCTGGTTTTAGTTTGAGCAGGATAATGTTTTGGTACCAAGAGAAACCTCTTCGTTTGGATACTACCCAGATGGAGCTTTTGATCCTGTTTTGCCTGCACAAGTGGTGATTTTGCTTTGCCTGTTCCTCAAATCTATAACAATTTTACACTAATGTTTTTTTAATCGACTTTCAATAAATTATATTGTTTTTCTTTCAAAACTAGATTTTATGCGGACAGTCCGAGATTAAGCTGATGTCTTTTTGATATAGTAATAATTATCAATAATTTCAAAAGATTGTCGGGGTGAGATGAATTTAGTTATTTATATCACATTTTGTATTTTTTTTCTCTTTGTAGACTCCTCTTTACACCGAAGATTGGATTGGATTGAAGAGTTTGGATGAAGCTGGAAAAGTGACGTTCGTAAATGTTACAGGAGGTCATCTGCAGATATCTCGCAGCGACATGAAAAAATACGTCCTCCCCTACTTGATAGACGAAGATACTTCAACTGATATCGAAATTCTTAACTTCCAGTTTTATGATTGGCTTTTAGTAATTCGAAACTTCATGTCAAAATTTATTTGGTACGGAGATGATGACCTGATACTTCGTGTCGTCGAGTAGATAGTGATTGACGATAACGAGTTTAGAGATTATTTATTTCATTGTGATTGTGTACTAGATAATTCATGTGGAGAGCTTCACTGTTTCAATAATGAAGAGAATGCAAACTTTTGCAAGTTTTTGGTTTAGCAATGTGTTTAATGGCGGGGCGGCCATGGTTTTGGACTCCAACCAAAATGAGTGGGAGCTCGCACTTTGAAAAAACTAAAATTCAAATTGATCGGGGTGATAAAAAGATCCCAATCTCAATGATTGAAAGATCAAACTTGGACTAACTAAGCCTCTTCCTCATGCATTTTGGCGCCCTCCCTTGTCTACTGATACTCCTCCGACTATTGTCTTTCTAACCGAAGAAGAACATGTCTATTTATTGACGATACCACTCGACCCTTCTTATCCTATAGATAAGAGGGCATTCGTGTCTTTTTCAAAAATTGATAGTTTTTGCGCTAACAACAAGCTTACCTAATTAGCAACAAAGACTCTAAATTTTATAAATATAGTTACAATTATTTTTTTATATTATACTCTAAATATTTATTAATTATTGATAATTATATGTGATATAAGAATAGAGATTTTTTTTTTAAATCATAAAATATGAATTTTTTTTTTTAAAACCCTTAAATTTTACTATTTATCTAACCAAATTTTAAAGTATCATAAATAGGCAAAGATGAACTTTCTTGAGTGGCCTTTCTGGAGAGGCCGGTCGGTCTAATTAGACCGGCCGACCTAATGACAAATTAATTTTTAAAAAAATATCAAACGATATTCAATTTACTTGAAATTTTTACTACATGTTCACCACATCATGGGAAGATAATTTAAAAATTTTCGTGATTTTTTAACAATTATACGATTCATTATAATTTTAGGTAATTATTTTATAAAATAATTATAATAAATCGTAAAAGTGTTAGAAAATCACAAGAATTTTCAGATTATTTTCTCATGATGTGGTCAACATGTGGTAAAATTTTAAGCAAATTAAATATCGTTTGATATTTTTTGTAAAATTAATTTATAAGAAACCTCTATTTTTTTTTTTTCATTTTATAAATTAATTTTAAACAAATACTAAATGATATTTAATTTACTTGAAATTTTTATCGCATATTCATCACATTATATGAACATAATCTAAAAATGTCTGTGATCTTTTAACACTTTTACGATTTATTATAATTATTTTATAAAATAATTAATTAAAATTATAATAAATCTTACTAATATTAAAAATTCACAAAAAATTTTATATTAATTTTTCATCAAATAAAAATTTTAAATAAATTGAATATCCTGATTTACACGCAATCGTTTGGGTAGATTGATCTGGTTTATCTGGGCTTTATAGTCAATACTTCGTCACGCACCAAGTTAGAATCTCTCCTGCTCAGAAATGGTGAAAACCGTTCCGACGTAATCCTTCCTTTTTTGTATTTTTTTCCATGGGTATTCAGGAACTAACGATTGACTGGTGAATCTCTGTTCTTTTAGCGATATACTCGTTACACATTTCTTATTGAGTTTTGGAGAGGTTCTTTTTGTTCCATTTTAAGGACACGCAATTTTGGAAAATTTTAAACATTAGAGGTAATCCACTGATTGCGTTTTTTGTTTTATTTCTATGTACAGAAAAAGAATTTCAACGCTGATGGAAGATGGGAATGCCAGGAATGGAGATTCGGACATATCATTGGTTGTGAGTAATGTGATCCCTTATAATTTGATTTAAATTCAGAGGTTTTTTGTGTACTCTTGTTTATCTATCAAAAAGATTTTGTGCCTTCCCGTGAAATTACCTGATTTTTACTTTACAATTCTCAGCATTTATTCAAGAAGTAAGCTGAATTCGCCCTGCATTTATCAGAATGATTGTAGTTTTATCGGGGATTTAAGTAGAAGAGATAGGAAATCAAGTTTGAGTTTTGTACGGTAGATAAATGTTCTTAGTAGCAGTAGATGCATGAATCATGGGAGAATCTGGGTTTTTAAGAGAGGACCTAGACTTTACCTTATTCCTAGGGATTGGAATGCATGGACTTGCAATACATAAACTTGCATGCATGGACTCTATAAGAGATTGGAAAGTTTCAAGACGTTGACTGGCATGCATGAACTCTTTGAGAGATTGGATGGTTTGAAGACGCAGACTTCAGATGAGTTAGATGGATTGGTTGGATATTTTTTATGCTTATCAGATGTAACCTGCATATTTTTTCTGTTAGAGTTCCTCAAAAGTGTGTGCAGCTAAAACTGCAATCAGATAAAAAAATAATTTATATGACTATTGTTTTAGGCACAAGTAATGATTATATGCTATGTAAGTTACTCCATAGTTTGGATGGTTTAATATTTTTAGCTGATTGCAATTTGTGCTGCATACACTTTTGAGGAATGAGGACAACCAGAAAATGTAGATCAAGTCTCACAAGCATAAAAAATGTCCGACCAATTCATCTTCCTCAGCCGAAACCATTCGTCTTTAAGCTATCCAATCTCTTGAATGATTAGGTAGGCATTCTAAAGGTTGATTATTGGTTTCATCTCCTTTTATCAGGCACAAAATGATGATGATTTGGCAAATGATGGGCTTATTCCTCAGCTCTTTCCGTCTGTACCATCTTTAAATCATGCAGCTTCGTACTTGGCCCAGACAACATCATTCTTTACCAGCTGTTTCTTGGATCATTCTGGTAGTCCAATTGTTATGTTCTTCTCTTGAAATTTAGCTCACTATGATCGATCATGACTGAATTCTACTCCACCCAAATCTATTGTATGGAAACTTTGTCATTAGTACTTCATATTGCTCACTTTCAGACTAAGGATTTTATGATTATTTATTTTGATACTACAAAATTTTCAGCAAATGTACACCATAACAATTAGTCTACATATTTAATAATCTACTACACAGGAATATCACGTGGGTAATGCAAAGGTCTATTGTTAGCATCAATGCTTATCTTATATTAATATCTTCAAGGTACATTTTTCATGTACATCACTCACTTTTCATTTTTTTGGTCTGGCTGCGGTAGATTCGGGTTCCGTGGGTCTTGAAAATTCTTCCTCGGATGAGAGAGAAATGATGACAATTTCCTCCAAAGAAGCTGTAGGATTACAACTTGTTGTTAATGATTGTCAAGCTTCGAGGATTATCCAATCAAAATTTTCTGATTTGCCTGGCAGTTCAACTTCTGCTTCTATTGTAATTGATGACAAGAAAAGAACCACATTCAAAAAAGCATCTTCCAATGTTGGATCTCTTGTGGAATCTACTAATTCTGCGAGAAATGGAATTTCCATATTTCAAGGGTAACAATTATGTGTAGAGTATATTTTCTAGCCATTTAAAAATTTCTTGAAAGTGAGTGGTTAGTGCCGAATGGTTGCTTATACATAACATGTGAGGTACAACCTCTGTTTTACCATTAGAATAAACAAGGAAATGGCCTACTTACTTTGTATGAGACAATGGAAGTGAATCATTATGACATTTCTGCCTGCTCCTGTTTTTTCTAGTTGATGTGCATTCACTTCAACCTATAGCGTTGAAGGTCATGCAGATCTTATTTATCGGAAACAATATATTCAATCTAACTAGTTTTTGTCTAGCTTTTATTTTTCAACAGAAGTCATATGCATATTCATAATTCAATATTTTGCTGTGAATGGCTTTGGGGATAACAGACATAAGAAATTTTATTTTTTCAGCCTTATCGAACGCACTCGGAGGACCATTCGTGGGTCTGCAGATGATATTGGATGGCTGCAGCGTTGTTCTGGGATGCCCCCAGTTGAAGATGGAACAGAAAGATTTATGGAAATTCTGGACAACATCAGGTACTGTGAATGATGCAATATTTTATAACATGCCGTTTTACATGTTATCAATGTCATTTACTCAATGCTGTCTTCTCAGGCATGGTATCCACAAGTTGCCAAACACAGTGGTTTACTTGTTCATTCCAGGTAGCATTTGATTTTTTTTTTCTTTAATAATCTGAAGTATTTATGATATCCAAATTCACTCATTTTTTAATACATCATTTTCACGCCTAGTCATTGGAGGCATTGTATATGCTAATTACATTTTGTTTCTTTCGTCAAGTGTAGGTCTTTTCAGCAACCATGGACCACTTTATTTCGTTAATACCAAATTGAGCTTCTCCAAGATGGGTCTGGCATGTCATATTGCGAAGATTCACAGTGAGGTGCCTTTTTATTCCTCATTAAATTTTGTTAATCAAGTATTACTTTTACATATTATTCTAATTGGATCAATTAGTAATCAGGCTTCAGTTGAGAAAAATGCCAGAGAGCTAAAGGAGTACATTGAGGAAATTTATTGGGGTTCAAGGAAGCGAGTCTTGCTTCTTGGCCACAGCAAAGGCGGAGTGGATGCAGCTGCTGCATTATCCCTGTATTGGTCTGATTTGAAAGATAAGGTAGCTGGTCTAGCATTAGCCCAAAGTCCTTATGGTGGTAGCCCGATAGCTTCAGATATTTTGCGAGAAGGACAGCTTGGTGATTATGTCTACGTTCGAAAGATAATGGAGATTCTTATTTGCAAAGTGATTAAGGTTTGCATGAGCATGGGGACATAACTTTTGCCTAATCTTTCTTCAAAAAGCTTGTGTTTTGCTTTCATTATTCCATTTCTCTTACCTAACGTATAAGCCACACCATTGGCATTCCTAGGTTGCAGAAGGTAATCTTGGTTGAATAGCTGGGGAATTGAGATTGCGAATTTGGTTCAATGGGCGCTCCAAATAAAAGATTTCTTTTTTGTCTGCAATAATTTTCTTGTCTTTGTTGGGGGAAATTTTCTAGGATCGTTTAAATTTCAAATGGCTTTACTCTATGTTTATCTATTGAAATTGGATAATGTCTGATCTGGAATTTTGTTTATTGATTTGATTTTTAGTCTTTTAAGTGGCATATTATTCTTTTATGTTGTGATTCATATTTGTGGCTGGTGATCTAATAGTTATATCTCAAGTCTTGAGTGTGGCGTCTCTCAAACGGCAGTAGAATAGAAAAATCATCAATATCGTCTGTTTTTTTGCAGGGTGACATGCAAGCTCTGGAAGACCTAACCTATCAGAAGAGAAAGAAGTTTCTAATGACACACCTTTTGCCAGAAGAACTTCCTGTTGTATCATTTCACACAGAAGCCAGTATTTCTCCTGCAGTGTTGGCTACTCTATCGCGGGTGGCTCATGCAGAGCTACCTCTGGCTCCTCGGTCCATTGGCCAGCCGGCCAAACTCCCTGTCATAGTGCCGCTAGGTGCAACCATGGCTGCATGCGCTCAGCTTCTCCAGGTCAGATACGGCGAGAAGAGCGATGGGCTCGTGACTCGTCAGGATGCAGAGGTTCCTGGGTCAGTTGTAGTACGACCCAGACGGAAACTAGACCATGGATGGATGGTTTATTCGGATCTGAACGACGACCCTTCTGAAGCCAACGCCTCTCAGGTGTGTGAAGCTCTTTTAACTTTGCTTGTGGAAGTTGGACATAAAAAGAGACCCGAAATTGGAATGCAAAACGAGGAAGATTAATAAAATTTTGCGTCTATAATGGGTGGAGTGGGCTGAAGTTTTCTCAACCTCTTTGCCAAACTCGTTGCATTTAGATTGGATCATGGCAACTAGTCCTGTGCATAAGTGGTGTATATAGCTGGTATTGTTGCACAATTTCATAGCTTACGTTGTAATAGAGTATTTGTTGATTACTTTAATTCAAATTTCCCGTTTGACAGTAGATTATCCAAATACAACTGGATTTTACCATCTAAACTTGCTATTATAAATTTATTTTTGTGACAAAGTTAATCTTAACTGCTATTCGTCTGACTAGAGGAATTATTTAATAATTTAAATACTAAAGTTTAATGTAAAATATACTATGCCCACGAATGCAAATAGTTATATATGTAAAAATTGAGAGTTATCACGTAATTAAAAATAAGAAATAATGTCAGGGAAATTGTTTTGGATAGTTTTTAAATGAACCAGAATTCAAGAATTGGTTGATATAAAATTTGATATTGAATTCTATATATATATTAAATAAAAAACTTAAAATAAATCAAATCTTCCATGTAAAAGGTGTCCAAGTCCCTTTCATTAGGCAACAAGAGGAAGACATTGTGAGATATTGTAGCTGATTTCACGTTCGCATTTGGATCTTTGAGTTCTGTTAATCGTAAATTTTAGTATGTTGGCCGATTTTAAGTCTAAATAGCGTTACTTTGGGTTTAAAATCAATCATGACCAAAATTGATGGTCACAAGGTGTTTCTCAAAACCCCGGTCGAAATACTCGTGCAGTGTTGCGACCTTGTATGTAGGAAGCTTCGACGCCAAAGTTGTTTTATAGGTTGGAACGTGTGATAGTCCATATTACGATTAACCAGACAATTGATTTAATTAATTGTGATTCAAAATTTTAATAAGTTAAATAATAATAATAATTTAGAAATAAGGTCATTACATTAAAAGTCATTGGGTGAATAATTTTAAGCATGTGATTAATTAACTTAGGGTGTGTTGAACTAGAAACTCTAAAAAATAAATTCACAATAAAATAAAATCACCGTGAACTTAAATGGATAAGTTCGACAAGTCAAAAATTAATATGGAATTTTAAAAATAGTTAAAGGTAAGTTTCAATCTTGAAAAGTTGAAAAATGATATCTATGGTTAGAATTGACGAACATAAAGCTAGTCATACAATCCTGCGATCTGGTGACACCATTTTGCTATTGGTGCGATAAAAATTTATTAATCGATTAGGCGTCAAAATAACTTAATTAATTTTGGTTTATTTGTAAATATAGGTAATTCCAAAAGTAAAATAAAAATTTATAAGAGATAAATTAGATATTTGCATATTAGTATTTAAAATATAATAATACTTAAATAAATATTATTTAAATGAGACAAAATGTCAACGATTCGGCGAGTTTTGATAGAAACCTCACACACGAAAAGTGTTCCTGACATCAAAAGAAACATTTTGGTGTAAAAATCTTGAAGTGAAACCAAGATTTTAGATAAGTTATTCTTTACCATATCAATCTATGAATATACGTGAAAGATCTGATTAGTTCATAAGTAGTAATAAAATAAAATGTATATAAATGTTCTTGTTATTGAGTTGGGTATACTATGATGTTCGGAATGTTTAGTAAAATGAAAATTTTGATAAAAATCGAAAGAAATCCGATTAAGAATCACGAAAATCTCAATTTTCACACGAAGAAAATGATACAACATTGATATATCATTGCTACAATACAAGTGTTTTTAATCCATTTTGAAAACTGTTCCATCCCTTGTTTCAACAAAGTTTGAAGCATGATTAAAGAAAATCTAAATAAAGATATTTAAATAAATAATATAATAATTTAATTAATAATATAAATTTGCATGATTTCTATTACATGCAACGCTAAAATTCATAACTATGAATGGACGTCAAATGGATGTTTCGGTGTTCGAGACTTTAAGGTGTAGACATTAATTATGGACTAATAGTACAGAGGGGCATGAGTTTATGTCATGACATTAATTATAATATTTTATATTTTATTATAAATATAACGTAATGAGATATTAGATGAATATTGGGCATGATGTGATGGTTAGACATTGTTACACACATCAATTTACTTGTCCTAGAAACAAGATTTGCATAGTGATGATAATGTGCAGAAATTGTATTGCATAAAGTATAATTGGCTACATTCGAATCCAATATATCTTATTGGATATTTATTGTCTGATGTGTAAAGTCAAAAAATAGAAGGAAAATGACTATGAGTTTTCCTTGTGTTGCAAATCCCTAGCCCTCTAGAGATTTATGTTGGCATGTATGTATTATTGTGAAATAGTCAGTGAAATAAATGTATGTGTGTGTGACTTTACAGATGGTGGTTGATGATCATGAATATTAATATTCACATTCTATGTTGATATAGATTATACATATTGACTTTCACATAATATGTTAATATGATACTTGATAAATATAAAATCAATTAAATAAAAAGGTACATGGACATGCTGCAATTCACTTATCTTAGCATGGTTGCACACACTGACATCGATATGATCTAGGCTATTTGTGTACTACATATTTTCTATTGTACGAGAAGATGTTTGTCTGTCACGTGCGATATATGTATTGAGACAACTTTCAAGATCGTGTTTCTATGTGAAAATCTTTAAATCTTGTCAAAGTGTTTGTTTACGTCTTAACTTATCTCAAAACTATCACTTCTCTTTCTTATGCGTTTTCGGGTATTGTTAATGATTTTCTACACTTAACGTAAGTGCACGTGTCGCTAACAAAGTAATAAAGAGTAAGTAAAAGTCGATTCCATGAGGATAATCTTTACTAAATTTAATTGCTATAAAATTATATGAAATAAAGACGAGATATAAAGAAAAATGGCGTGAGTGGTAGAAGAATATAAATTAGAGTTTACTCAGATATGATAAAGAAATAACTTGAAATAATTTAAGAAGATTACGATAATAAAGACCTTGGTTAGGATCGATTTCTTCGTTACATGTAATTTACTACTAATGCCACAAAAAGCTACAACATTTTTAACTGAACAGCAATAATTAATATTTTCTAGGGCACTGTCGAATTGCCTAGTTAAATTTGTCTAAGAATTTCTTTCAATTTTTGAAAAGACAAAACTTAATCCGAATTTCTTTATAATCATATTCTCAATGTTAAACAAATCAATGTCAACTATTTTGTAATAATTTAATCAATCATGTATTTTAAAATTTCTATCTACTTCTCGATATAACAGAAACTTTCAACATCAAATTTGTCCATCAACATAATTCGAATTAAATAACAAACTTCATGATAGATTATTTAATGAAAAATAAGTAAATATTCATAGATTTCAATAAAGTACGTAATGAATACTTTTCCTCTTAACTAATATTAAAAATTTAGTTCAAAATCATGACAATAAAATTTAAAATAAAATTATTCATCTAAAAAAAATAAAAAATAAAAGAAGAATTTTTGTTGATGCCGTCTGGAAAAGTTTGCTAGGGGAGGTTCTCTAGAATAGAGAGGAGAGAGCCCCTTCTTTATTCCACCTTTTCTAATCTTTTTTTATTGCCAGCCACCACCCAAAAACTCTTTTTTGGTTTTTTTTCTCTTTTATTTTTAGTCCACTTTCTGGCACTTAATTTTAAAAATTTCTCTAGCATTTCTATCTCTTATTAATTCTAGAGATTTATTCTTTCAATTGTTCTTTCTCTTTTGATCATTCAAATAAAAATCTGATATTTCATTTCTGCTTTCTGCTAATAAATCTGTGGTCAAACGTAATAATAAGAAAATTCAAATTAGTAATAATAATATAATTTTTTTAAAAATATATATAAAAATTATTAAATTCTTAAGATATCTTCGTGCCACAACAACCTTATCAATTTCTATAATTTTGACCTAATTCCTTTTATATTTACTCAAAACACACGAGTTTTAATAAATAAAAATAGTATAAAATAATTCCATTTTAAAAGTTATCAGGTACTGTCATATAAAGGTTCGTAAGTTGACCTTATTTCTATTGAAACAGTTTTCTACGAAAAATGGTGATTGAACTATTTTCTATATAAATTCGATACATTATGTAGCATTGTTTTCAAAATTCGCCCATCATTGGCTCATAAAACATGTTTTTAAAATGGTGAAAATGTTTGAATATAAATTTATGCATGCATATTTTTCCAAGCTCATGATTTTAACGGATATATTATAAGACATTTTTTTTAATGTATTCATATGCATTGAATACTGTGGTAGGACCTCTACCGAGTTTGGTTCCTTGTACTAAAAGATTATCATTTTTTTCCTGATAAGAACCGCGAAGGCCTGAATGAGGAGTGTAATTACGTATGGCTATTGCACGTGTTTATTTCATGTATAATACTCTTTAGATTTAATTTATTCCACGATTTCATATGTTCTCTCTTCTAAAAGATCCGGTGCACTGCTAGTTCCATCCCACTCCCATGCCTATTCATTTCCCTTTCGAAAGATTGACGAGATTCTATCAAATTATCCGTATTTGCCCCATAATAAAGAAGTACAATCAAAATAAAGAAGAGTGGAAGATGGATTATACTCTTTCATGTTCCTTTAGAGTTTTGAATTTCTACCGGTATGAGTTATATATAGCTATTGCAGTCGCTTAGCGAATTGCTGCTCTAGGTGCCTTCCTTATGCTCCAATGAGATTAATGACTGGACTTAGATCTACTAGTGAAGCTACCACTAAGTGAATTTCGATCCATTTCACGCGAGTTATGATATTGAATTTTAATTTTAAATCTTTTGTTACGAACCATGGACCATACTCTGGGCTGGGCGACTGAGTCTTCTCTAATGATCTAGTCGGTCAATCTTGGTTTTCTGTATTGTCAAATCTCCCGGTAATGAAAACATAAATACTCCTTAAAAACCAAATTTAAAACTACAAACACTTAAAACTACTTCACAGAATTGAAACAAATGCTAGTTGACTAATGATTCAAAATGTTATTCCAAGAGAAAACAAAAACACAAGGTAATATAGAACAAAATTTGTAGGGTTGTCAATGATTTATTTTGGTAGTCAATAAATGGAAGTGAATTAATGACACCATCTATATCTATTAATTAATCACACCCACACATCATGCATGCATGCATGCATGCATACATAACATTCAAATCAGAAAAGTGGACTTTCCAAATAAGGACTTTGGAAAACCTTTAAGAAAAAAGACAAAATGTTGAGTTAATGCTATCAAATATGTATCAGCCACATATTGCAACATAATCAACAATCTAGAATCTCTTCTATGTCATGGTAACTCCCATTTTCTCTCCAGATTATCTTCTTTTTTTAAAAAAAAGTTTCGGAATTAACGATAAACTTCCCAATACCGTTGACGGGTATACGAGTTGATTATTGTCGTGCATAAATTTCAAATGCGACAAATAGTATCTTTGGAAACAAAGCGTGAGTTGTAACATGTAATGAATGTCTGTGCAATTGTTGTTCGTTTATTTCGAAAAAACGTGAAAAATAACACGATTTTGTTGAGTATAGAGAATAGTAGCTAATGTAAATGTTTTTATGGTCAATTACAATGTTTATGCAGTGGAAGTGAATAAAATAATGCATAAATGGAAATGAAACGGG
Source organism: Begonia peltatifolia (assembly GCA_022433055.1). Taxonomy (NCBI): domain Eukaryota; kingdom Viridiplantae; phylum Streptophyta; class Magnoliopsida; order Cucurbitales; family Begoniaceae; genus Begonia; species Begonia peltatifolia. The sequence goes on from CM039530.1 coordinate 8,747,173, forward strand.
GTCGTATTTGGTGGGGATATCAAAAGATGGAAGTAAAGGGAATGATTAGTAATGTACTACTTTGAGTCCAGATTTTGACATGGAGATTGAAAATCCAGCGACTGTTACTTGTTTTGGTGAAAAAAGAAAACCCAAATCATGTTTTTTACTGAAAAAGTTTGATTTTTGAAAATTACAACTGTTATGAACCATTGTAATGCTTCACTCTTGCTATAAAATCCATGGCTATCTCACCCACCTTTTCCCTTAATACAGTCTCCTCTCTCATATAGAAACTCTCTCTCTCTCTCTCTACCCATATGGACACAACTGAGTCTAAGAACACTGTTTCTTATGGCCCTGAAATGGCATTATTTCGTCGTCTGGTAGAGAGAGATATAGACCAGGAAACGGCCATGAAAATCCCAGCCCTTTGGATGTGGTTTCAAGCTCAAGGCTATGGAGAAAAACTAGCGTCCAAAATCAGTGAAAACGACGATGAAAATTTCATTTCTTCACTCTTGGAAGAATCCATGGCTATTCTGGCCATTTTAGAGTCATCTTCGACGACACCCTTCTCTCCAAATCTGTTTTCCACCACTGCAACTTTCTTAAAACCTAGTCCGGTTTCTCTCTCCAAAATTTTCAATGAGTATATAGAGAGAGTGTCGAAGGGCATAGAAAGCTTGTATAATGAACTGACCTGCAACTCTTTCAATGATGTTGAAGATGAAATAAGAGAAATCTATGAGGAAGAGGAAGTCGAAGAAGAAAAAGAGGAGGAGAAAAACCCTAACGAGGATGATAAAAATGGAGAGACTGTCTCTGTCAATCCAGAAAGCAGTATTCAGTCAACTGTCCCTGCAAAACGTAAGTTCGTACTAAACCCATTTGCGAAGGAATGGTATCCAGGTATACAGGCGGCTCCTGAAGAAAGTAGATGCCTTTTCTTAACCTTCTCCAATGGCTACCCTCTCACTGAACGTCAAATTATCAACTTCTTCACCAAGTAAGTCTTTCTTCTTCTTCTTCTAGAATTTAGATCAACTCATTTCTTGGAATCCATTGATTTACCTCTTGGGATTTCATTCTTTTTTTTTTTTTGAAATCGAAATGAATTTCTTTAATTGGTTAAAAAGTAAGTTAACTGCAACAAATTGTTGAACTTACAATAATTATAATGAAATAGCAAAATTAGACAAGTATATATACGATCAAGATCGTAATATATGGGATTAGTGAAAGAAAATGATCAGGAGTTGGGAAGCAGGAAGTACGGTCGATGTATAGAGAGAGTTTATATCCATTATCCTGAGCATAGAAGGGAACCGCCGCTGTTTGGAAAGGTGATTTTCACTGTGATGTACATACCAGCAATAGTGTTGGCCGGAGAAGGGGAGGCAAAGTTTGTGATCGACCGGAGACCTCTCTGGTGTAAGAAATACGAACCCAAAAGAAATCATCCGGCGGCCGAAGACCAAGGAAACTGATTATCTATCAGGTACGAAAATAAAATTTGGAATATGATGGCTGAAAAGTGGGGGAACTATGATGCGAGATTCGAATAGTTCTCTTCAAGTGATGATTTCAATTCTGATTAATCTATTTTTCTGGGTAGAGATGTTGTTTAATCGTGTTTAATTTGATGCAATTTTCAACAGAAGCCAGAGTTAGGAGGTCTCTCTCTCTCTCTCTCTCTCTCTCTCTCTCTCTCTCTCTCTCTCTCT